>CM066329.1:263784538-264349538 GCA_033807585.1 Hydrophis major
AATGCCATGTGGACAATTTTTATAATATTCATTTTCCACATTCCCTTCCCCACAAAACAAATGACAACTCCATGCAACTTAGTCCTCAGTGAAAAACAGATCACAAGCCAAAAAAACACACCACCACCAAAGTAATAACAATAATGAAAACAAAGAAAACAATATATTTTCAGTTATTATTGAGAGAATATTGACATGCAGAGAGTGATGGCAGACTTCCTTTGCAATAATGGTTATGGCACATACAGGCAATAGTCTCAATAAATATCAGATTATAATTCCATATTTTTGAGAATTACAAATCCCAAAACATCTGGATGTTGAGAATCGTAGCTCAAAACACAGGGAAAAAATACACAGATTGCGTATATCAGCTGATATCAATCTTATCCTGAGAATACCCTATTGTCTGTGGAGAAAGCAAGAGGTTTTAAAATATCTGTGACAAAGGCCAGAATTCACTTGGTTTTTTCCCAATGTTTTTCATCCCCCCCCCCTCCATCTCTGTTGTGTGGGACAGCTTGTTCTTCAACCATCTTTTGAACAATTCCTGTCCTCTTGCCAACACATTTATTCTAAGAACTGTAATTACAGGCTTGTCTGCTTACATGTTTTCCTTTCCATCCCAGTTTATGCATGCACGTGTACACAAACACAAACACACGCACACACATGCACGCACACACACACACACACACACACACACACACACAGAGAGAGAGAGATGAAGGAATAGTTTGCCACCTGGTTCAATTGATTGCCTTAACTTTCCAGCACTTCATTCTTGTTCTGAAACATGACTGGCAAGATTCCAGGGCAAGAAGGGCTGTCATCAAAGAATGCAACATTGGGCTTGGAGCAAAAGCCAACACAGACCCCAAATGTGCTAAAAATGGCACTCCTTTGCTATTCCAATCAATCAATCAATCAATCAATCAATACATAAAGATGTTCTTGACAAATGACCGGAACATGGGGATTTTCAAAATTCTGGATGGTCATGAGATAACACCAAAGAGTTGGGGTTTTCTGTATTTCTTGGCTGCTACCTTGTAATCATCTGCTGTATTTCAGGCAGGAACGGTGTAGCTGTTTCCTTTCCCCTCATTTAATCCCAGACAGGAAGGAAGAGGAAGAGAGTGGCTAATAGTGATTGCCAGGAATGTTGAAAGAGCCTCGGAGGACTCTGCAACCAGTCTATTCTGCTGCTACAATGGCTGACTCAGGAGCAGCCCAGAGGTGATATTCAGCAGTTTCTGACCAGTTCTGGAGAACTGGTAATGGAAATTTTGAGTGGTTCAGAGAATCGACAGATACCACTTCTGACTGCCCCCCCCCAAATCTATTATCTGCCTCCCGAGTCCCAGCTGATCGGATGGGTCTTCTTTTGTTGCCCTGCAGAGGAGTACAGAGCTGGAAAGCTGGTTAGTGGGGTAGAGAGGGAATGGGATTTTGCAATAACCTTCCCCAGGAGTGGAGAGGAAATGGAGATTTTACAGTACCCTTCCCTTACCATGCACCAACCCACGCCCACAGAACTGGTAGTAAAAAAATTGAATCCCACCACTGGAGCAGCCCTAGAGGAATTGCCAATAGCATCTACCGCAGCTCAACTATTTCCTCACAGCGTCCCTTTTTTCCTCTATGTTGCTTTCCTGCTACAGCTGCAAAGGTTGTGTATATGTTTGTGTGTGTGTGTGTGTGTGTGTCCTACTACCAAGCACTAAAAATCTCACAGTCACTGCAGACATACAGAATACAGGTAGATCTCTCTTATCGTTGGGCAACCACTTAAGGTTATGATGATTCTGGAAAAATAACTTTATGACTGGTCTTACAACCATTGCAGGATTCCACAATCATGTGTAGAAAGTTAGCACCCACCCCTCTCCTAGTAGAATGAAATATTTTGAGAAATATTTAAAAAGCAGAATATTATACTTCCTTGGATGAGAAATGGAGAAACTTGCTCTTGGAAAGCAGCCCCCACCTTCCTTAATAGCCCTCAGCAGATGTCAGCACTTAAGAGATAAAGAGATCGCTAGCTCTATTCATAAGCAAATTCCCTGCAGCTAAGTCTGAACAAAGGTAGGATAAGCCCTCAGCCACAATAGGAATTGCCCAACAAACCCCTTCATTGCATCAGCCAAACTTCAACCAAACCTGGGAGCTGAGACAACCTACAGAGTCAGCTATGACCCCTACAATAGCTAATAAAATACACGTTCTTGCACAGGAACAGGAAGTTCAAGTTCAAAACCCAAGATAAGGTATAAATACCCCTCATTCTCAACTCCATGAAGTCAGAACATCCATGTGGTTCTGCTTCACCATTAAACCAGCTTTCCAATCAGCCTCCAGACTCTGTTTTGTCTCCTTTTTCCCAGCTTGGAACTGGACCTGGATATTTCTTCCAACAATTGTGATTAAAATCCGGGCATTTTGCAAATGTCACAGCATCCCCAGTTTTGTAATCACCATTTGTGCACTTCACAGCCAGTTTCTGATACACAGATTTGATGGAGAAGCAGGCAATAAAATCCCAAACTGTGGTCATTTCATATCTTATTTAACAATCTGTGGTGAGATACTTAATGACCACAGCAAAAGTGAGGTCATAAGCCGATTGCAGTCACTGATGTTTTCATTAGCAATCACGTCACTTAGTAACAGAATTGCTAGTCCTGATTGTGGTCACTAAGCGAGGACTACCTGTATGCTAACTCTAGGCTCCCATTTGGGAATAATTCAGATTGTTGCAAGCTTATCTTACAGAGTTGGATTCCTTGAAAATATGAAACAAGAAGTGTGCAACACATCTGCCTTTGGGCTCTGCCTTTACTATGTTTGCACTACTATCGGTAATGGAGTGTTTGAGTCTACTTCCTCTTCTGTTATTTCATTCCTGAATGTAACATTTGTTCAAAATGTATTTTAGTGAACTTTAAGTAGATGCAGGACTTTGGTTTCCTTAAGAAGCAAATGTAGCTTTCTTGATGTGATTGCTTCCCAGATGCATTGACTTTGATTTGGCATTGTTAGAAACCACCATGATGGCTGAGGAATTCTGGGAGTTGAAGTCCATTTTCACTGAGGAAGAGTGAAAAAAATGAATCTTCAAGTAGCCCTAATAAAGACTACTATAAAAAAGTGGCTTTTAGACAAGAAAAAGGCTTAAATTAAGGCCTAAATTTTCAGTGTTGGATCACTTTGGAAAGTAATTTGAGGCATTTGTACAGAGGTATGCATATATAATTTGCCACATTTTAGTACTGGAACTATTTCCTAAGAAAAGAATTTTCTACCAATTATCTTTTTTTTTTTTTTTTGCCTTTTCAAGCCCTTTAGAATTGTTGAATTCCAATATTTTATTTTATTTATTTATTTTGAACATTCAGCAAAATGGTCTTTCTAATTTTGCATGGCTAGACTGGACAATGTTTGGCATAACAATGAATTCCAATTTTAATATTATTTAAAATTAATTTAAATATGGTTGAGGAAGCTCTTTAATGATATTTAAAACAACAGTATCCAAGCTTCCTCATTTTTCTCATTCATTGATTCATCATTATGAATATTAGTATGTTTTTGTTAGCATTAACTATAATTAACCATAATTTAACTTCCTAGAGAATTAGTGAATACTTGACAAAATTCTCTCCAGCAAAAGCCATTCTAAAATATTTTGTGATAATTTAATCATGTCTCCTTAAAGTGCAGAGAGTTTATATCTGTATTATGTATGTATATATATATATATATATATATATATATATATATATATGTATGTGTATGTGTATGTGTATGTGTATGTGTATGTGTATGTGTATGTGTATGTGTATGTGTATGTGTATGTGTATGTGTATGTGTATATATATATATATATATATATATATATATATATATATATAATATATTTATATCTGTATTATGTAATGGAAAATAGGGCACAAAACTTCATGTGACTGGGAAATTTAAGGACATGATTTTTTTCAAGGATGTCCTTTAAAAATGGGCTAGAACATTTACCAACTTGGACTTTCTAATGCAGGGGTTTCCAACTTTTTGGACCTCAGGGACCACCAAACTCATAATTTTAAATTCCGTGAACCAGAGACCCTGGGAAAATCCCCCCAAAAGTTTTCAGGAAAATTCCCCACCCCGTTTTCCTACCGATCAATCATTCTTTATTTGCGATTGCAGGATACCGTCTCCAGCTCCATTCTCGGGGCGGGGGGGGGGAGAGACTTTTGGCTTCATGCAAGGAAAGCAGCAGAAGCAGCAGAAGTCTTTCTTTGTCTCCTCCAAATTCCCCTAGAAATGAATCTTTGTGAGACTTGTCACACTGGTGCAGCCTCTTGAAGCAAGATGCCTTGCAGGGTCCCAAAGACTCATTTCTGGCGGAGTTTGGGAGAGAGAAAGATTTTTGCTGATTTCTTTGCGTGCAGCCAAAAGTAGAAGAAGAATGAAGCAGAAAGAAGCAGCCTGGTGACTAGGCCAGGCATGTGGGGTGAGTGGGGCAAGTTGCCTCCCTCCGCCCTTTCCCCCCTCCCCTCACTACCTTGTGTTGTTTGCGATGCAAGCGATGCAATCCTTGTGTTCCCACACAGCCTGGATTAATTGCTTTGGGGGATGCTTTAGCGGTGACATTTCTCTGCGAACCACCAAAATTTTCTTGTGGACCACCAGTGGTCCCTGGCCCACTGGTTGGCAACCACTGTTCTAATGGATTAATTGAAGTATGATATCCCTGGGATCTGTGAAAGAAGGAAGGAAAGCAATGTATTGTTACAGCCAGAAGCATGTTGAGTCTAAGAATATACTGAAATCCTGGTTCATAAGGCACATCAACCCAAAAATTATCAGCTAGTGATCAGTAAATTCTTCCTTCAACAGTCTTAGTCTGGATCTGAAGGACTCGAAATCCTGTTTTGCAGAATGCAGGGATTCCCTCTGGTCCCAATGCAGAGTACTGTATTAGGCTTGGGGAATTTAAGATATGTGGACTTCAGTTCCCAGAATTCTCCAGCTAACAAGCAAGCTGGATGGGGAATTCAGGGAGTTGAAGTCCACAAATCTTTAATTGCCTGGGTTAAGAAACACTGGTATATAAACAACATACTCTCAGGGAGGTGGAAATTAAGACATGTACATTATGCAAGAATGTTTGCCTTGGGTACAAATGCACTAAGTCAGAGAGGAATTTGTGTATGCTCAGCCAGAATACTGACAAATACGTGTTATCTTTTCAAGGAATTGTCTCTTGATTGAAGAAAGAATACCACCGCTTCCTCCACTGGGCCCCGCAGTAACCAAAGCAAACAACAGCACAGAGGAATGAATTACAAAAGCCCATTACCTTGGAAAGGGGGATCAGGTGGTTGCTTTGATGAAAAGTGAAATCAACCCCCCCCAATCAAGCATGCCTGGACTTAGCTAATGGCATCTCGGGGGCTTAGCGCTCGCTCGCTTTGCTCTAGGCTCATTCAGCGGTAACCTGGTTTGACAAGTTGTACTGGGAGAATGCCAGGCCAGCAAATCTACACCTCATCATCTACCCAGTAGATTCATGCACAAACAAACTTCTTGTTCAATTGGAGGTTTCTTGGTTTGCATGTGCCTTGGTTTTCCCAGTTGTTTTAATCCACTTGCATTTGGGGGGCATCTGCTAAAACAATCAAAGGATGATCTGAGACTGGGAAATCTCTTCCTCCCCTTCTATCAATCAACAAGGCTTGAAGGGACCAGGTATGCACAGGTAAACCTCGACTTACAGCAGTTCATGTTGTGACCATTCAAAGTTGCAAGGGTACTGAAAAAAAGTGACTTATGACCAATTTTTCACACTTACAACCATCACAGCATTTCCATGGTCACGTAATTAAATCTCAGATGCTTGATTACTGGTTCATATTTATGACTGTCCGAAGATCATAAGATCACCTTTTGTGACCTTCTGACAAGCAAAGTCAACGGAGAAGCCAGATTCACTTAACAACCAGGTTACTAATTTGTCAACTGCAGTGATTCACTTTACAACTTGGGCAGGAACTGTCATAAAATGGGGGGAAACTCACTTAAGAAGTGTCTCACTTAACAGCAGAAATGTTAGGCTCAATTGTGGTTGTAAGTTGAGGACCTGTACTGCATAGCAGGAATCCAGTTTTCATTAAGAAGCTAATCTGAGCCTGTGTTATATTAGTACTCATGCATATAAATCTCTCCCTTTGGAAAAATAAAAGGAAAGGAATTTGGTGCCCTCTATAGATTGGGACCACAAATCCCAAATCACTGAAATTCACAGAAATTTGATAATTCTGGAAAGAATTATAATTGTTACCATATTTCCCCATCCTCCAAAAAGTATACATTGTCGAGTCATATACATGATACCTGTTTCAGAAAAAAAAATACTCACGAAATTACCAAATTCAGGTTTGTTTGCTTTCATTTTCTTTTAATTATCCCAACCTTCTGCTGAATTTGGACTTTCACATCACTTTGTGCACTTTTACAAGTCAGCACATTCATCTGCATTTTCACATTCCTTCTAAAGTGCATGCAAACCATTTTCTCAAATGCAATTTGGATTCATTCCCTGATATCATCTCTAATGGACAAGTGTTTGTATAAACAGTACTTCCCTCTAAACCAACATTTTTTTTACATAGATTCTTTTAATTGGATTGATTGCACTGCAATATTCAAGGACAGATACTAAAGCATAATTATGTTTCAGCATAAATATTGGTTTGGAAAATATGAATTAGGTAAATGCAGTTTGAACAAATGCCTCCCCTACCCCTACTTAATGCCACAATAGGACAGGAAAAGGGTGGAAATTCTGCTTTAGGCAGCTAACTTTTAAATAAGCTTTCATTACTAAACTCCATTGGGATGTCTTATATCTTATGCAATAAACTGAGGTCAGTAAAGAATCATCTTTCCAAATGTTGCTGTTAGTTCAGCCTTGAGAGCCCTTGAGCTCTTTCCTAATATCTGCACTTGCTTGAGTTTCCACCTTTAAATCACTTGAAGCTGATTTGACACAAATTTATCCTAAACTCCATTGCAAATTGCTACAATATGCAATTCCCAAAGCAACTTGCTTCAGGAGTAGTTCTGCTCATGTTAACTACTCCTGGTTGGGAACTAGGTAAATTTATGCATCTCTGGTGATTAAATGATAATCCAGCATCTGGGTAAATGAAAACTGTTATTTTAGATTTAAGAAAATAACACAGCAAACACTCACAGAAGCCAGGCCCAAAAGTTCCAGCATGGAAACAAAAGCTGAGTTAATAGGAATTTACATACCATCATTGGAATAGTTTGAAGTCAATGTGTTTTTTTTTTCCTGGACTGCTACAGATGTTTTCAATGAACAGATTTGCTGCATATAAGGCTGTGTAAATGGATGCTATGATTATTCACTTGCCCCCATTTGCCAGCTGCAAGCATTTTGATGCTTCCTTGTAATAATCCAAGGACAGATCTTTTATTACTGGATCTCTGTCACTGTTGTACCCATGCTGCTGTTATTTAGAAGCATATTGCTCTTGTGTTCAGAAATAACATTTTTCAAGGCCAATAAACCTTTATAGAATATTTTCCATGAATTTATCCCATCCCTTTCAAAATTCATTAAAGTTAGCGGGCATCACCCTATCTGGGGGTCATGACTTTCACAGGCTAATCATGTGATGGATGAAGCAGTTGTTTCCTTAATACGGTGCGTCTCGAACATTCATTACCCCAAACTGCTTATCAGAAATTCCATATTTAAGTACGATGTGATTGGGTAATGGTAATGTGGGTTATTACCCAAACACTTTTACTAGTTTGGGGTAATTTACCCATGTTTGGGAAGCACTGTCTTAATCAGTGGTGGGATTCAAATAATTTAACAATTGGTTCTCTGCCCTAATGATTTCTTCCAACAACCAGTTTACTAAACTGCTCAGAAACTTAACAACACCAGTTCACACCGAACTGGTGTGAACCAGCTGAATCTCATCACTAGCCTTAATATCTACTAAATTTCCTTTCTATCAACATCTCTGGATGATTTTGCCAGAAGGAGAAAATATCCTATCCCTTTTCCACGTCCTTCATTATTTTATAGATCTCTGTCATGTTTATCCCAGCCATGATTTTCTTTCTGTCGTGTCCGCAAAAGAAGGCTCAGAGTCCGTGACTATCATTCAAGCTCTTCATTAAACTGTTGTGAACCGAACCGAACCGGCGAAAAGGAAAAAGCCCGCGGCTTTTATCCTTTTCGCTGCGGCGGCCGCGGCCAATGGCAGCGATTCAAGTCTCCCGCTCTTGAAACGAGCCAATCGCGGGAGACTTCAATCGGGCCAATCAGCGCGGCTCGCCTGGCCAATCAGAAATCCCCGCGCCTTAGCCAATCAAGGCGCGGGGATTTCGAGTATTCAAATTCAGGACAGAACACCCCTCCCCTCTTGGTATGGTCCATCACGTAGCATAGTCACGCAGGTAGGCGGGGCTCCGTCTAGTCCTAGTTGACCTGCGCAACTCAGTTTCAAGCTGTACCTCGGCCGGAGCGGTCATCTTTTTGGCTGCTCCTCCTTCTGTGTGAACCGGCTGGATGATCGGGCCGGTTCGTTCTCCGTGGCTCCCGCCTGGGCCTACCGGGTCGGTTGAGCTGCGGGTTTCGCCGCTCCCGCTTGGTTTCTCCGAGTCGGTTGAGCTGGCCAGGTGGTTCTTCTCCGGAGGGGACTCGCGATGGCTGCGTTCCGGTGAGTATTTTTGGATTTTTTCTTGCGCTATTTTATTCGGGTGTTCCCTCCCCCCTTGGTTCGAGTCTTGGGGGTTGAGGTCTGTTGCCGTACGTAACTGGAGCTGGTCGATGTGTCGTTTCCAGGCTCGCCCGTCGGTGGTTTGGAGCCGGTACGACCGTGGACCGGTGATTTGAGTGATGACGGCTGGGATCCATAGGGGGTCTCCCGTCAGATTTTTGGCGTAAACTAAGTCACCGGGGGCAAATGTCCGGTATTTGGAGCTGGAGTCTGGGGGTCGCTCCGGGTTGTAAGTCGGGTGCAACCTGTCGAGTGGGGACCTCAGCTTCCTGCCCATTAACAGTTCGGCTGGACTTTTGTTGGTAGTGGTGTTAGGGGTGATGTGCTGTATGAAGAGGAGTTTGTTGATTTTGTCGTTGATCTCCCCGTGGTCCATTTTCCGGAGGGTTTTTTTTGTAAACTGGACCATCCGTTCCGCTCTACCGTTCGCCGCCGGATGCGCCGGTGCCGTTAATGCGTGGCGGATGCCCCTCTCCGCCAAAAACCTTTCAAACTCGAGGGAAGTAAACTGGGGCCCGTTATCTGAGACGACGACGTCTGGGAGGCCGTGCATGGAAAACAGTTTACACAGTTCTTTGATGACAGCCTCCGTGGTAGTGGATTTCATATCGCTTACTTCCAACCAATTGGAGTAAGCGTCGACTGTGATCAAAAAGTATGCCCATTTGTTAGACCCGCAAAGTCTAAATGGATTCTGGACCAGGGCCCCCTTGGTATTTCCCAGTCCCGGATGGGTGCTGCGGGTGGGCTGGGTCTGGTCTCCTGGCATCGATGGCATTTGGCGACCCATTGTTCAATCTGTTTGTCCATCCCCGGCCACCAAGCGTAACTCCTGGCCAGGGCTTTAGTCCTGACGATGCCAGGATGACCCTCATGCAGCATCTCTAAGACCCTCCCTTGCAATCTGTCCGGGATGACTACCCTGTCACCCCACAAGATACATCCCTTAAGAAGTGAAAGTTCAGTCTGGCGGTTTCTGAACGTTTTAATGGATTCGTCATTGTCCCTTTCAGGCCAGCCTTTTTCTAGCCAATGTAGGATTCGCGCCAGACGCTTATCCTTAACAGTCTCTCTGGCAATGTCCGATGCGGTAATGGGTAGGTTCTCAATGCTAAGGGTGTTTGTTGTTGGTGCTGGGTCAGGATCAGAGTCTGGTAAGGGAGAACGGCTTAAAGCGTCCGCGTTCGAAATTTTCTTACCTGGCTTGTGTAACAGTTCATAGCTGTAGGCTGCCAGGAACTCGGACCACCTTGTCATCCGGGGTGATAAAATGTTCGGGGTGGCTCGGTTTCCGGCGAGGATTCCCAGTAATGGCTTATGGTCTGTCACAATGGTGAACGGGCGGCCATATAGGTATTCGTGGAAACGCTTAACGGCGGCAACTATAGCCAAGGCTTCTTTGTCCAGCTGGCTATAGTTCCGCTCTGGTTTAGTCAGAGTCCTGGAGAAAAAAGCGATGGGTGCTTCCCTTTTGTCGGGGAGGGTATGGCTGAGGACAGCGCTGACGCCGAAAGGTGATGCGTCGCAAGTGACAGCTAAGGGCAAGGTTTCGCTGAATTGAATCAGGACGGCGTCGGAGGTGAGGAGGTCTTTGGTTTTTTGAAAGGCGGTTTGCTCTCGTCTCCCCCAAGTCCAGGTTGCCGCCTTATCCAGGAGTCTATGCAAAGGCTCCACCGCCGTAGCCTTTTGGGGTAGGAAAACATTATAAAAATTCAGCAACCCTAAGAACGCTTGTAGTTCCGTTTTAGACTTTGGGGTAGGGGCTTCTTTGATGGCTTTCACTTTTTTAATTGTAGGGTGAATGCCATGCCGGTCTAGAAGGTAGCCCAAAAATTCTACTTGCTTTGTGCATAGTTGGCATTTTTCTCGTTTAACTTTAAGTCCTGTCACTTTAAATTTTGTTAAGACCTGTCTGAGTCGGTTTTCTAATTCGGCTTCGTTTGGCGCCGCTACTAATACGTCATCAAAATAGGGCACCACCCCCTCGATGCCCTGTAGCAAACGTTCCATCAGGCTTTGAAAGATGCCTGGTGCCACGCTGACTCCGAATTGGAGTCGGTTACACTTGAAGGCCCCCCGATGGGTCACGATGGTCTGGGCTTCCGCCGTTTTCTCATCTACTGGTAGCTGCTGATATGCCTGGGCGAGATCGAGCTTGGCAAAGACCTTGCCCCCTCCCAGTGAGTGCAGCAGATGTTGCACGATTGGGACTGGGTAGGTGCTTTGTTGTAATGCGCCATTTAGGGTGGCCTTATAGTCCCCGCAAATTCTCACGGACCCGTCTGGTTTTACTGGGGTCACTATCGGGGTTTCCCATCGGGCATGGTCTATCGGCTGCAACACCCCCTGTTCGACGAGCTTGTTGATCTGCTCGTCAATTTTAGGCTTCAGGGCGAATGGTACCCTCCTAGGTTTAAGCCGCTTGGGGGGGACCTTCGGGTCTAGATCAAATGAAATAAGGGGCCCCTGGTACTTGCCCAAGCTTCCATCGAAAACTTCCTGGAACTCCTGGGCTAGCCGCTGTTCCCAACCGTCGTCGGCGACGTGGTTGACTCCTGTCAGCGCGATGTCAAGCGGGGCGAACCATTGTAAGCCCAGTAGGCTTGGGCGGTCGCGATCGACGATGGTGAGTGGCAGTTGTTCGGTGCGGCCCTTGTAGGTTACATTGAAGCTCTTGGTGCCCACTACCGGGACGCGGTTCCCTTGGTAGTCTTTTATGATGATTTTCTGGGTATGAATGTTCCTCTTATGGAGTGTGGGTACGAGCCGCTTAATCTCGCGCCATGCAATCATGGAGAGGTAGGACCCGGAGTCCACTTCCATCTTGCATGGCTGGCCCTCGATATGGACTTCAACGTGTACCTTTCTGGCGCCGTCGGAGATGGCATGGCCGATGGTCACCGTCTGGTGTGTTTCTTCTTTTCGCCGACCGTCGCCGCCTCTTGAAGATCGCTGGGTACAGTCCCACCGACCGTCCGGTTGGCGCTCTCTGGTCTTGGGCGGGGGGCTTTCCTTCTTCCGGTCGTGTTGTTCCCATCTGGGCGGGCTGCGGGTCTTCTTTTGGCGGCAAACTCGAGCGATGTGACCCCGTCGTTCACAATGCCTACAAATAGAGTCAAAAAATCGGCATTCTGACCTGGGGTGGTTGCCGCCGCACCCGGCACAGTTGGTCCTCGACCTACGACCTCTTCGATTCCACTGGTCGCCGCGTCCCGTCTGCACGCGATGTATGTCCTCCTCGTCTTCCGACGTGCTGGAGGCTGACTGAAATTCTCCGTAGTGTGCGGTTGATTCGCTTCTAGGGTCGGCCGACCTTGCCGGGTTGTTGTTACCGCCCTTTGCGTCGGATCTTCGCATGCTGTCAGCGGACGAGCGGGTTGCCTCTGCGGCTGCGGCTGCGGTGAGGGCGTCTGCTAGGCTGATGTCGCCCTTGGCCATAAGCCGGCTCTGGAGTGTAGGGTCCCATAGGCCGAGCACGAATCGGTCTCTTATGAGGCTGTTTAGACCTTCAAACTCGCAGAGTCCTCCTAGGCGCCGCAGCTCGGCGACGAAGTCGCTCAATTTCTCGTCTGGTTTCTGATTTCGGCGGTAAAACTCATTGCGCCGTATCAGGATGGGGACCTCGGGGGCGTAATGGCGCCGCAGTATAGGCTCGAGGACGTCCCAGTCCATGGCGGTTGCGTCTGCCGGCTTGGCCAATGCTTTGGCCATCTGGAAGACCTCTGGTCCGCAGTGAGTAAGGAAGATGGCGCGTTTTAGCGGGCCCGGGGCATCCTTCATTCCGGCGCATTCCAAGTACATTCGGAACCGGTCTGAGTACGATTCCCAGTCTTCGTTGGCGGGGTTGAAGGGGGCGGGCGGTGCGATCTTCGCCATCTCTTTCACTGGAACTGGCTCTTGTTGGACACGGGGTTCGGTTCAGGGTCGGGATCCCACCTTCGTCGCCAGTGTCGTGTCCGCAAAAGAAGGCTCAGAGTCCGTGACTATCATTCAAGCTCTTCATTAAACTGTTGTGAACCGAACCGAACCGGCGAAAAGGAAAAAGCCCACGGCTTTTATCCTTTTCGCTGCGGCGGCCGCGGCCAATGGCAGCGATTCAAGTCTCCCGCTCTTGAAACGAGCCAATCGCGGGAGACTTCAATCGGGCCAATCAGCGCGGCTCGCCTGGCCAATCAGAAATCCCCGCGCCTTAGCCAATCAAGGCGCGGGGATTTCGAGTATTCAAATTCAGGACAGAACACTTTCCAACACATTACAGTCCCAAATATTTTAGCTTTTTCTTATAGAAAAACGTTCAAGACTTCCAATTATTTTTGTTTGCTCGCTGCTAACTCCATGCAGCAATATCAGTCCAAAGCACCAAAATTCCAAAAGAAGCAGGGGTAGGTTGCTACAAGTTCACATGGACCCATTGCTAAAGTTATGGCTAGTTTGGTGAACCGCCAAATCCCACCCCTGGTTGGCTCCTCCCACCCTGACCTATCCCTCCCAGGAGACTCCATTTTGGATGTGAGGTAAGTACAGGCCTCACACGGAGGCTTAGGGAGGGGGAAAAACAGGTCTCCTAAGAAGTTCCAGACGTCTGGAAACGGGCCCATTTCCAGCCTCCAGAGGGCCTCTGGAGCCCAGGGACGCAGTTTTCGCCCTCTCAGTGGCTCAAGGAAAGCCTCAGGAGAAAGCAAAAACACCCCTCCCTCTGCTGTGGTGCATGGCTCCGCCCACCCAGCAACCGGGCAGAGAACCTGCTGAAGTTTTTGAAGCCCACCCCTGACTAGAAGGCAAGACAAGAAACAATGGATGGAAACTAATCAAGGAGAGAAGCATGGAGAAATTTCTTAAGAGCGAGGCATTTGCGAAGAGACTGGATAGCCATTTGTCTGAAATTATATAGGATGTCCTGCTTGAGTACAGGGTTGGACTAGAAGATCTTCAAGTTCCCTTAAAACTCTGTTGTATTATTTTATTTCTACACTGCACAGGGTGCCTCTGTGATTGACATGAGTGTTCTTTAAAAATTTGATTAATAAAATTACTTTTCAAATGTGATCAGATTTGTACAAGATTTAATATGTGGAAGTATTGGTAGAAATTTTATTTTCAATCCCTTCTTTAATGAACCCTAGTTTGGAATTTGCTTTTTTTTTTTTTTGCTTTGAACATTTTTGCTTCCACTTAATGGATTGAACGGAAGACCTGATTGTACATGCCATCCACAGACAAATATAATGAAATATGGGACTCATTTTTTACAGAATACAATAAGTTAAAAACCATGATGGTTGTTTAAATGTATTAAATACATATATGTACTTGAATAATAACTATATTAAATAACTATGTATAGAATTTTAACCATTTATTGCTAAAATGGTAAAATCCTTTTTTTCTTTGTTTTGCATTTTTCACTTTTCTTTTTAAACAGCACTTTCTATGTGGGTTTCTTTTTATTTTAACAATTTTTTTTAAAAGAAGATCTCAGCAGAACTGGTATATGATGAAAGAGAGGGTAATATTGGGTAATATTGTCTGAAAAGAGTGCAGAGAAGAGCAACAAAGTGGATTAGGGGTCTGGAGGCTAAAACATATGAAGAACAGTTGCAGGAACTGGGTATATCTAGTCTAGTGAAAAGAAGGACTATGGGAGATATTATAGCAGTGTTCCAATATCTCAGGGGTTGCCATCAAGAAAAGAAGGTCAACCTATTTTCCAAAGCACAAGAAAGGAAAAAGCAATGGATGGAAACTAATCAAGAAGAGAACCAACCTAAAACTAAGGAGAAATTTCTTGACAATTAGAATAATTAATCAGTGGAACAACTTGCCTTCAGAAGTTGTGGGTGTGCTCCAATACTGGAAGTTTTTAAGAAGAGATTGGACAACAATTTGTCTGAAATGGTATAGGGTTTTCCTCTCTGAGCAAGGGCTGGATTAGAAGACCTCCAAGGTCCCTTCCAACTCTGTTTTTCTGTATCTGTCCAGCATCAAAAAACCCAATAAAGGATAGATCCTGCTCCTAGATAACCTCTTTAACACATAAACAATGAAAGGAATGTGGAGCAAAAAAATCCTCCCTCAAGGATATAGAGTATGGTTAGAAACTTACAGGAAGAGGTCTCCATTCAGGTGTCCATAGCTTTGGTACCAAGCTACGAAAAGCTTTATTGATTGAAACCAACTCTTTTAATTAGATCCAGAAACAAACTGGAGCATAATGAAGATGATAAAGAACTAGCATGATGTGTTTATGCTGTCCAGTTTCAGTATACCCAGTTTATACCCAGCTTCATAAATGATTATATTATTGAAATCTGGTTGTAACAACTTGGCTCAAAATCTCTCAGGGATGTTTTATAGTGATAAAATGAATTGCTGTCTTGAGCTACCAAAGTGGGGTGAGGGTGAGAATGAAAATATAAATGGGACATAACAACAATAGAAATTATTTTTTAAAGGACCCAGTAGACCAAGTGCACAAGTCTTTAGGATTGTACATTGCCCATAAAAATGGGCTTCCTTGTTTTTAATATTATACAGTATTTTTAATCAAGGGGGAGAGGGGAATAGACTACTTTTGATGACTGAGGCACAACTGGACTATCACGAGCATTTTTTTTTAAAGTATAAGGTATTATCAGAACGTAGCATATGACACGCTGAGGAGAATCACCTCTTTTATGATGTATGAATGGCAACAATACTACAAGAAGCTGCCACGGTGAAATGGATGGTGGAACTAACAGTGCTTTAACAAGATCAGGGATAGGTGGAGGGGGAGAGAGAAAAAGAGAGCTGATTTACTATGGTCTCTCTGATTCATTTGGAGAGACAAACAGTTTCTCTAAAGTTGGCAAGACTAATGGGTGCCAGCTGATAATTGATACGGGGCCTGGAGGCAGAAGCTCAAGCCAGGTTTACTCTTGTTAATCACCAGGGCTGTGTAAAGGCCAGATGCAAAGTGCAATTAAACCAGACTGTTGTAAAGGGGAAAGCACGTCAAATGTGGGGGGAAAGTATTTTCTTCTTGGCAAGCCCCACCGACACTGGAGGCGAGCTTGTCATGCTGTCACATCAAGCACATTCCTGTGGGAAGGCGGGTTGAAAAAAAAAGAGAGAGAGAGAAGCTGAATCAAGCAAAACAAACTGAGGGACCTGCAAAGGACAGAGAAGGCCTGTTTGGTGATCATTAAATGAAGGAGACCTTTGCTCTGGAACCTCAGTAGTCTATTAGATCTCAGTATGCTTTAAAAATGACACAAGAAAATAACGTATCAGGAAGAAAACTTCAGCCTAATTTTTTTACCACATCTTTCCCCCCCTCATAGTTGGGAGCCATATATAAAAAGGGAGGAATTGTAGTTCTTGATTCCACTGATAGGTTCAAAAATTTAAACCAAAATGGTAAAGGAAAAACAAACACCGACTTAAGCTCTCAGGGACAGGGATCCTAAAATCCAAAATTTAAACCAAAATGGTAAAGGAAAAGCAAACACCGACTTAAGCTCTCAGGGACAGGGATCCTAAAATCCAGATTGATTTATTTTGTTGCTTTGAGCTTTAAAATTGTGAACTAGCTGTGCAGAGGTGGCATTCAGCAGGTTCTGACCAGTTCTGGAGAACTGGTATACAAAATTTTGAGTAGTTCGGAGAAACGTCAAATACCACCTCTGACTGGCTCCACCCCCATCTATTCTCTGCCTCCTGAGTCCCAGCTGATTGGCTGGGTCTCTTTTTGTTGCCCTGCACAGGAGAACGGAGCTGGAAAGTGGGTTGGTGGGGTGGGGTGGGGAGGGAATGGGATTTTGCAGTAACCTTCCCCCAGGAGTGGGGAGGGAATGGGGATTTTACAGTATCCTTCCCCTGCTATGCCCACCAGTATTCTTCCCCTGCCATGCCCGCCAAGCTAGGCCAACCAAGCCAAGTAAAAAAGTTTGAATCCCACCACTGTATTTGATGCTTTCCCCCCAGCCTCAATATATCTGGAATTTAAAATTCCAGCAAGCACGGCCCATAATGGCGATCAGTGCTTCAAAAGTGATCAGGTTGTAGAATGTTTAAGAACAAATCTGAAAAATGCTGGAAATGTCATCAGATACCCGGCTCGTATTACCATATGTGGTGGACTTGTGAGGATGCTAGAAAATATTGGACTATAATTCGCATGTGGTTGGAAAAAATGACAAAGAAACATATAGATTTGAAACCAGAGATCTTCTTATTGGGAATTTTACCTGATATATATAGTAAAGATTTGAAATACCTGATTGTAAATGTATTAACAGCGGCCAGGATTGTATTTGCTAAAAATTGGAAGAATGAGAAAATACCATTACAGGAAGAAATTATTAAGAAAATATTGGAATGTGCTGAGATGAGCAGATTGACATTTGAAATTAGAGAGCAAGAGGATAAACAATTTTACGAAATTTGGGATCTTTTTTATAAATGGTTAGATGATAAAATACGATAATAGAATATTCAGAATGCTAGATAGTAAGGAATATCTTTATTTTCCTATTATTTTGCTATTTGCTATTATATTTATAAAGGATTTTTTAGGATTGATTTGATATGATTAGATGATTTGTTATAGAGTAAACTGGTTTAAAGTATTGTTAGCTCATTAAGCATGAATGATTAAAAATATAGTCAAAATCTTCTTTTTTTAGTGATATTAGGATATATAAGTTTGGACTGACAATATGAGTTGTTATGTAATATAATTGTAATTGAGACTACAGAATGAATGCACAAAAATGATGAACCAACTGACGCACTGGATGTACATATAAGAGTTGATGTTTTTATGTTTTGTCTGTCTTGTTTGTTTGTAGAAAATTAATAAAAACTTAAAAAAAAAAAAGTGATCAGGTTGTAAATAAACAAACCAAACTCAGTTCTAAAGAGCATAACATGCTTTGATACAGGGATTCTGTAGAGTATGTCTTAAAAAGTCAATAGGGTGTGGGCATAAATAGATTATCATAGGGGTCTTTATTAGAATTATGCACATTTTCATGAGTTTCAAGGTTTTTTTATTTTAACTAGTAAAAGTTATGCTTTTAATACACATTCCCATACCTCCTGGTAGTCTGCCAATGCATTAACCACTGGAATTGGGGGTGGGGGAAGAGAATTATCTATATAATGGATGAAGCCCAGTCAAATTATTTAGCATTCAAAGCTGTGCGTCTTAATTTACAGTCAATTATTAAAGTTCTTCCTCTGAACTCATTATTTTCCATAACATCCATACTTGTATCTATATTGTAATGTAGGAGTATCTCAAGTATAATTATCTATGTGGGGCACAGTCTAGATATTAATCTGTAATTATTTTAATTACAAGAAAAAGTTCACTGTTGCGGTATTCATTTGGACGCTTAATGCATAGTATTAAAGCACCTGCTAAATACTATTTACAAAATCACTCTCTATTGTTTGGCCATGGTCTGTAAGGATGCAGAACTTGAAATGGATTTGTTCTGCAATGATTGAAATAGAACAGCAGCTGATAGGTTTGTTATTGTTATTGTTGTTGTTGTTATGTTTCATTTTTTGACATATTAGCTAAAACATATTCTACAGAATCATAGCAATAAATATCCCTTATGGCTGATCATAAATCTGGAAAATTCATTGTTAGAGTGCTACTGGTTTTGAATTTATAAAACTCTTTTAAATATCCAAGAGAAAAATTTCTAATGTTATAAACTAGTGTTGAGTTATTAAGAATAAATGAATGAATTATTGTTAATTTGAAGAGGAGTTTATTAATCAAAGTGGATTAAACTACCAAGAAGAGAGTGAGAGAATGTTATTTGATTTGAATGAAGCCCTATTTTATACAGTTGAATTGTTAGATTTGCCACCCACTTCTCAAAATATTATGATCAATTTTTCAGTTTGAGTGCATATAAATCATCCACTTTAAAAACAAAAGATTTAGAAATTGATGTTTTATAAGAAAATATTCATATAGTTAAGTAGAAACAGTGTGGCATTTATTTACTTGTTAAAGAGATTAAGAGATTGTACACCCAGGCATATAATAATTTAAAAAAAGAAAAAAGAAAGAAATACTCTACATGTCCAGAATAATTAAATAAAAATAACATATATAATAACATATATTTGAGGCTGGCAATAAGGACACACATTCTTTTTGCTTTGACAACAAAATCTCTTCTGTGATTCTGGTCCAGTTCATGGGAAAATGGTAAATATTTACAGCTCAACAGAGGCCCAACAGGATTGGAGCCATCCAAACCTTGGTAAGGAAGTCCCACCAAAATATAGGCCCAGCAACAGATAAGGCGTATGTCCTTGGCTACATTAAGTGGCGTTACTTCAAAGAAAGGACCTGGAGCACACACATTTTATGCAACTTTTATAGGATAGACAGAAGCAACTGGAGAGAGATAGTCATGTAAGTAAGTCAGTGTAGACAGTAAGGAAGGTGACGGATGGAAAGATGCAAGCTCCATTGATGCTAGGTAAAAAGGACTAAAGCAATGCCCCCCAACCTTTTGGGCACCAGGGATCAGTTTCGTGGAGAAATGTTTTGCCACAGACCGGAGGGGGCATGGTTTTGCATGCTGCCGGTATCGCACGGATGGGGCTTCATTTGTTTGTTCAGACCGATAGTTGGCATGCTGTGGACTGGTGCCAGACTTCTGGACTAAAGCAACTTTTAAGAGCAGAACTTCTAAACATTCCTTGGAAGCAGCGCAGACATACACTTCTGATTCACTGAAGAAGGAAGAAGTACAATCTGATTTACGAGATACTATTATTGGAGTCAAACTTAATTTAGCCATCCTATAGTACTGATTTCATAGTTGGGTCTGCTTAGTGGGGCTGTTACCTACTAAGTAGTGCTTTATAGGTAGGTAAGCAGCCATTTGAATCCCTCCTTGAAGCCTAGTGGAAAGCTCTCAAACTAAGTTTGAAGTGCTGCCTCATGTAGAACATACTGTAGAAAATATCTACTGGAAGAAAAAAAAACATTCTTCTCTTCCCTCTTCCCTTTTGCAGGGGAAGCAGGGGAAAAATCTGGGCCCCTTGAGATCTGTCTGCAAGAACCATAGGCCTGCAATCTAACTCAATTAGAAGCTGCTACTGTTCATGTAAACTCATGTATTTTACACTATCAGCTAGAGAAGGGAAGGAAGGAAGGAAGGAAGGAAGGAAGGAAGGAAGGAAGGAAGGAAGGAAGGAAGGAAGGGAAAGGGAATTTTATTTACCAAAGCTGAGATTTTCTTACTGAGGCATGCAGAATCAATAACTAGGTTTAATTAGCTTTGTAATTAATCCCTTTCTTTTTTAAAAAAATCCAATACGTTAAATGATTTGAAACTTTAATGGACAAATATCATCATGTCACAAGCTATCTGGTTCAAAAACAGAACAGTTAATAGATATTTAATAGGATTTCTAAATCTTTGGGTAACCAGAGACTAAATGTGTACGCATTTGTTTATTTTCACTTTTAAAAAAAAACTGTGCTGCTCATCATTCCCAAATCAACTATTTCAGATAGAGTTTCATAGCTTTGTGCATACTGGGAAAACAGGAAAGCACTGCATTTTCAGTTTCACCCAAAGCTTGTGGAAGGAAGGAAGGAAGGAAGGAAGGAAGGAAGGAAGGAAGGAAGGAAGGAAGGAAGGAAGGAAGGAAAAAGAAAGAAAGAAAGAAAGAAAGAAAGAAAGAAAGAAAGAAAGAAAGAAAGAAAGAAAGAAAGAAAGAAAGAAAGATGGAGCTTTGCTGAACTTAGAAATTCAAGTTGCCCTTGTTTTTGGCCAAGGCAGATGTAAATGCCCAATTTCTAAAAACCCACACATAGTTTTTGAGAGAACCAGGTGCCAATTTTCACTTCTAGAATCTCTCTATTGTGTAAGGAAAGGGGGTAGAAGTACATTGTCACAATTTTAAAAGAGAGAGAAAAGAATCTGAAAAATCATGATGGAGCAAGCAGAAGAGTAATATCAAGGGAAGGAGAATTCATTTCTTGAAAATGTATTAAAGTTTCTTAGAGAAATGAATAACATTAATTGGAAAGCTTCTTGAAAAATAAATCTATCTATCTATCTATCTATCTATCTATCTATCTATCTATCTATCTATGATATTAATGGGCAGCATTCACAGCTGAGTGTGGATGGTGGATGAAATGGGCAATGAATAGTCCTCTGAACTTCGATGAATCCTGATTAGGATGGCCAATAGTCAGAGATGTTGAAATTTGCAGTCCAGCAAAACCATGAGTGCCTCCTAACCATACATTACTCAGCCCTAAGCTAAGGTCAGTTTCACATTATAGTAGAATTTTTCCTTCAGGTATTTGGATTTCAGATCACACAAGCCTTAGCAGGGTGCTGTGCTAAGCTATAGTCTAAAACTGGAGTTATTATAATATAGTCTGAGGACCTCTGGATATCCCCTAGACCCTCTTGGGGTGTCAACAAAGTCAAGTAAATATTTTAAAAGTTCTCAGTTTTATTTTTAATGCAATGTATTGTTAGATATCAGCTACATAAACCAAAGTTTTTGAGGATCCTCAATCATTTTAAGACATGTAAACATGTCCTGAGACCAAAATGTTTGAGAAACATGGGTCTAAAATATCTGGATTGCCTAGAGATGTTCATCATACCAATTGCCAAGAAGACTATTCTGTTTAAATTTCTACAATGATGTATAAAAGGGAGACTGGTAAATCTTCCCCTTGGAGAACTGTATGAATTGCAAACGTAACTTTCATAGTTGCCTCTTCCCATGTTTCATTGATAGTATGAAGAAAAGCAGTGAGACATGCTTACACAGAACAAAGAACCAGTTTGGCCTAGTGGTAAAGATGCTGTCCTAGAAACCAGAAGATTATGAATTCTAAGTCTACTTTATGCTGGCTGAATGCCTTTGGATCAGACTGTCTCATCCACTCCCACCAATTGGATCTGGAAGATTAGAGAATGGAATGGAATAGAATAGAATAGAATAGAATAGAATAGAATAGAATAGAATAGAATAGAATAGAATAGAATAGAATAGAATAGAATTCTTTATTGGCCAAGATGGACACACAAGGAATTTGTCTTCTCTGCATAAGCTCTCAATGTACATAAAAATGTACATTCATCAAGAATCATAAGATACAACGCTTAGTGATAGTTATAGGATGCTAAATAAGCAATCAAATCATACTAGGAAGCTAAATAAAGCAATATAAATCATAAAGATACAAGCAACAAGGTTATAGCCATAAGTAAGAGATACCATAGATAATAGGAAGGATGAGAAGAATAATAGTAAATAGTTTGACAGTGTAGTGGAAATTAGTTGTTTAGCAGAGTGATGGCATGCAGAAAAAAAACTGGATATGTTTACCACCTTGAGTTATATATTTTTTTAAAAAGTAGAATGAAAATATAATAACTAATAAAAAGAAGAATTGAAGAAAAACATTTGAGGGAAATGATTAAATACTGGGACTTGCATTTGGAAGTCGAATACCCAATGGAAAAAGAAATCCATTGCTCCACCAATTGTGACTGAAGCCCTTGTAGCAATACCTTTAATACCTCCTTTGATAACCTGGAAATACTGAATGGTCAGATATTGATGAATTTGAGTGTTTTTTAAATTGTTTATGATCCTGAAACCTACAATTATTTCATCTTGCAAGTTTAAATGGACATCCGGTGTTTTCCTTCGAGGCGTACAAGGCCTGACTGTGGCAAGATCTCAGATGCTACCTTGATCAGCCACAAAATGCAAGAAAGCAAAATTGTTGCCTATGTTTCTGCTCTGCTACCAACTTTCATACCCAGATGTGTGGGACTTAGTCACTTCATTTGTTCCATATAGCCTAAGCCATTTGGTCACTAACACATTTAACTTTGTATTTCTCAGTATTAAAGAATGTTATTACAACCCAGACTTGTAAATGCCCCCCCAAACACAAATAAAACTATAATTTGCCTTAAAACTGTTCCAAACATGTGTACCAATATTATGGATTTTTTTTGGGGGGGGGGGTTTGATGACAATGATTTGCAGGGATATTAATGTATCCAATCTCCATTTGTTTCTCTATTGAGTTCAATGGGGAAAGACCACCTACAGAGCAAACCCTTACATCTGCAGTGCCTGGAACTTTTACAAAATGTCTTGGCTGGCATAACATACCAAGGGAGGGTAAGTACCCAAATGCTTAAAATAATACTATCAAAGGGAACCATTTCACTATATAAAAACAATATTGAACACACAAGGCATTACTGCTATCATTTCCATCCCACCATCTAATGAGAACTTGCAAACGTGCGATGTAATGATGGTGTCTTTAACAAAGAGGTAGCCTTGGAAAGAGTAATAGGAACTACAGTACGTCCAATGATCTCACTATCGTTGTAGAATGTCTTCTTTATGATCTCCAATGCTTATACGCTCTATTTGCCCATGTCAAATTTTGGAGATGCCAGAATGGGACTGCTCAGAAGTTTCTTGCAGTGTTCTCAAATGTATCCCCAATAGAAATTTGGGCAATTGACAGACGGTTGGCCTTTGAAAAGTTCTTGGCTTTTTTTAAAGAAAAAAGAAATCAAAATTTCTATAAGGTATAGTATACTGCTAATAAAGTAATCACAGTTACTCTGCTGACTGCTGGCTGCCTGCAATTTGGCAGTTCGAATCTCATCAGGCTCAAGGTTGTCTCAGCCTTCCATCCTTCCAAGGTCGGTAAAATGATGACTTAGATTGTTGGGGGCAATATGCTGGCTTTAGTAACTGCTAAAAGAGGGCTGTAAAGCACTGTGAAGTAATATTTAAGTCTAAGTGCTATTGCTATTGCTACTTTGCTCTTTATATATTTAAAAAACAGCCTTGAGGTGCTTGAATGTTGATAGCCTATAATCCCATTGCTCGTGAATTGCTTTTCTCTTTTAAGATGATCAGGTATTGTCACATCTACAAAAACTGACTATAATAGGAAAACATGCAGAAGGAATGAGATAGTCTCTCCTAGTCTTCCAAACCATAAATTGTGCTGTTCTTGGATAGTTATAGCCTTGTTGTCTCTTTATTGGGTAGCATATCTAAAAGACTTATAGAAACTGCATTTTTTAAACAAAATGACATTGCTAACCAAACAAAATACTGATTTTTTCCCAAAGTAGGTTATTACATATTTTTGATGGGAGAAATAAAAAGTACCAATGGGTTGCTCAATTGATCTTAGCAAAGTCTATCACTACCCAGCAGTGGAAATATTTGGATAATTTTTCCCTTCAAAAAGTAAGATTAATCTCCTGTTTTGCTTAAGATCTTTGATTAAATTCTTAAGCTTGAAAACAATGTGGATAATTAATATTCTGTTGAAATTGACAGAATTTTTATCCATTGATCTGTTTTACAAATGGAAAAAGTGGTGTGTATGAATGTATGGGGAAATTAAAAATAAATAAGAGTATAGACACTGTTGTATGCATTGTAATATAATATAAAGAAACTTTATTATAACAATTTTATAAGATCTGAAAAGTGAATAAATAAATGAAAAACTTATTGCCTTTGCTTAGGAGTTCTTGAAAATCAAAATCCCAACATGGAAAAACATGCTGAAAGCATCCACATTTCTGCAGCACTAGTTCCTGATAGGCCTCACCATGTCTTTTTCAATGCTTTCCTGAAATTTATCTTTTCAAAGTTTTCCAGAAATTTTCTTTTCTTTAGAACCTCTTTTTCTTGCAGTACTTTGGGTGATCTACTTCAGCTTTGTTTTGTATAGTCAAGTTGGCAAAGGGCACAGATGGTGTTATTGTTTTTGCACTGATTTGAATCTCTCCACAAATCTACAATCTCCCACTCATATTATAATCTGCATTTCTTCTGAATAAGCCCCATGGGAGGAATTATCGTGTTGTGCCCGTGAAATGATGCCAGGAGTCGGTGACTTCAAATCATGCTCTTTATTTGAGGTTGGAACCGAACTGGGGCAAAGGGAAAAAGATCACGGCTTTTATTCTTTTAGCCGTGGCGGCCGCGGCCAATGGCACCGCTTTGAATCTCCCGCGATCCGAATGGACCAATCGCGGGAGATTCTTAGCGAGCCAATCAGCGCGGCTCGCCTGACCAATCAGAGTGCCCCACGCTTTGGCCAATCAAAACGCGGGGATCTCAAGAATGCTAATTAAGGACAGAACACCTCTCCCCTCTTGGTTCAGTCCTTACGTCGCGTAGTCACGTAGGTAGGTGGGGCTCCGTCTGAGCCTACTTGACCTGCGCAGCTCAGTCGTAGGTTGGATCCCGGCCGGTTCGGTCAGGATCTCTGCTGCTCCTGCTGCCGTTGTGGGAACCGGCTGGTCGATCGGGCCGGTCCGCTCTCCGTAGGCCTCCCGGGTTGGTTGAGCTGCGGGTTTCGCCGCTCCCGCTCGGTCTTCCCGGGTCGGTTGAGCTGGCCTGGCTGTCTCTTCCTGGCGAGGGGTCGTGATGGCTGCTTTCTGGTAAGTATGGCTGGTTTATTTTTCTTTGGTTTTGGTTCCCTGGGTATTCCCTCCCCCCTTGGTTTGTGTTGTGGGGCTTGGTTTCGCCTGTTTGTGCGTCGGTGGTCTCTTGGTTGGTAGTCCTTGACCTTAGCTGGTCGATGTGGCGTTTCCACGCTCGTCCGTCTGCTGTTTGTAGCCGGTATGAGTGTGGGCCTCTTATTTGTGTGATGATGGCTGGTATCCATAGTGGGTCTCCCGTCAGGTTTCTCGCGTATACGGGGTCGCCGGGTGCGAAGGTTCGGTGTTTGCTGTTTGAGTCTGGGGGCTTCTCCAGGTTATACGTGGGGTGTAACCTGTCGAGTGAGGACCTTAGTTTCCTGCCCATTAATAGTTTGGCTGGGCTCTTATTGGTTGTGGTATTTGGGGTTATGTGTTGAGTGAAGAGTAGTTTGTTTATTTTCTCCTGGATCTCCCCGTGGTCTATTTTCCGGATGGTCTTCTTAGTGAATTGGACCATCCGTTCCACCCTACCGTTTGCCACCGGGTGCGCCGGTGCTGTCAGCGCGTGGCGGATGCCCCTTTCCGCTAGGAATTTTTCAAATTCCAGCGAGGTGAATTGGGGCCCGTTGTCGGAAACGATGACATCTGGGAGGCCGTGTGTTGCAAAGAGTTTGCAGAGTTCCTTGATCACGGCCTCCGTGGTTGTCGTCTTCATGTTGCTTACCTCCAGCCAGTTGGAGTAAGCGTCAACTGTTATGAGGAAGGTGTGTCCCTTTGTGGGCCCGGCGAAGTCTATGTGAATCCTAGACCAAGGTCCCCTTGGGGTTTCCCACTCTAGGACGGGTGCTGTGGGTGGGCTTGGCCTAGTTTCCTGGCATCGTTGGCACCTTGCTACCCAGGCCTCAATTTGTTTGTCCATTCCTGGCCACCAAGCGTAACTTCTGGCCAGGGCTTTAGTCCTAACGATGCCAGGGTGCCCCTCGTGTAGCAGTTCCAGAACCTTCCCTTGTAGCTTTTCTGGGATGACCACCCTATCCCCCCATAGTATGCACCCTTTTAATAAAGAGAGTTCCATTTGGTGGTTTCGGAACGTTTTGACGGACTCGTCGTTGTCCCTTTCCGGCCACCCTTTCTCTACCCAATGCAACACCCGCGCCAGACGTTTGTCTTTATTAGTCTCTCGGGCAATGTCTGACGCGGTTATGGGCAGGTTGGGTAGAGTCTCTATGCTGAGGGTGGTTGTCGTGGGTGCTGGGTCGGTGTCGGGTTCTGGTAGCGGCGAGCGGCTTAAGGCGTCTGCATGGGAGATCGTCTTACCCGGTCTGTGTATGAGTCCGTAGTTGTAGGCTGCCAGGAATTCGGACCACTTGTCATTCGGGGAGACAGAATGTTCGGGGTGGCCCGGTTTCCTGCAAGGATTCCCAGCAGCGGCTTGTGGTCGGTTATGATGGTGAAAGTCCGGCCGTAGAGATACTCGTGGAATCGTTTTATGGCGGCAACGATAGCCAGAGCCTCTTTGTCCAGCTGGCTATAGTTCCGCTCCGGTTTGGTGAGGGTCCTTGAAAAGAACGCGATGGGCGCTTCTTTTCCGTCGGGGAGGGTATGGCTGAGGACAGCGCGGTGGTTCGTCTGGCTTCCGTCGGACACGTGGTTCGGTTCAGGGCCTGGATCCCACCCTCGTTGCCAGTGTTTTGTCCGCGAAATGATGCCAGGAGTCGGTGACTTCAAATCATGCTCTTTATTTGAGGTTGGAATCGAACTGGGGCAAAGGGAAAAAGATCGCGGCTTTTATTCTTTTAGCCGCGGCGGCCACGGCCAATGGCACCGCTTTGAATCTCCCGCGATCCGAATGGACCAATCGCGGGAGATTCTTAGCAAGCCAATCGGCGCGGCTCGCCTGACCAATCAGAGTGTCCCGCGCTTTGGCCAATCAAAGCGCGGGGATCTCAAGAATGCTAATTAAGGACAGAACATATCACATAATGTTTTTCCTTGGGATTTCCATGTGTCTGGAAGCCAGAGACGCTGTAGATGACTGGAATGATAATTGTACAATGAAAATTTTAAAAATTCAGATACTTCATCTAGCCACCTCATGGACCTCGTACTTAAGAAATTGTATTTTCTTCTTTGAACAAAAGAAAGTTCTTTTTCTTCCAATTGAACACAAATAATAAAAGCTTGGAAGAGCTTGTGTGCCTGCCTGTCCAAGATCAGATGTTTGCAAGTAGATTTTTTTGTTTGTTTCCATCATTAAGTTGACTTTAATTATATGGGTTCAATAACAGGATTGGAATTTGCCCTGGAAGCTTTCTTTGCCATTTAAGCAGGTAATAACAGACAGATTTAGGGGGAAATTGAGGGAAGAAGATGATTTCTGATGAATCCCAAGGACCATTGATGAGGCATTAGAAAGAACAATGCTTAAAAATACTTAAAACCAAAAGAAATGGAACAAATAGTTCTGTTTGATGTTCACAGATCTTTGAGGCACACAGTTCAGGTGCGAAGGCATGGACAATAAACCAAAATCCAATTTTAACTCTGATCTGATGTTTGGGGCCAGGATGATGCCAAACACATACAGTAAGTTGAGTCATAAGTACAAAGTCTCTTGCCCTGATAGCAAGTCCAGAGTTGGCTGGTTTTGGATTTCTTAAGAATAATATGGGTCCGACAACTGAACAAATGAGTCTATAGCCTATTGGTCATTCCTTTGTTGCATTTTTTCCAGAACATTGGGAGGTAAGAGGCCAGAAAAGAGGGTTAAATATGTCCAGAAAACATTCCTTTAAAAGTGATTCGCACGATAACAAGGAATTTGCACGTTGGAAATGTTTGCTGTTTTCTAGTGTCACAAATCATCAAAATGAGAGATATCTTACCAAACCAGGAAAACATTAAGTTTCCCAGCTGAAATGACAGACGTTTTGTGATGGTTCGTCAAACTAGTTGATTGGATTTCAGACTATATTGGAGGAATCAGAAAAGCGAAATGAGATTGCAATCCTGTTGGGGTTAATAAGTTTCATTGGATAAATCTTGTCAACTTGACTGCTTTCTCACTACTTTATAAAGTTGATCCATAGGAGCAGAAGATACATTGCTACATCTCTAGACAATGTTTGGATCTGTAAGATCTACTGTATGCAATTTTTATATGGAAGCTCTACAAGTTTATTTTTATTTATTTATTTGATTTGTCAATCGCTTACAAGTTAATAGGTATAAGTATATACATAGTTATGAATACATGAAATGGGTACATATAAGAAAAACAAAAAGAAACAATAGGACAGGAACGGTTGGCACACTGGTGCACTTATGCACGCCCCCTACAGACCTCTTAGGAAAGGGGTGAGGTCAATAGTAGACAGCCTAAGGTTAAAGTTTTTGGGGTTTGGGGAAGAAACCATAGAGTCAGGTAGAGTATTCCAGACATTGACCACTCTGTTGCTGAAGTCGTATTTCCTGCAATCAAGTTTGGTACTGTTAATCTTGTGTTTGTATCTATTGTGTGCTCTTGTGTTGTTATGGTTGAAGCTGAAGTATTCATTGACAGGTAGGAAATTGTGATGTATGGTTTTATATACCATACTTAAATCAGACCGAAGACGGCATAATTCAAGGTTTTCTAGGTCTAGAATTTCAAGTCTGGTGGCATAAGGTATTCTGCAATGAGTAGAGGAGTGGAGAATTCTTCTTGTGAAATATTTCTGAACTTTCTCAACTGTGCTAATATCAGATACGTAATGTGGGTTCCAGACTGGTAAACTGTATTCAAGTATTGGTCTAGCAAATACTTTGTATGCTATAGTTAGTTGAGTGATATTTCCAGAGAAAAAGCTACGCAGGATTAGGTTTACAACTCTTAATGCCTTTTTGGCTATGTAGTTACAGTGGGCTCTAGAACTTATATCATTAGAGATGAATACTCTAAGGTCCTTGACAGAGTACATCAAGGTCATCAACAAGGTCTTGACTATTCAGCTTGTATTTTATTTTCTGATTTTTTTTGCCAATATGTAAGACAGAGTATTTATCTGTTGAGATTTGAAGTTGCCATTTGTTTGACCATTCTGATACATAGTCGAGGTTTTTTTGAAGGGTAGCAGTATTGTCTGTGGTGTTGAATAGCTTTACATTATCAGTGAAAAGATATCTTAATATGATCACAGAGGTCATTTATGTAGAGTATGAAGAGAGTTGGTCCTAGAACACTGCCTTGGGGGACACCACTGTTGACAGGTACACAATTTGATAGGATGTTCCCAATTTTGACCATTTGTTGTCTGTTTGACAGGAATGCTTCTATCCAGTTATGCAGGTGTCCAGAGATACCGTAAGATTTGTAGTATACCATTGTAGTATACTAAGTTTGTAGTATACCATTGAATCAAAGGCTTTACAGAAGTCTATGTAGATTGAGTCTATTGCTTTGCCCTGATCGAGTTGTGTGGTCCATAGGTTTTGCAGTGTAAGAGTTGCACTTTATAGGGTTATTTTTTTTTTCTGAAACCAAATTGTTTTTTAGAGAGTAGGTTGTTTGTTTCCAAGTGGAGGATGAAGTATTGATTAATAATTGATTCCATGACTTTATAGGTGACGCAGCATGAAGAGATTAGTCTGTAATTTTCAACTAGATTGGGGTCTTTTTGAAGTTGGAGTGACCATTGCTTGTGACCATAGTTTTGGCAAGGAGCTGGTCCTGAAAGATTTTTCAAAGATTATGCTTAGAGGTTCTGCTATGTCAGTGACTAGCTTTTTTAAGAAGTAGGCACATATTCCATCTGGTCCAATAGATAGAGATGGTTTTAGATTGCATAGTACTTTTTCAACTTTGCTTTCTGTAAAATCGATATGTATTAGATCATTGTAGTTGTCTGTGGTTCGACTAGGAAATACTGAATAATAGAGTCCCTTCCAACTCTTCCAATTATTCTACGCTTTATGGTCTTTAGCCATGGAATTATTGCTCAAGAGGGTAGATCTTAACATTGCTCCACTAGGTTCAGATCTTCATATTTATGTTCAAGCAGAAATCTAGACTGCCTCTGCTCTGTCTCCACTTTTTACCCTTCCTTTGCCACTTCTGCTTCCATCCATTAATTGCCAGTCTTTTGAAAACTGATCTAGGATGACTCTGCACAGCTCAGGTATGATTTATGACAGGTGGAGGTTGGATGGTTGTGAGCAGGTTAGACAACGAGCCTTAATTTTCTGAACTTATGAAAATGAAGTCAACAAGTTGATGATTAGGGAAAATGTGAATTGACACACAAGCACCTTTGGAGTTTCATCTGTTTGAAGAAACTCCATTGCATTATGCAGCCAATTATGAATGCAATTTATAACCCAGTTTCAAGAACACTACCATATTTAATACTCATTTCATTTGACAAGCTAATTCTTCCTGAATATAGCATTACCTTTTAAAAATTCCTCCCTCCCCATGACTTCACTTAGAAACCTGCTTGATGTATGCAACTTGCTCGGCACCTGTTGATGCTATTAATCATCTGTATAGAACCTGTCAGAAATGTTATCTTTGGCAACAACCCCTGTAGAGCAGAAGCCATGTGGCCCCTCATATCTACTTGTGCACACTCATCTTCCATCTTGGCTTTATCAGCTTGGTCCTTCAGCCCTCAAGGCTGTTAACAATGAATTATTTCAGTGAGACTGATGGCAATTCCTCTGCATTGTGAAAGCTTGCTGTTAGGTTCACTATTAATTGCTTTTCCTACACTGGATTTCTTTCTTTCTTTCTTTCTTTCTTTCTTTCTTTCTTTCTTTCTTTCTTTCTTTCTTTCTTTCTTTCTTTCTTTCTTTCTTTCTTTCTTTCTTTCTCCTTCCTTCCTTCCTTCCTTCCTTCCTTCCTTCCTTCCTTCCTTCCTTCCTTCCTTCCTTCCTTCTGGCAGTACACAATGGTTGATTTTTGAGGGGTGGGGGACAAAGAGATCGACAGGGGGAGAGAGGGAGGGAGAGAGAGAGAGAGAATATATTATTTTATTGGATTGATAAAATCAGCAAGAATTGCAGGCTGAATTGGCAAAAGAAAGCTCAAGATCGTATAGGTTGGAAACATGCAGAAGAGGCCTTTATCCTGCTGTGGATAGACAATGACTAAAAATGATGGTGGTATGTGTGTGTGTTTTAAGGCAAAGGTTGGAATGTTATCCTAGGAAGGGCTCTTGGAAGCACATTGCACCCACTCTGAAAAAAATATGTGCTGCTCAATATGCTCCATCTACTTTGCCACAGAAAACTGAGACAATTTGGAGTTTTGTTTGTTGGGGGGAGGGGGAACTGGGCCATGGAAGTTTTAAATGTGGGATTGGAAAAATTTGTTTCTCCAAAGCCTCCAGTTCTCATTCCCATCTTTAACTCTCCAAATCATTAAAAAAAATAGCAATGTCCCTTTCCATGACATCACTGTCTCTGGTAACCCTCTAAAACACGAGTGTCAAACTTGCGATGTCACATTGTCATCATGTGACATATTGCAACTTCTCCCCCTTTGCTAAACCAGGGGTTGGCGTGGCCAGTATGTGATGCATCCGACCCATGGGCCACGAGTTTGACACCCTTGCTCTAAAAGTTCAGGAAACCTAATGCTAGTTTCTGACTCTTTAAATATTACCCACTCCCATTTTAACAAGTTTCCAAGCTTTTGGAGAAGACTTGAGGACTGAAAGGCCATCGTTGTGCATATTGTGTTTTTCAATAGTACGGGTGGAAATTTGCAGCGTGAATTGATGACAGATCTCATGTAGGAAGGAGTTGAAGCTGAAGTCTTAAAATGCCCAATATGATTGGACAGGGTTTATTTCAGACAGGAAATCTCCAAGGGAGCTGGGAAGAAAGGTGGGAATTAAATGGACAGCATCCTGTGTGTCCTTCTGCATCCCATTGTGATGTCACTGTGTGTAGATTTCCCTGGCCCTTCTCCCAGTTTAGCAGTAGCACATTTTTTGGAGACATTCAAGCTGACATATTCTGCATAGCCGACTTCTAAACATGCTCCTAATGATTTATGAATATGAATAGTGCTTTATCCTAAGGATAAAGCACTTTCAAATGTATCTAATCAGTACTAGGAAATGTAAAAATAGCATCTAATTAGGCCCACAGCTCTATTGTGGATTATAGGTTGTAGGTTGTGTTGCCTAAAGAAACGTGAGGACGATAATCTCACCAGGCCTCTAGTCCCTTTCTAGCTAATTGTCTGCCTCTTTCCTTTGGGTTTTGTTTTTAAACAAAACAATTAGGAAGTTTAACCTCTCTTCTTAATTTGAACCAGAGCCCTGACTCAACAGACTCTGGTCCTCAGGGCTGGGTGGCAGGTCCGACTCGTATATTGTTTGAGCTGAGCCTGTGTTTTCAGACATGCAACTGGAACGGGTGGGACTGGAGGCATAGGTAGGGCTGGTGGAGGTTTATTTACTTAAGTACTTCTGTATGTTGAGGTTGAAGATTCAAGTCAGGTTCTGTCTCATCTCTGAGCAATTAGCTTCCAAGTAAGCCGGGACTATGTTGCATCTTCCCTTCTCTTCACTATCACCTCCCCATCCTTTCCATATGAATCTGGACACACAGAAAAGTGGATTAGACATTGAAATAGAATTGCATGCTCCCCTCCACATCTCAAACCCCTGGACTAAATAGTCTCCCCTGCATTAACCAGCTGTTGCACTGTGAATCTAAGAGGCACAATATGACCATGCTTAATTATCCTACACATATAGATAGTTGCTTGGTGCCATCTGTACTTGCTGTAAATAAAATGAGACTGGCGAATATCAGGATGCCAAATTCTAGCTGCTTTTTTGCTTTGTTTTGGTGTTATTTTGCATTATATTACTTTTGCATAAAAGTAGCCTAAAGTTAGGGTTGCTTATTATATGTCCCTTCCCCATTTAAAATCTTCACATAATCACACCAAAGAAATGGGCCATACAAGTTTTTTAGTTTGAGAATTGCACATGGCCACTGATTTTTTTTCAGGGCCAGGACAAAATTCTTCATTTGATCTGATTTACTGAAATTCAGTTTAATTGGTTGTATGCAGAGGTGGTGTTCAGCAGGTTCTGGAGAACCGGTAGAGGAAATTTTGAGTAGTTCAGAGAACCGGCAAATACCACCTCTGACTGGCCCCACCCTCAACTATTCTCTGCCTCCTGAGTCCCAACTGATTAGCTGGGTCTTCTTTTGTTGCCCTGCATAGGAGAACGGAGCTGGAAAGCAGGTTAGTGGGGTAGGGATGAAATGGGGATTTTGCAGTATATCCTTCCCCTGCCACGTCCACCAAGCCATGTCCACCAAGCCATGCCATACCCACCAAGCCACACCCACAGAACTGGTAGTAAATTTTTTTTTGAATCCCACTACTATTTGTATGCCATGACTAATATCACTGTCTTTGAATGTATTTTTTTGCAGATTCATTAAAAATTAAGAGTCCCGAAATTAGTTTTGAAGATGTTCCACAGACTGATCCAGGAGTTGTGAGAGAATATAAGTCTCTGGGATTGCCAGTTGCATCCATATGAAGTAACACATAAATAATTCACCTCAGTGACTTGCTGGTATTCAAATAGGGGAGAGCTGTGATGATCTAATTTTCAGTATTGAACTCCCTTTACTTCATTGATTGATCAATAGCTGGCTTCTAAATCATAACCACTAGTTTCAACTGTGTCAGTAATATTCAAATGATTTTTGAAACTTTATAATTTCAGAAAGCAAGGCAGATTGGGAAACAGCGAACTGGGATTAATTTATTTGTATGGAACTCTTTCTGTCTTTAGAACAATTTCTGTTGGAATTTGTTTTTTTTCCTTCCACACTAAAAATATGTTTGAGAGAATTGGGCAAACACGGTTTGAAAGGGAAATAAAACATTGCCAACAAAAAGACTGGAGTGTCTTTGTGCTATTTCATAAGTACTTATATAGTCGATCGAGCCACTTAACATTGACATCAATTTAAATTAGAAAACCTGCATTTAATCGGGGAGAGATAACCAATTTGCAAGCTGAGACTGAAGTTTCTGTAATCAGGGAATGGTAAAGTCATTGGCATTTCTGCTAACGTGCATTATTTTTAACACGGGAATATGTCAATGCTTAATTCCAAAGTGGAGAAATCTAATTACAAATACAAAGCACCATGTTGCTGACTTAAAGATAGCTTTTGTTATATAGCACTAGCTAGTAGGGCGGGCTATGAAGCTTTCCCCTTTTCATTTTGCTTTGTTCCTCATTTTTTTTTTCTGTCATTTCACTGGATTCAGCCCTGTTCAATACTTTCTCCAACATAATTTTCATTAGTATTTCACATCATGCTCGAGTTTGGCAGAAGAGGTTCAACTGCAGTTTTATAAAAATGTGGATAGAGGGAGAGACATCCATTTTAGCAGATGAGGTTCAGAGAATGTACAATATTCATTGTACAATTGTTAAATACTCAGTTTTCAAATTGCTAGCTTTATGGTTGCTTATATGGAAACTGGAATAAGCTCAATACTTTAAGACTGTATTCAGGCCAATAACCTTTACATTAAGCATTTTTATAAGTTCTACATACAGGTAGTCCTCAATTTACAACAGTTTATTTAGTGACCATTCGAAGTTACAACAGCACCAAAATGCAGCGTCCCCATGGTCACGTGATTTGCATTTAGATGCTTTACAACTGGTCCATATTTATGATGGTTGCTGTGTTTTTGGTTTATGTCATACCTTTTGTGACTTTCTGACAAGCAAAGTCAACGGGAAAGCCAAATTCACTTAACAACGGAGTTACTAATTTAATAACTGCAGTGATTCACTTAACAAATGTGGCAAGAAAAGTCGTAAGATGGGGCAAAACTCACTTAACACATTTCTCACTTAGCAAGATAAATTTGGGGCTCAGTTGTGGTTGTACGTTGACACCATTTTTTTTGTAAATATTTTTTAATCAATACAGCATGAATGAATTATAAGCAGAGCTCTTGCATGTTATTATAAAGTAACTGTTTTCTGATTGGGAGAAAATGTTGTCTTTTCTTTGCTTGTTTTTTAGATAGAATGGAGTTCCAATCCAAATAATCCTAGGAAATGCAGAAAGATCATTTTCATGGAGTTCATCAGAAAAATGCACTGTAAAGCAGCTTAATATTGACTTACTTTTAATGAATTGCAGTAATTCTTTCCTGTGCATAAATGTTGGCTATGAGTTCCATGCCTAGATCTTGGTCTCTTGTGGACCTCCCCCCCCCCCCCCCATTAATAAAAGATAGTCCTTTGGAGTCTTCAAAAGTGAGCTTCGCTTAGTCTTCCCCAGAACCCCTTTTACAAAGCCAACAGCCCCAATGCTTTTAGTAGTCAAGCAAAATAGTAAGGTCACTTCACTTTGTAGACCTTTTCACTGCAGCTAAGTGAGCAGCACCCATTCAACATTAGTAACTGCGGTAAGAGAACATACTATCGGCCTGAGTACTACCCACCAACCCCTTCAGCAGGCTGTCCTAAAGAACAGCCTTTCCAGCTTCTCCAGCTTGCTTTCATGAATGCTTTGTTAGGTTTCTGCACAGGTGCCATCCTGCTCAGGACCCTCTGAGTCTCGTGTTTGGCAAACAACACAACAGAAATAACCAGGTTTGGGGCAATAGGAACTGCTTTACTGAAGCCAATCACCTTCAAAAAGAGAATCGTATCCCCTGTGTCTAATAAAAACAAAAAAAGAAAGAAACAGGGCCTAAGGCCAAGAAAGGAGCTGCTGTAATAATGGCCTGGGATGCATATAGAGACTTGTTTGTTTGTTTTTTGCTAGCCTGTTTATGCAATTTTCAGTCCTCGTGGTCTTTAGGTGGTTTACATTAAAATATTAAATAATAACTATAGGATCCAATATGAATTGTTTCACCAGGACCAGAAGTTTTGTCTTCTGAGCTTTTGAACTCATGCTAGTGCTCGTCCTGAGGGAACTTCTCTCAGAATTCAGACTCCAGCAGGAGTCCAAAAGTTTGGAAGACACAACCTCTGCTCCCAGTGATCGACCCAGATTGGATCCTGAAACATTACCCTGGGACACATATATTTGCCTTCCTTCATAAAATAACTATTATAATCAGAAAGTTATAGTTATGTATGTGCACATATTTGTATATGCACAATTATATATCCATGCACCCATAGATAAGAATGCACTCATATATAAAAACCTTCACTGGCAATTACTGGGATTTTGTGACACTCCTACCAGTCCCCAAAAGCCAGGTTACTATTCATCATTCTCATCTCAAGGACCAAGCTGTTTCATAGGAGAAGAACGATCCCCGACAATCCCCAATAAAAGGGCAGGAGAATGAATGAATGAATTAATTAATGAATGAATGAATTCTTTATTGGCCAAGTCTGATTAGACACACAAGGAATTTGTCTTGGTGCAAATGCTCTCAGTGTACATAAAATAAAAGATACATTGGTCAAGAATGATAAGGTACAACACTTAAGGATAGTCATAGGGCACATTAAGCAATCAAATCATACTAGGAAACAGTTGATATAAATCATAAGGATACAAGCAACAAAGTTACAGTCATACAGTCACAAGGGGGAGGGGAGGAGCTATAAGGAGTGATGAGAAGATTAATAGTAATAGTAATGCAGATTTTGTAAATAGTTGGACAGTGGTGAGGGAATTATTTGTTGAGCAGAGTGATGGCTTTCGGGGAAAAACTGTTCTTGTGTCTAGTTGTTCTGGTGTGCAGTGCTCTATAGCATCGTTTTGAGGGTAGGAGTTGAAACAGTTTATGTCCGGGATGTGAGGGGTCTGTAAATATTTTCACAGCCCTCTTTTTGATTCGTGCAGTATACAGATCCTCGATTGGAGGCAGGTGGGTAGTAATTGTTTTTTCTGCAGTCCTAATTATCCTCTGAAGTCTGTGTCTGTCCTGTTGGGTTGCAGAACCAAACCAGACAGTTATAGAGGTGCAGATGACAGACTCAATTATTCCTCTGTAGAACTGTATCAGAAGGAGAAGGAAGCATTGGAGAGAAGAGGCAGCATTAATACAGTTGCAGAGATTGTGAAGTTGTGGGGAATGTTGTGGTTCACCAGCAGCCGGTGTGGACGACAGAGGTATCGGACAGTGAGGATGAAAGGAAACCAGTCAGGGAGTCTGATGAGGACTTGGACAAGGGTCCTGCATCTGATGCAGGGATGAGGCCAGGACTATCTGAGAGTGGGATGCTGCCATCGGAGCCGTTGGAGTCTAGCAGCAGCGAAGCAGAGGACCCCGGGAGCCTGTTCCCAGTGCACATGTGCACAGAACTGCTAGAAGGAGAGAGCAGCTGAAGCAGCAGGGACAACTTTGGTGTAAGACTGGGAGGTAATTGCCCGTCCCATTAAGAATAAAAGCCAGCCCTTGGTGAAGTGCTCTTTGCAGGAAGCAAAGAAGTTCATTAGATTCTGATTCTTCATTGAAGCCCTGGGGACTCTGGATTGTCTTTGCTGGAACTTCAGTCAGTTTATCTTCTAATTAAGTGGACGCCTGTTTTTTGGCAGCCTTTTACAACCCTGAAAGACGTGCTCTTATCTCAGACAATTGTGTGTTATGAGTTTTGGCTGGGAATGCAAATAATTCCCAGTGTTACATTTAAAAAGGTTTGCTTTTACACACAGCATGTTTTCTTACTTTGAACGAAGCCTGGGTCAGAACAGGGAGCATGGGTGAAGATGGGGGAGAGAATGACTGGAGTAATTGATGTCAATGGAGATGAAGTCGGCATATGACTCCAGTTTGGCAATTGGAAGATAAGGCAAGTGGTGTCACGTGTATTGTGACATCCTGGAGAAAATGACACATTGCTTGTACGTGATACATGTAATACCACTGCAGTTTCTACTGGAGGCCTGCTTACTCTCCTTCCCTCCATGCCCAGGTCTTTCCCCCCTTCCCCAACCATATCGTAACCACAAAGCTGGAGAAGTTGCCTTGAAGGCTTCTATCATTCACTAGTTCCAGGTATGTGGTGAGTATTGTGGTGCCCAAAATCTGAGTCAATACTAAAGCCTGGAATTGAGATTGCTTCTACATAACCCTTTTTTTTTTCTTTACTCTTTGGTTTTCCCAAATCAGTTGAATTCACCATATGATATTTTAACTTCCTGCCAGTTTCAAATGCTGGACACAGGCTGGGTAAGAATGAACACTTTTCTTGACTAGAGTGCAAAATCACCATTGGGTCAGTGCTGCCTCCAAGCATGATGCAGGTCCGTTTATCTTTTCCTTGTCTGCACAGAGAAAGAGTACAAATAATTTATTTATTCCCCCCACCCCTCCCCAAGCCTTCTGTGCATGCTTTATGTATTTGCCTGGTCTTTTTTTTTAAATCAGCAGTAACTGCTCTGCTCTTGTTATAAAGGAAGAGAGGATTGCCTATTAAGACATAAACCCCAACTGAAAATAATAATAGTGTGCTCAGGCTTCTTGATAACGCACTGTATATATAAGCAGGAAATTCAAGCCAGGCAGAGACTATCCTTTTAAAACTCAGGAATTGTGTAAGGGATCATAAATGTACCAGAAAGCTTAGTATCTGTTTCAATGATTTTTGTTGTTCATGAAACTTGGAGGCAAAAATGCAAGAAAAGTTTCCATAGACATGAAAACAACTCGTTTCCAAATTCCAAACTTTGCAGACATTCAAAGTTGCAACTTTCAATAAATAATATTTGCAATTCATGCTGAGCAACAGCTGAGCTAGAATGTCAAGGTTCTTGCATAACTACATGAGCTTAAGAATCAGACATTGTGGGGTGATGGCTATTACTTAATATATTGCAACATTAACCCAACCCCCCTCTTCATTTCTGACTTTCATAATGGCACTTGGCTGATAACTGTCTTGCATATTTAATTTATGTTCCCAGCACACATCTTTTTTTTTTTACTGCCACAGTTTAATTAAATTTGATCCAAGTGTTACCAAGCCTATAATGCTTCTTGAAGGGATCCGTGGCTTTATTTATGCCAATTTTTGTGTTATTTTGCCCCTTTCTCATTATATGGTAAACTAGCTCGATGCCCATGTTTCGCTACGAAACTATGTGGTCAAGTTTAGTTTTGGGGGAGGAAAATAAGGGGAAAATTCTTTGCCTCTGTCTCCCAGCATCCATTGCTATTCATCTGGCTAGTGTACTGTCAGTGTGTGAGACAGTTGAGGGCTGTTTGGAAACTGAAACAGTATTTGCTGTGTGCACAAGAAGGAGACAGCAAGGAGCCTGGATATGGCTTAGCTCAACTGTTCTGTACTAAAGCTGCTTGGTGCTGTGAAACTAAAACTGAAACTCCTCTCCTCTGCTTGTGTTTTGCATGGAACAGATTTCTTTTCAGATGGGGAGGGGAAGTAGAACTCCTTAGCATCAGAGCGTGTTAATAATAATACAGGAAATACTAATGCTCTGACAGTCCTTTCGAAAAATCCTTTCTTAGTAAACACCTAGAAGCCAAGAAGAGCATTTCAAGTTTGTAGGCTTTATGGTTCTGGAGATTTTGTGATGATGTATGAGTGGTATTTTGCTTTTATATAGAGAGAGATTATTATTATACGGTATGTGGTAAATATAATAAAATGTTCAGAGAGAACCATGAATGAAACTGCAATAATCAAGGACATATTTTGAACAATAATGCCAAACAATAGTCAGATGCTACATTTCTGAAGATCCATAGAAAATAAAATTAAGCAAAACAGAAGTCCTGTTATAAAACTAGCTAAGATGGGTTTTGGAATTTGGCTAATTTGTACATATCCAGTTTGAAAGGTATTTGACTTGGACATTTTCCTTGGGACTCAATACTTAGGCTGTCTAGTTTATACAGCGTGATAGAAATACTGCAAATAGCTACAGGCACACTTGTCTTACTCATCTATATTAAACTGTGAGAACCCATTCACCTCTTGAAAAAGTTTTAGAAAGTTTTAGATGATGTGCATTTTGTAGACCTTTTAGTCAATTTTTTTTCTGATATCAATAACATGATTTGTTTCTGGGACTGATTCATAGGATTGACTTGTTAAAAAAAACTGTACTAGGAGAATATATCTCAAAAATTTTCGCATGAGCCAGGCTATAGTTAAAATTAAGTTTTACAAGCTATGTTGTATATTCTACGAATAAAAATGTTTAATTGAAGAGATGGCATTGACAAAATATTGTCTTTGTTAAGTACTTGGACATGGGTTGGAGTAAATGGAGACAGTCTTTGAATGTGAACTTTCAGCTCTTTATTGCATAGTGACTTCTCGAAACAATAACAGTGAACCCTGCCTTATATAGGCAACCTTTGTGAGAATTGTCCAATAGCGAGCTATGAACACTAGCTCTTTAAACCAATAATAATCCTCTGTTAAGGGCCAATCGGATTCCTAGGAACTAACCAATCCGATCTGGCTGCCTAACAGCCAATCAGAAGTGCAGGGCCAGAACCCTGCACTTTACCTCAAGCTCATACTTTATTAACTATGGTACATACACAACACCCCTTCCCCCTGGCTTCTTAATTACGGTGTAGTTATATAGTCCTTTAAATAGGACGGTTGTCTTTTAAGTCTTTCGGATTTTCATTGGACTGGTTGATTGCAATCCTGTTGAGGTAGATTGTTGTGTGGCAGTGTCTCTGCTTCTTGCTCAGGTGCAATTTCTTGCAGTGCAAACAATTCTCCTTCCTGCTCCATTTCCTGAGTCTCACTTGATTCGTCGCTCCCTTCGAGCAGGTTCCCTGGAACGTCATCTTCTTCTGTACCTCCCCCCCCCTCGGTTTGGTCATGGGGGAGTTGTTGACTGGCCATTGTGAGTCGTGACCGTAATTGGTCGATATGCCGTTTCCATAGTCTATTGTCACAGCATTTCACAACGTAGGATTTGGGGCCGGTCACTCGCACTACTGTTGCCTCTATCCATAACGGATCGCCTGATAAGTTTTGTGCGTAAACGCAGTCTCCTACCTGGAAAGTGCAACAGCGGCCACTGGATCCTATTGGCTTTTCCGGTTCGTAAGCAGGGTGCAACCGGTCGAGATGGGAATGGAGTCTTTGTCCCATCAGTAGTTCCGCGGGAGTTCTGCTGGTGACGCTATGTGGAGTTATGTGTTGCAAAAAGAGAATTTGGTTGACTTTGTCATCGATATTGTCATAGTCCATTTTTTGCAAAGTCTTTTTAACAAATTGGACCATGCGTTCCGCTCGGCCATTGGTCGCAGGGTGCTCAGGTGAGGTGTGCGCATGGCGGATGCTGCGGTCAGCGAGGTACTGCTCGAACATCAATGCCGTGAACTGTGGCCCGTTATCGGACACCAGGACGTCAGACAATCCGTGGGTTGCAAAGAGTCTATTTAGGATCTTAATCACTGCCTCGGAAGTTGTGGCCGTCATATGATGAATTTCTAACCAATTGGAGTGTGCGTTGACTGTCAGCAGGAAAGTATATCCTTTGGTTGGCCCCGCGAAATCCAGGTGGATTCTGGACCAGGGTCCACGTGGCGTCTCCCATTCAGTAGGCATGGCTTTTGGTGGGGCGTTGCTGGCTTGTTGGCAATTGGTACACGCTATGACCCACTGCTCGATTTGCCGGTCCATGCCTGGCCACCTTCATGCAAGCACTTTCATCCGCACGATGCCGGGGTGGACCTCGTGCAGAATTTGTAGCAGCGTCTTCCGGAGTCGTTCTGGGACAATGACTCTATCGCCCCAGATAACACAGCCTTTTTGGGAAAAAAGTTCAGTCTGTCTTGCTTTAAATGGTGCGAAGTCATCTGGGACTTGGTCCAATGGCCATCCGCGTTCTACCCAGCCTAGGACTCGAGCTAGGGTGTGGTCTCGTTTGATTTCTCTTGCGATGGCTCGGGCGGTCATAGGCGGTGAGTTGAGTGTTTCGATCTGCAACGTGGTTGCCGTTGGTGCCAGATCGTCGAGAGTCTCTGGAAGCGGTGCTCGGCTTAATGCGTCGGCGTGGGGAATGGCTTTCCCCAGGCAATATTGAAGGCAATAATTATAAGCAGCTAGGAATTCTGACCATCGGGTCATTCTAGGGGATAATATGTAGGGGGTTGGCTTGTCCCCGGCTATTATCCCTAGCAATGGTTTGTGGTCAGTTATAATGGTGAATGTCCTTCCATACACATATTCATGAAATTTCTTTACAGCTGAAATGATTGTGAGAGCTTCTTTATCAATTTGTCCATAGTTCCGCTCTGCATGTGAGAGAGTCTTCGAAAAGTATGCAACAGGGGCTTCGTTCCCATTAGGCAGTACATGACTCAAAATGGCGCCCACCCCGAAGGGCGAGGCATCGCAGGTTATAACTAATGGTAAAGTCTCGTTATACTGCATAAGTACAGAGTCAGATGTGAGCAATTTTTTAACATTCCGGAACGCTTGTTCTTCCCGGTAACCCCATACCCACAATGCTTTTTTATCTAATAACCGGTGTAACGGTTCAGCAACAGTTGCCTTGTGCGGTAAAAATACATTATAGAAATTAATGAGGCCTAAGAATGCCTGGAGATCGGCCTTGTTACGTGGCCTGGGAGCATTTTTTATCGCCTTTAATTTACTTTCAGTAGGGTGGATGCCCTGGCTATCAATCCGATACCCTAGAAATTCAACACTGTCAGTCCATAAGTGACACTTATTTTTTTCACCTTAAGTCCTGCCTCTTGGAATTTTTTAAGAACACATTTCAAACGATCCTGCAAGATTTTTTTGGTAGGGGCTGCAATTAATACGTCATGAAAATACGGAACCACGCCCTTGATTCCCTGTAACAACCTTTCCATGAGGCTTTGGAATATCCCCGGGGCCACACTAACCCCAAATTGCAATCGAGTACATTTAAAAGCACCTCTGTGCGTTACAATTGTTTGGGCTTGGGCTGTCTTTTCATCCACTGGTAGTTGTTGATAAGCTTGAGCTAAATCTAATTTAGCGAAAACCTTTCCGCCCTCCAAGGAATGGAGGAGGTGCTGCACCACCAGAACTGGATACGCATTCTGCTGTAGGGCATGGTTTAAAGTGGCCCGGTAGTCCCAACAAATTCGGATTGACCCGTCTGGCTTATTGGGTGTTACAATAGGGGTTTCCCATGGAGAGTGATCGATGGGCTTCAACACCCCTTGAGCAATTAGCTTGTCGAGTTGTTCGTCGATCTTAGCTTTAAGAGCGAATGGAACTTGATGGGGCTTCAAGTGAATTGGGGCTACTTTTGGATCTAGACTAAATGAGATTGGGGTCCCCTTATACTCGCCCAAACGGTCCGCGAAGACGTCGCTGAACTCAGAAATAAGGTCTTCCTCCCACTCACAACCACCGACTCGGTTCACACTGGCCACTTCTATGCCGAGTGGCGTGAACCATTGGAGGCATAATAGACTAGGCCTATCTCTGTCGATGATCATTAGAGGTAAGTACGCTGTATGCTTTTTGAAGGAGACTCGGACTCGGCAGGACCCGACCACTGGGATTCGATTTCCTTGGTAGTCCTTGAGGATGAGGCGTTGAAATTGGAGGTCTTGGCATTGGATTGTGGGGATAAGTTGCTTGAGTGTCTTCCAAGACACCATCGAGAGGGACGATGCCGAGTTGACCTCCATGTGGCAAGGCTGGTTCTCGATGGCTACCGTGACTCGAATTTTCTTAGTGTCCAAAACTGAGGCGTGACCTATAGTGATAGTATGGTGAACCTCTTCTTTTTGCAAAGCTCGATTTCTGTAGGAGTGGTTTACTGGTTCTCGCCTTACAGGACGGTTTCCTGTTGATTGGCAATAGTTGGCCCCTTTTGAGGCCTGGCTGGGTCCTGGTAAGCTGCGGCAGACCCGGCTGATGTGGCCTCGTTTCCCGCACTCATGGCAGAGTGCGTCGCGGAATTTGCATTTGGCCCTGGCATGGTTTGCTCCACAGCCAGCGCAAGGACGTAAGGGCTTAGGGCGAGGATCCCGGTCAGACCGCAGTCAATGGAAACCTTCTTCGTCGCTGTCTGACGACGAAGAGAGGTCCTCGTGGTGCATCGTTAGTAGCTGCCCTTCTGAGTTGGGTGAGATTTCGCCAGTCGGTTGTGTTGCCGGAGTGTGGCTTCGCCGTAATTGTGCAGCCGACTTTTTGGTCGCCTCTGCAGCCGTGGCTTCGGCGATGGCGTCAGCAAGGCTGATGTCGCCTTTCGCCATCAGCTTGCTTTGCATGCCTAGTGCATCTAATCCCAGAATTATTCGATCTCTTAGTGCTTCTTCTAAATTGGCGAACCCGCAGAGGCCCCCTAAATTCCGGAGGTCCACCACGAAATCAGCCACGCTCTCTCCTTTTCGCTGGTTCCTCTGATAAAACTCGTGACATCTCACGAGTGTCGGCATGGTTGGCGCGTAATGGTCTCTCAGGATGGGTTCGAGGTCATCCCAGCTCATGGCTTTCACTTCTCGAGGTTTGGCGAGTGCTTTTGCCATTTTAAATACAGCTGGGCCGCAGTGCATCAGGAACAGTGCCCGCTTTTTTGCTGGTGTGGCGTCCTTCAAATTATTCGTCTCAAGAAACATTTGGAAGCAATCCATGTAGGATTCCCAATCCTCTTGGTTTGGATCGAATGGAGCGGGTGGTACGATGCCGCTGGACATGGTTCCGTTGTTGGCGTCGTCTTTCACGTGCTCGGTATTGCTTCCTGGCTTCTTAGGTTCAGACATCTCCAAATCCCATCCTCGTCGCCAGTGTTAAGTACTTGGACATGGGTTGGAGTAAATGGAGACAGTCTTTGAATGTGAACTTTCAGCTCTTTATTGCATAGTGACTAACAATAACAGTGAACCCTGCCTTATATAGGCAACCTTTGTGAGAATTGTCCAATAGTGAGCTATGAACGCTAGCTCTTTAAACCAATAATAATCCTCTGTTAAGGCCCAATCTGATTCCTAAGAACTAACCAATCTGATCTGGCCGCCTAGCAGCCAATCAGAAGTGCAGGGCCAGAACCCTGCACTTTACCTCAAGCTCATACTTTATTAACTATGGTACATACACAACAGTCTTAATAACATCTTCCTGATGACATATTTCCAAAAGGAGCTAAATTATGACCAACCATTGGGAATATTTAAATGTTATATTAAATATATATATGTTATTTTAAAATGTTATATTCTGCCTGGCTTTTTAGAACATGAGACTTATCTAATCATTTGTTAGTTCTCTTTCCTTCCCCTGAAACTATTCTTTCATTTTTCTTCTTTGACACTAGAAGTAGTTGGTTTGCTTGAGTCTCTTGGCACACAGCTCCTTGAGGGCCCCTTAAATCCAAAAGTTAGTATGAAATTGCATCTTTAATTTTTTTCTTAAAAAAAGCATCAAAGCCCTATTCAGCCATGAAAGTCATTGGGTGGTTTTAAATTAATAGCTATCTCTCAGCTTAATCAAATTCACAGATTTTTTTTTGTGTGTGTGTGTGATAAAGTGATGGAGCAATGCCATGAGCTCCTTGATAGATGAGCCATATAAAAACATATTTTGAATGCAATTCTATCATCAGTTATACTAAAATCCCATCTGCTTTCTTCAGGCAAGTACCCGAGGACAATAGAATGACTAATTCTTTGGGAGCAGCAAATGGGGCTTAATCAGAAAAAATTCCCAGCAGAGTGTGGATTAAGGATTTATAGGGCAATCCTACCTATCATTTCCAAAAGCTTTGATTTTTCAAGTCTCCGTTTCAGCTGGAGATCTATTAGAGTGACTAAGTTTGGTTGTGGCAACTATTAATGCCCACTCTAGGATTAGGGTAAGTTTAGTGCTTGAAAAGTTTCCAAGGATGAAAACTGGGAACTCTCTTGGTGATGTGACCCTTCTGTGCCTCCATAACTTTAGGTCATCAAAAAAGAAGAAGAAGAAGAAGAAGAAGAAGAAGAAGAAGAAGAAGAAGAAGAAGAAGAAGAAGAAGAAGAAGAAGAAGAAGAAGAAGAAGAAGAAGAAGAAGAAGAAGAAGAAGAGGAGGAGGAGGAGGAGGAGGAGGAGGAGGAGGAGGAGGAGGAGGAGGAGGAGGAGGAGGAGGAGGAGGAGGAGGAGGAGGAGGAGGAGGAGGAGGAGGAGGAGGAAGAAGAAGAGAAGAAGAAGAAGAAGAAGAAGAAGAAGAAGAAGAAGAAGAAGAAGAAGAAGAAGAAGAAGAAGAAGAAGAAGAAGAAGAAGAAGAAGAAGAAGAAAGGGTTGTGGAGTTCTTGTAGAGCCCTCTTTCTGTCTTCACAGGGGGAGTAAGGATCACCCCCAAGTTATATTCAAGTATAATCAGAAGAGCTAGAAGGGAATTTGAAGATCTTCTAGTCCAGGGATGTCATACTCAAGGTCTGGGGACCATATCTGGCCCATGGGGCTTCCTTGGAAACAGCAAAGGACCAGCCCACAGTGCCTCTGCCAGTGAAAATGGAGCTGGGAAGGGTTGCACGCAGCCCTCTCAAACTCCGTTTTCGCTGGCAGAGGGTTGCAAGAGGCCGTTGCAGTTGAAGATAGAGCTTGGGACCACCACAGACACCCTTGACACAAGTGATGTCGAGCTGGCCATGCCCACCTTGCCATGCCCACCTTAGGCCCTCAAGGTCAAACACAACACTGATGCGGCCCTCAATTAAATTGAGTTTGACACCCCTGCTCTAGTCCAACCCACTGCTCAAGCAAGAGGAGATCCTGCACCATTTCAAACAAGTGGCTGTCCAGCTCTCTTCTTAAAAATTTCCAGTGATGAAGCACCCACAACTTCTGAAGGCAAGCCCTTCCACTGGTTAATTGTTCTCACTGTTAGAAAGTTTCTCTTTAATCCCAGGTTGCTTCTCTCCTTGATTATTTTCCATCCATTGTTTCTTGTCCTGCCTTCTGGTGCTTTGGGAAATAAGTTGACCCCGTCTTCTTTGTGGCAGCCCCTCATACATACCGCTGTTATATCACCTCCAGCCCTACTTTTCTCTAGAGTAGCCACAGCCAGTTCCTGCAACTGTTCATATGTTTTAGTCTCCAGGCAATTTAATCATCTTAGTTGCTTTTCTCTGCAGTTTTTTCAAAGTCTCAACATCTTTTTTGTAACATGGTAACCAGAACTGGATGTTGTATTTCAGGTGTGGTCTTACCAAAGTTTTATGAAGCAGTACTAATGCTTCACATGATTTTAATTTTATGCCTCTGTTAATAGAACCAAGGTTTGTATTGTTATTTTTTGGCTGCTGCCCACACTCCTGGCTCAGGTTTAAGTAATTGTATTTAAATGATTTTAGTAACTCCCAATACCTGTAGCAGTCTGTGCATTGTTCAATTGCAATTATTCCTGGCAAATTTTTAAGTGGGAAAGATTGAGAATTCAAAGATATGTCTACCTATGCTAGATAATAGCATAATGTGGCATAATAGATCTCAGCCTTTCCTTTTAGGCATGTGGATGACTGCATTTTGGGGTATGTAAATGGCTCTAGCCCCCCCCCCCCCCCCCCAAAAAGAATATTTATATGATTCTCTGACTCAGTGGAAAATCTGAATTGTCAGTGTGAAATGTCCCATTAATCCCATGCTGCAGCTTGTGATCACACGCACATCACATCCGCCCACGTATAATACACACCCACTCTATATGCACTTAAAGCCCTTTAGAACAGGTAGTCAAGAGACCATTCCTTTGATGTTAAAAGCCCTTCCTTTCCGTTTATGTCTCAGAAACTACAGGGAAGAAATATTTTTCAAGCGTGGAAGTTTTTCTTGCAAATTCCAGGCCAGGCCTTCACCTGTGTTTCCTCCTTTCCTGCCTTCCCAGGCTGAATGAAGAAAAAAGCTTGCGTGCAAGGCACTGATGAGTAAACAGATGTTGGCAAGTCAGTCCTGAGGATTTCCCTTATTAGGCCCTTTGTTACCATGGTAACTGCCAACTACAACCTGCAAACAGTTACCTAAACCCCATGATGCATTGCCAGCAGAACTCTCACAGAGGGAATGCTTGTTTATATTTCAGTTGCTTAGGCAACCCCATTCCGGGCCGCTGTAATTGGGATGCGGGTGTGCCTAAATTTCAGGAGTGCATCTGCGTCCTTTGCTCTCTAAAAGAGCAAAGGGCTACTATGAGTCATTAATAGCTTTACAATCTTGGTGTAAATGCAGTTTTGTTTTCTTTTAAGTGTTTTATCAACAGGAGAAAAAAATTCCCTAAACAGCTTATTACAAGACTTAAAAAAAAGAAAGAAGGAAAGTATCTCTTTTTTTGGTAGAGTTTAGATAGTAATCAGAATAACAGAATTGAAAGGGACCTTGGAGGTCTTCTAGTCCAACCCCCTGCTCAAGCAGGAAACCCGATAGCATTTTAGACAAATGGTTGTCCAATCTTTTTCTAAAAAAAAATCTCCAGTATTGGAGCACCTACAACTTCTCAAGGCAAATCGTTCCACTAATTAATCCATTGCTTCTTGTCCTGCCCTCAGGTGCTTTGGGGAATAGGTTGACCCTCACCCCTCTTCTTTGTGGCAGCCCCTGAGATATTGGAAGACTGTTATCATGTCACCCCTAGTCCTTCTTTTCATTAAATTGTTGTAAGAAATATCCATCTGCTTCAGTTCCAAGCAGTGGGAAAGACACTGGAAACATGGAGGCTGATTGGAAAGATGGTTTATTGATGGACAGGACTACATGGGTATGAGGTCCAGGGCATCTGAACACATGGAGTGGAAAGTGAGAGTTATTTATACCCCTTGAGCTTCCTGTTCCTGTGGCAAGATATGTATTCTATTGGCTATAGTCAGACTCCCATGGGGCCATTTGGGGTCATGTTTCTCTGAATCAAGTTTGGTTGAAGCCTGGAGGGTGATGCAATGTCCCCAGGTGATTTTGCAATGCAGTGAGTCCTGCTGCTAGATAATCCTATTATGTCCTGGAAAGTCATGTCTTAATCCCATCACCCTGGAACTGAAGGTTTTTTGTTTTGTAGATAGGGTGCCCCAGTCCTTCTCAATGGGCACAAAATATCTGCTGGGGGAAGGAGCTGAAGCTCTGAGTTTCTATTTCCCTTAAGATTTCTATTTCTCTTTTAGGGGGAATATAATATTCTGTCTTTTTAATATTTCCTAACATATTTCATTCTTCTAGGAGTGGTGGGAGCAAACTTTCTACATAGTTATACCAATTCCAGCAACTATTCCTCATATGTTTTAACCTCCAGTCCCCTAATCATCTTTGTTGCTCTTCTCAGCACTCTTTCTAAAGTCTCAACATCTTTATATATATATATATAAATTACACACACACACACACACACATATACACATACATACATACATACATACATACATACATACATACACATATATATATATATATATATATATATATATATATATATATATATATATATATATATTCATAGATTTTCATGGGTACAGGTATGTAGGTCTAGGTATGTTCGGGTCTTTTCCCATGTAAGAGTAAGAGTATCTTGGTGACATTTCGGCGAGATCCCAATCGCCATCCTCAGGCTGGTGCTTTCGGCTTCATGCCAGTGAAAGCAGTCTGAGACCGGAGCTGCCATCTCTCTATATATACTGGTGGTGGGGGCTGGTGTGCTGGGCTAGTTGGCTGCGCTGCTGCCTCTTGATTGGTTGATGGAGTTGATGTTGGTATAATGGGCTGTGTGATGGCTTTGTGAGTTGCAACACAGCAAACGACTCAGGAAATCACAGTACAAGACCAAGGATACCACAGCAATAAAAGTCACAAGGTCATCATACAACCCATTACCCAAGCCGTTACAACACAAGAGGCTATTGGAAAAGAGATCAAAACACAAACGACCCAGGAGATTACAATGCAGGACTCAGAATACCACAACAAAAGAACTCACAAGGCCATCACACAACCCATTTCCCAAACCATTAAAACACGGGAGGCTAACGGAAAAAAAGATCACTACAAAACAAACGACCCAGGAGCCAAAACAGCACAACATCCAGGTTATCTCCACAACAAAACTCATAAGGCTATCACATTATACCAACATCAACTCCATCAACCAATCAAGAGGCAGCAGTGCAGCCAACCAGCCCAGCACACCAGCCCCCTCCAGCAGTATTTATAGAGAGATGGCAGCTCCGATCACACACTGCTTGCATTGGCACGAAGCCAAAAGCACCAGCCTGAGGATGGCGAGTGGGACCTCGCTGAAAAGTCACCAAGATACTCTTATATGGGAAAAGACCCGAACATACCTAGACCTACATATATATTCAGCTTTGTTTGGGTATTTTCCCTTAAGAAACTTAAGAAAACATATATATATATAAAAGTAAGTACCCGCGAAAACTTAAGAATATATATATATATATATATATATATATATATATATATATATATATATATATATATATATATATATATATATATATATAATCTGCCATTCAGCTTTGTTCGAGGCTTCTGTATAGTGTTCGTCTGTGAGTTAGACTTTTACAGTGGTTTCAGATTTAAATTTGGGGCAGCCTATTGCTGTGTCAGAATGGTTTTTTCTTCCTCCTGATTGGTTGAGAGTCTTGGTCTGTGTTTATTGGTCTTGGAGTTTGCTGTGTTCTGCTTCTAATATATATATCAAGGATATTATATATATAAATATATCTCAAGGAGACCAAAACTGGATGAAACATTCCAAGTCTGGTCTTACAAGGGCATTATCAAGTGGTATTAACACTTCACGTAATCTTGATTCTATTCCTCTGCTAATGCAATCTAGAACTATGTTGGCTTTTCTAATTCCAACAATTCAAAGGATTCAATGATGGGGAGACCCACTTGGAGTGGGGTGGGGTCTATTAACTTGGATTATTTCTATCAGTAAACACAATAAACTTTTGTTTCAATAGATGATAGCATCTTGCTGATTTTATCTAGATTGGGAAGCTAAACAGAATCTTGGTTTGATTAGGACTTGGATGGGGGATTAGCTGAGATTGGGAAATTAAAAACCATCTTAGAGGAAGATTGCAAAAACCACTTCTGTATTGCTGCCAAGCAAACCTCATGGATCTTTGTAGGGAAACATTCCAAACTGATGCCATTTGCTGTTTCATTCTTTTTCCCCTTTTAGTTTTACTTTGATCAATTATGTGTCATCAAGTCAGTGTCAACTCCTAGTGACCATATAGATAGATGTTCTCTGTAACAATCATATCTAACTCGATGTTTCAGGTGAATTCATCACCAACTGAATCTATCCTCTTCTTTTCTTCCACCTTTCTCAGCATTGGAGCAGACGTGATATTCAGCAGGTTCTGATCAGTTCTGAAGAGCCAGTAGTGGAAATTTTGAGTAGTTTGGAATACCACCTCTGACTGTCCCTGTCCCCATTTATTCTCTGCCTCCCGAGTCCCAGCTGATTTGCTGGGTCTTCTTTTGTTGCCTTGTACAGGAGAATGGAGCTGGAAAGCAGGTTAGTGGGGTGGGGAGGGAATGGGAATTTTACAGTATCCTTCCCCTGCCATGCCCACCAAGCTACGCCCAAAGAACCGGTGGTAAAAAAATTTAATCCCACCACTACGTCAGAGTCTTTTCCAGAGGGTAAGTCTTCATATAATGTGCTCAAAGGATAATTTGAGTCTGTTCATTTGTGCTACCGGTGAGAACTCTGGGTTGGTTGTATGTTTTCCTGTCTTTCCACAGTGTACTCAATGGTCTTCTCTAACACCAAAGTTGTGAACCAAAGTTCAAAAACATCAGTACTCTTTGAAGTCCAAAGTTTTTAAAACATTTAATTATGAGCTTATATTCAAGTGCACTTCAAGACCTAATTTTTGCCACAATAAGCTTTATGTTTAGGTTTTATTTATTTGCTACGTTTTATTTATTTGAGTTATACAACTAAGGCAGTAAAAATATCCAATGCACCTTCTTCCTATTTCCCCCACAACAATAACAACCCTCTTAGGTGAGTTGGGCTGAGAGAGAAGTGATTGGTCCAAGGCCATCCAGACAGCTTTCACAGCTAAGGCAGAAGTTGAATTCATGGTGTCTTGATTTCTAGCCTGGTGTCTTAACCACTAGACCAAACTGGCTCTGACTGGCTCAGGTTGTGGGCTATGGGAGCATAACTGACACCACTACACCCACTGGTCTCTCTAGTCTACAGGATTGGGATTCTAGTGGTCTCTCACCTGTACTAACCGTTCTGTCCCTGCTTAGCTTTCTGGGAATGCCAAGGATGGCTAGTTCTGCAGTAAATGTCTAAAGGTCCATGAACCCTGGGCTTGTTTAACATTAGCCTTCTTACCATCTATTCTTAGTCAGTTGAACATATCTAATATTCTTTCCTCCTTTTATTTTCCCCATAACAACAACCTGCGTATCAAGAACCCTGTGGGGTAGGTTGGTTTGAGAGAAAGTGACTGGTCCAAAGTCAACCAGCCATCTTTCATACTAAACTAGATGGGACTAGAACTCACAGACTTCCAGGTCCTAGCTTGCTGCCTTAACCACTAGACCAAACTGGCTACATAAATTTTGGGAGCATAATCAGTGGGAAGAGATTATGGAAAGATGCATTAAGTATCAGGGATTTCTTTTGAATATTGTCTGGAAGTATATAACAAAAAATAAGAAAATTGTCAGAACTTATAAGAACATTGCAGATCCACAATTATTTCTCTTCCAGGATATGTCATTGACAATCATCATAATGTATTACTATTTTGCATTAAACTAGCCTTGATTTTTTAAAAAGTATTATTGAACAAAGGTTGTCCAGATTATATTTCTTTCTGAGTATCCATATTATTTTAGCTTTGCTTATGATTATTGATGCTCAGGGGAGGGATCATAGGATGTTATATAAAGGAGTGGGAGAAAGGCAGATGGAAATTTTGCCTCCTCTGATTCTTCCTGAATAAATATCCTTTGTATCTCTCTCTCTCCCTCCCTCTCCCTCTTTCTCTTCAGAGCAGAGTCTCATTCTATTCTATACCATCCTTAGCTCTGATTGGCTGCAGAGCCTGCCACGCCCCCTACCCTTCAGTGATTGTTTGCTGCTGCCCTGTGAAGCCAATTTGTTTGGCTGTCTCTTTCCTAATGGTTGACATTTTGCTTTGTTTATGAATAATCCTGTGGTTGACCCAATGATGGCCCATTATATCAATGAACTATCCTCAATCCTAGAAACAGAACCATTACATCAGCCTGTGGTAACCTTTCTGTTCCTAATCAATATGAGCAAAGGGTGGTTTCCTTGCTTTTTCATTTCCAGTCTATAGAATTGTCTTTATTTTTTTATAAAAACTTAAAAAAAAATCTGAAATATTTGTTGTTATAAAGAAGAATATTTGTAGCTCAGGATTGAAAAGAGGGGTCCTTGGTGCTCTCTGAGCTTGGTTGGTTTTTTGCAGACATTTCATTACCAGATCAAGTAACATTATCAGCAGGGGTGGGATTCTACAGGTTCGCACCTATTCACTAGAATTGGTTGTTAACATTCTAAGCAGTTTGGAGAATCGGTTGTTAGAAAAAATTACTGGCCTAATCCTGTAAGGAAGGCAGGAAGGAAACATTCTGGTGTTGCTTACAGAAACTGCCTCTCTGTTAACCCTTATTACATTCTTGGCAGGATTAGACTTCCTGTCTCAGGAACTTCTCTGGAGATTTTTCCCACTCCTTTGCTGGTACTTTGCTTGTGTGGAGTGACCATTCAAAGTTACAATGGCACTGAAAAAGGTGACTTATGACCATTTTTCACACTTATGGCTGTTGCAGCATCCCCACAGTCATGAGAGGCCAGGCGAGGAGATGCGTGCCTCAATGTGAGCGATATTGAGTTGGCCACGCCCAGCCAATAATATGACCACCAAGCCACGTCCATCCAGTCACATGACCACTAAGCCACGCTCACCACCTAAACCACGCCCACAGAACCAGTTGTTAAAAAATTTGAATCCCACCCTTGATTATCAATGCTATCAAACAAGGAATCCTCATAACTGGTCTTCCTTGCTACAAAGTAGAAAAATGACCGATCAGGTCTTATAATGGAAGTTTTTTAAATTGGCTTAAGAAGTGGCTGGAGACAGCATGGGAAAGAAGTTAAGGCTGCAGTGTGAAATTGTCTGCAGTGCAAATGAATGGCATGACAGCCATCACAACACAACCTGAAAAGCCTCCTAGATACACCAACAGTTTGTGATCTTTAAATCCTGTCCACGGCATTCATATTTTGCTAATGTAAAAATAACTTAATTTGCTATTAACCAGTCTGTACATACAATGCATTGATGGGAAAAGAAAATCTGCATTCAGCAACACTATAGCCAAAAGAACTTATTTATTTCAGTTTCTGAGTAAAACATATGATGTTTCAAGGAAATCTTTCCTTTACTTTCTTCCAAATAAACCTGAAATTTGAATTGGAAAAATAAATGACTGAAGAAGACACAGAAATCAATATGAAATACCAGCAATGATTGATTTTATTGTCTCTCCAGAGAATAATACTACTATGTTCTCTTATATAATACAGTTGATGTGGCAATGAAATTAAAATTTAAAAAATACATTGTAATTTTATTTTTTGTTATTGGTCATTATTTTCTCAAAGGCTTCAACATATCAATTTAAGAGAGGCAATTCATCTCTGCTGTGATCTCTTACTAAAATTCATGAAATTATGCTTATGCTGAACTGCCTCTTTGCATGTTCCCTGGTTATTAGGTGGCATTTGCTGTTCTTATTTCTAGGTGACTAGCTCCAAACCACCCAGTTGGTTTTCATGCCTAAACTCCACTAGAACCCACAGTCTTCTTATGGAGCATGTTGCAAGAGAACCTGTTGTCTTTTCTTTCCTGGTTCAAAACTTATGTCATCAAGTACATTCTTTGTCACTGTCAAAAATGTCATTTAATATCATACTGTTTTTATAGCAGCTCTTTTAAGATTGCCTGGATTTGAAACCAGAGCGAGATGCCCTGTGGTACAAATCACGGAAAGAGATGGCCATTAATCTCCCCTTCATTTTCTAGAAAAGGAAATCTTTGAAGTGACTGGATGACTTCATACTTCCAGTTGACTTGGGTGTAAATGCAGGTTATAGCCAATATTGCTGCATCTAATTGCCTTTTGTGGCTTCTTGCATTCCATTAGATATGGCTGAAAAGATTGTAAAGACATTCCATTGTTAGTCATTGCTTATGTCAAATGAAGCCATAATAGATGGCATCAGGAAGATCAAAATATTTTTTTAAAAAAAGTCAGGTGGATTGACGTTACTATACACATCCGGATTTTTATTTCCATTGTAAATAAAGGCAGGAGTTAGCTTACATTTATAGATGCTGAACAGACCAAACACATCTTTGAGTGTAAATATATAAAATAATCCAGTAAAATATATTATCAGAATCATTATAATCTACATTATTCATTAGCAAATATTGTTCAGATAAGTATATTTACAGTATACTATAGTACAAAGGACACATAAAGAGCCCATGCCTTCAATGCTCTACATAGAGAAATAATCTGAATATGTTTCTTTTAAAGGCCATGATCATGTAAATAAAACCATTCTGTTTCAAGGATAGATTAACAGATTCTGGTGAAATGCAACAACATGACTTTTCATCTGAGGTTTCAAGGGCAGCTATTCGCTTAAATAATTCATACTAAATGTCCCCAAACTGTAGAGTGTAATAATCACCCGTGAGATGTGAACTAATCTGTAGCTCTTATCTTGCCAAACCTTAGGTATGTTCTTTATAAAATATTTTTATCAAAGATTCTGCTGGAAATAAAGTTGGACATCTTACTTCCTTATTACTCTGAAGTACTATGAACATTAAAATTAAGTCTGGATTGTGTTAATCAAAGATCCACCAGAGTTCTCAAACTCTGAGAAAAGTGTATTACTAAAAGTCTGCACAAGTACAATAGCAGCAATGAACAATGTAATCTAATTTAAATTCACATATATAATTTCAAGACAAGTAATTGGGATTCAGGCCTATTGACTCAAAGGTAGTCGTCACTTTCCAACCACTCATTCAACAACCAGCTAAAGTTATGACAATGCTGAAAAAAATAACTTTATAGCCCATTTATGTCCTTTCAGTGTCCCTCAGTCATATGATCATCATCACAGTAAACAAGAATTGTCCTTTGCCTGACCTGTGGTTTTTTTTCTCCCCTTGCAGAATACAGAGTTCGGAGAGAAAGCGATTGCAAGAAATTATTATTTTCCAAAATAGGAACCCTTTGAATTCGCTCTGAATTTTACTTCAAGAAAATGTAATTATTCCTACTCTCAAGAACAAAAATCAGGACTCAAATCTCAGCTTGATGTTTCCCATGTCTGGATAAACCTGATGTCAATTATAGGCATTTTAGGATACAAACAGTGCAACCACATTAAAAGCAGCTGTAGAGTCAGTGCTGTGAACTGCATTTTTCTATCATTAATAGCTTTGATGTAAGAGATGCAGAAGAGAAAAATTATTTGAGGAAGCATTCTGTGATTATTCCATATGCTGGAAGGGATCTATGGTTTTAGTGGCATCATCAAACTGACTAGCATTTGCCTTCCCAACGAAATGATTTAATACAATTCAAACCCAGCCTCAAACACACACACTCGGGGGGGGGGGGGGCAGGTCAGTTATGCACCTTCCATTAAGTCATACTCATGCACTTTGCTTTGGGTAGGGTTTGGAACGAGCGAAAATGGTGCAATCCAGACTAGAACTGCTGGCAAAATGGGAATGGTTAGCCACCAGATTTTAATTTTATCTGTACTCTGTAGCCACAAAAAGGATGATTAATTAATTCAAAAGGGCAAAGCCATCTGATATTTTTTCCTAGTTAATTTTTAATTTTCATCCTTAAAAGGGGTGGGTGGGGAATTATTGATTGGTGGATTCTGCAGCTTCATTTTGTTTCTTTTGTATTTCTTCAGTTCAGTCATGTCCTATTTTTACAGACTCTGTAGACTAGTCCCTGTAGATTGGTAAAATTTTTCAGAAGTATCTATTATTGCTTTCTTCCTAGAACTAAGAAAATGTGACTGGCCCAAGTCATCCAGTTAGTTTCATGACCAAGTGGGACTAGAATTCATAGTTTTCCAGTTTCTAGTCTGATACCTTTTTCCATTGCACCAAATTGACTCTCATTTTCCCCTTACTCATCCATGTAAGAATTACCAATTCAAAATTTCACACACTGTATATTAACAGAATCTGAGCTGGCAGGGACTTATTGGGAAAGAGACCTTGACATTGGACATAGTTCACTGAAACTATGTGTGATTACTACAAAATAAACAAAGAAACTGTTGTGAATGAATAAATGCTTAATAAAGTTATCTAGAACTTGAAGTTAAGTGCAGGGTTCTGGCCCTGCACTTCTGATTGGCTGTTAAATGGCGAGATCAGATTGGTCCATTCAGGAGAATCTGATTGGCCATTAGCAAGCCGTTCTCATTGGTTAATGGAGCTAGCGCTCCCAGATTGCCATTGGTTGAATAGTTAATTAGTTGCCTATATAAGGAAGGCTATAGCCGCCATCCAGTTTGAGCTGTCACACCATGTTAATAAAGAGTTTTGAAATTCACTAATTCACCGGCTCATCTCCATTCTTCGTACCCATGCTCCACACTTAACAGAAACATAGTGCTTGAAGCCAATAGTAAAGTAATTAAAATAGCACATTTAATACTATCCTATGTCGATCAATGGTCAGCTGTCCTGTTGGACACCTTGCACAATTCTGCATTACAGAGCTGGAAATGGTGCAAAGAAAGGCATCCACATGATCACAGTCTGGAGCAACTCCCAAGACTTGACGTAAGAGCAAAAGTAGAAAATATGACAGACTTATTTAAAAGCATGCCTGGGTTGGAAAATAGTGATAAGAATACATTTCTCCATTTCTCACCATGTTAGAATTCAGAGCAATTCCTTAACATTCTCAAAGAAAGTGCTTCTTTGCAGGATATGTAATTCAACTGTGAAATTTGCTGCCAGAACTGGGGGGATGGTCACCCATTAAGACCAGACAAATGCATTGAGGAACAAACCATTTGGAGATACGGTTCTTGATGACAGTTGCTGTGTCTGAAAGCAACAGTGAAAGACCACTGTCTCCTCCCCATCCAGGCTGGTGCGTTTTCTGAAAGCTTCTGTTTCTCCTGTATAATACATAACATTGGTCTATATCACAGGTCAAACTCGATTAAGTTGTGTGATGTCACATAATGTATCATGACGTTTTTTGCCTTTGTGCAGCAGGATTGGGTGTGGTTTGCGCATAATGCATCCGGGTCACCAGTTTGATACCCCTGGTAGATGGATATCTACTCCCTTAGGGCTTTTAATGGTTTTTACGCTTGCCCATCTACATCTGCCCTCATGGACAATGACAAAAGTTTGTTGGAACAATAATCTAACTTTCCTGGAGGACACCAAATTGCTTTTGCTCCCAGTTACATTGTCATCCAAATGCAAATAAGAAAAAACAAATCCAAGCTTATCAACTGGACAGAATGAAAAAAAAAATAGAGTCACCAATTAAAAAAAAATCTTCATAATGATATTCAGGATAAAGATATATATCTACAGTGTGCAGTGGCATTTACATGTTTATGAAATTACTTGCTATCATATGAACCAACTTGTTTGGTGAATTCCTCCTTTATACCTTCATCAACCGCCATAATTCAATTATCACCTCACTGTAGCCTCCAACCTGGTTGCTGGCTGATATGCATCAGCTATGTAATATATCTTGCATCATGAGATGATACACATGCGTGATTGCCTAAGCCTGTTTCATGATGTGGTTTGTGGAAGAGGACAAGTCTTAGCATGGAGCCTGTTTGCAACCAGATCAGTGAAATAGGGGCAAGATCCTATCCTCCTTGTCCCTTACAATTCCCAGATGTGCTGAACAAACAAAACAAAACCTCCAGCCAAAGGAAACTAGCATTTCTTTCATCCCTCTCTTTTTCTTTTGCTTAATGGAACTGACAGCTTTTATGCTTAATAGTTGTTTGTTCTCTCACTCAGGGAGTGAGCATTGTATTGTGCAACTCTAGAACTATTTCATGCTAATACTGATGCTGTGCGCACTTAGTTGTTGGAGAGACTAATGGGTGAGAAAATCCTATGGAGATTAATATTTAAACCCACACAATTTATGCAGAGCAAATGCCATTTTGAATACCAGGGAGTTTTATTTCTACAACTTTTACTCTTCTTGGAATCTTTATCCTATCTAAATGCACATAAGGGATGTTTCGAGGAGGCTTTAAAGCAGAAGTAAATGTAATCAAGTTAAATCACAGTTTAAACACCGAGATAAGCCAGGAGTGACAATAAAAGCACAATGATCTGAAGGTCACCACTGAAAATGCAAAATGAAATAAAGGACTGCAAAAAGACAGAGTGATGCAGTAGTTAAGGTGTTAAGTCCTAATCCACTTTAAGCTATGGAGGTTCATGGACCAATCACAGTCCCTCAATCCAATTCATATAGGGTTGTTGTGGGGGAAAAATGGGTGAAGGATGTAGGGGTCCTTGGGCTCTTATACAAAAGATGGGATATAACTCTAAATTTCATGGATAAATAATGTAAGAACATAATAAGAATAAGTATTGAGTAACAAAAGGGCCAAAAGTCTTTCAAAGAAATCTTAACATCAATGTCCACTGATGTGCGCCCATTGAGAAATCAGCAGACTTAGGAACCTGTAGGACTGCAGTTTACCTATGTTCAAGGTTTCTCCTGTCTGCAAATAACTACACTGAGGACTCCTATAGCACATAAATGAGAATGGCTGCAACATTATTTTGCAAGAAAGAAGCACAACTGGACAGCAAATTACAAGGAGAAGCTGGGATAATAGGTCAGACTTGGAAATTGAAAAACAGACTCTAGAAGAAGCCAGCAGTAAATCACTTCTGTACTATTGCCAAGAAAATGTTATGGGCAATTCCATGGATCAGAAACTAATAAGGTCAATTTGGAGATACCTTATCTTTAATGTGATGATTATCCTACTTCCTCTCCATGCTACGGTTTTCCATTCAGCAATGTCCCTTGCTTTGTTTTATATTCACTGGTTATTTTGTTGCTGTTTTTAATCATGTGTTAGTCACACAGAATCATAATTTGTGAATTAATAATCTACATGCATTGAATTAATGAATGGACAAATAGAGAAATATATGGATATTAGAGAAATATATGGATGATTAAATGATGGTTCCATTTTGACATCATGGTTGGGATAGATCTCTATCCCATCTTTCTTCCAAATTAAATATTGTAAGGATAATTTCATCATTTCCCAGGCTCTTCATAAGGTTGCCATTAGGAACTCTTCAGACTTAAAGCAGAGAGATATTAAATGAATACAGGTGCACATGTTGACCTGCTTAGTTTGGGGATGGGTACTTGAGGAACACAGAATTTAGCAGTTTCTAGATTGTGAGATTTTTCATCTGAGTTTAGACTTTGCTTCACAACCTGTCTAGATTAATCTGACAAATTATCCTGTTGGTTTACAGATAATACGAACATTACATTTTATCCCACAAGGTTATTTGCACACATTAGACAATGTGTCTGTAATCTGGTATGGAAGCCAGCAAGAAAAAGCCAGAAGTGCCCTCAACCCAAAACCTTTAAATATAGTTCTCAAGGTATGCAAAAGCTATTCCCAAATTCTAAAGAGAAATTGTTTAATACCTGACTCTTGAAAGTACTTATATTAATATTTAATTTTAATTAAGCTCAAATTAAAATTAAAAAGCTATAAGATTTATATGTGCCTCTTAAAGGACAACAGCAATTGGGACCAGAATTGCCATTGCTAAGGGATGCTTGTTAGATCTGGGGTGGATCGGTTCGAAGGAGACGTGAGACCATCGTTGTGAGTTCAGCTCTTTATTTAGAATAAGGATAGTCTCGCTAATGCAAGCCGCGGCAGCCCTTCATAGAGGGCTGGCTCGCGGCTCTGCGGCCAACGGCAGCGCTTTGAATCTCCCGCGATCGGTGCAGCCAATCGCGGTAGATTCTTAGCGCTCCAATCACAGCCGGGGTTTTGACCAATCAGGTCGCTGTCCGACCAATCAGTTGTGAGGGTTTGGAGTATGCTAATATAGTACAATGCTATCATAAAACCATGACTGTGTCAGTTAACCACAGCAATTCTTGCAGTCATAGTTACCTTATTAAGCGAGGATCACTCAGTTGCTTAAGTAAGGCTCTCATATGATGCCGACTTTTGACTTCCAACTGGCTTCTTTATTGACTTCACTTGTAGAAACCTGGCAGGGAACATCGGAGATGGAGATCACATGACCAGGAGACATTGTGACAGCTACATAGGAGTGGGATCCTACCAGCATACAACTGGTTCCCTTTGCGCACATGTGTGCCAAATGCACACATGCGCACTACTTACAAATTACTGGGTCTGTCAAGCATTCATCTGCTCCAGCTGATGAGCAGCACTCAGCTGTGCCATGCAAAGCAGCTGAGGAGGAAAAAAAAGTAGAGACTAAAGGTCAGGCTAGAGCCAGGGCAGGCAGGTGGGCCAAACAGACAACCAGAAGATCGTTGCAGCGAACTGGTTCGGTATCAGCTGCTCTTCTGAGCTACCAGTTCTATAGAATCGGGCCAAACTGATAGAATCCCACCCCTGCAGCTGCAATTATGAGGACACCATTTGTTCAGCCTCACTGTAACTTTGAATGGTTGCTGAATGAATGACTTGTAATTTTTTTTATCTAATTTACAATCCTCATTTCCTGGATTATAGCCTCCATGGCCACTCTAAGGTTCTCAGCTAGGAAAAAAAAAGGTATGCTCTATTGTTGTGAATTATAGGTGGCAATTCAAGAAGTCAATTGTTAAGTTCTGCGCATGGGCGCAAGGAACGGAGACGAGATGGTGAACAGTGAACTTCAACTCTTTATCATACATTCTGAACAGAGCAAAACCCTAGAGCAAAAGCAGCCCTTTTATAGGCAAGCTGCTGTTCTAGTAACCAATAGGAAACGTGGAGTGTTAACCCCCTTAACCAATGATAGTGGCTCGTTAACAGCCAATCAGATTCTCCTGAATGGACCAATCCGATATCGCTATTATTGGCCAATCAGAAGTGCAGGGCTAGAACCCTGCTATTTTCTAAAGCTTTTGATAAACTTTATTTGAGTATTTTATTAGTTCACAACATCAATGGCATGAGATATCCCATCCAGCTTATAACAAAGAGGCAAAGAAACAGCTGGCTAAGGACAGCCAGCTAGTAGTTGCAGTATATCAATGCATATTGGCTACACCTTGTAAATTTTACAACTGTTCTGAGAGATAATTGAAAGCAGTGAATTGCCATGTTTAGTTGGCTGTTACCCAATAGAATGTGAATGAATTATGTACTGTTCAGGATGTCAACTCTTCAAAAGAAGAAAACCAAGGATCAGTTGGCATTTTCTAGAAGACATAGGGAATGGACTTGAAGGATAGGAGAAAGAGCTACTACAAGACACTGATCAGATAAGAGGAAATTGAGCCCAGTCCAAGAAAATAATGGGAGAAAACATTTCAGACAAGCTCATCTCAAGTTCACATGAAGATAAAGTAAGAAAAGCACATTCAGACTTGCAAGATTCTATTATTAAAGCTCTTACAATAAAAGTCACCCAGACCATATAGCATTGGTTTCTTTGCCTGCTTTATTTTACAGAGTTGACACCCCATATATCAAGGGTCATGCCCCAGGTCATTTATAGCATAGCATAAGATAGGACAGAAGATCTGGAAAGCTCTAGTTATTTAGAAAGGTTTTCCCTTGGGGATCTATGTTGAGAAAGAAACATAGATAATTAGAATTGCTGGCTCCTTTCATTTTGATCATTTAATGTTGTAATCGTGGAATGAATCTAGTGCAATAAAAGTACTACAGGTGTTGTTAGCAGGATAATGGTTTCCTTTCCACTACACACAAAAACACACCTTTTTCCTTGGCATAATTCTCTGAGAGTCAATCTTCCCACAGGACAATTCTGTTTTGCTTACGTGTAGGGAAGGGAAGACCTGTAAGAAAAGAAAAGAATTATCTTTTATTTCTTTGATAAATAAAGTTGTTGTCAATAATGAGTGCCTTTTCAGAGAGAGAAATATTTTTAAAAGGAGAATGATTACGTCCTAAATATATTGAGAGGAAAAAAGTACTAGGGTAGCTTGGCACACAGGACCCCAAAAAGTCAAGATTGTAGTTACAGCCATGTGATTTTTCTGTTTCTTGCACATAAAATGCAAAAGTGATGTGGAGCTTTAATCACAGCAGTCCAAGGTCTAAATTATTTCACAGAGAAAGGGGGGGGGAGAGGGAGGGAAAGTGTGCTATAAATACTCCTCCTAACAAAAGGCTTGTTTTGTGTCAATTTAGCAAGGACCATGGTGATGATTCCTTAAGTATTGACAGCTTCCTTGTTCTGCTGGCCCTTTGGGCTTTCTTAGGTACAAATTAGGTTGGGGTGACATCCTTCCTTTCATGGCACAGGAATGGCACTGCAGGAGTGACCCAGCCAGAGAGGAGGTTGAAGCTTTTCACAGTTAAGGTGAGCAATAAAAGCCAGTTGATGAAGGAATAATAGGGCAGGAAGTGGAGAATGAGAAGGTGATAGAATGAGAAAGATAAGCCATGAGTTGAGCTACCAGTGGACCAAACAATAGACCAGTGTTTCTCAACTTGAACAACTTTAAGATACAGTACATGCACTTCACTTCCCAAAATTTTTCATCCAGCAAGTAGGCGAGGGAATTCTGGGAGTTGAAGTCCACATATCTTTTAAGTTGTTGAAGTTGAGAAACACTGCAACAGAGCATCAAAGGATGGGAGGATAAGTTGGGCAATAAGCAACAGAAAGCAATGGAGCATCCAGTGAAACTAGAGAAAATGAGAGAAGCAATAGAGTGAGTGACAGAATGTAGGAGAACACCTGTATAAGAGACTGGGGGTGGGGGGAGAAAGTGACTAAGGGAAACAGTATGCAAGAACCAGATCAGGGAATGAGAATGGATGACAGAGAGTGTGATGGGGAAAGCGAGAGGAAGAGAAAATGAGCAAGGAAGAGAAAGCAAGGAAGAGAAAGTGAGAGGATGAGCTAAAGAAAAAGGCAAGCAAGTGAGTGATGGAACAAAAGAGATAATCTACTAATCATGAATTGATGGGTTGAATGGGACAACTTGCTATGGCCAACTCATCCTGGCCAACTTGCCACAACCAACTCACTGTGGGGACAATACAACATGAGATAACTCAAGAGAAGAACAAGTGAATTGCAGCAGGCAATCCTTGCTTCTAACTTGAAAAAGTTCAAACCTAAAGCAAGACAAGGCCCAGTGATATTGACTTGTTCTTCTCTTGAGTTATCCCATGTTGAATCATCATGCAACATGTTGGCAATGGCAAGTTGGCCATGGCGACTTGTCCTAGACCAGGGGTGGCAAACTCACATCATCACACTATCATCATGTGACATTTCACAACTTTTTCCCCTTCGCTAAACCGGGTGTGGGAGTGGCCATTGCATCATGCATCCAGTCTGTGGGCCACAAGATTGACACCCCTGTCTTAGACTCACCATTGATGGGTGCTTGGTTGGTATGCGTGTGTCCTAATAAAAAAGGAGGGATAAAAAATCAGGGTTTCCGGTTTCGCGTGGCTTCGGGGCAGCAGGAATTCACGACAGCTCGCGATTCCTGCTGTGCTAGCCATCGAGGTACCCCCGATCCAGATGGGTCAGGGGGATATGGCTGCCCTGTAGGGACAGCTGAAGAGAGAGGGGAGTCGGACAGGGGGGTGGGGGTGTCGCAGACCCCCCCTTCTCCGGAAAAACCCCTTTTTCCCAAGGTGGTAGAGCGGCGGTCAGCAATGGCCGCCACGAAGAAGCCAGCAACCGGGTAAGATTGCACTGGAGGAAGTGAGAAGAGTGAAAGTGCTGTCTGAGCCGGGTCAAGTAACATCTTTCAAGTTGGTTGGAACTGAGCTGTTTGAATTGCTGGAGGATACATTGTATCCCTAAGAAGAGCGAAAGCTGCGGAGAAGCTGTTAAAGGGAACTTTTTTTTTTTTCTTTACTCTCCCACCCCATGGAAACAGCAGAAATGTTTGGATATATTGGACATTGAAAGTGAATTGTTTTGAGAGTTGAAGCTAAGGGACAAAAGGATTCTTGGACATTGAAAAACTTAAGAAATTGGAAAACCCTTGTTGGAGGTATGGATTTCTGATTATTTAAAATTGATATTGCAAGTGGGAAGGGAGAGGAAAAAAAATTGGAGCAGAAGCTGAAAAAGGAGGAGATTGCCTAGAATCCCAAAGAAAGATATATGGTAATTGGACCTCTTTGATTAAACATTAACCCCAGAAAGAGAAAGAGAAGAAGGAAGAAAAGTATTAATTTTTGGAACTTTTTTTGAGTTATTTTTGATTAAAAATACTTGTGGTTGTTTTGGGAAAAGTTTCTCTTTTCATAATGGCATCGCTTGTGGATGAACTAAAGACTGAATATCAAAAATATAAAAAGGAAGATACTTTGGGCACTTTGTTTCAATTCTTAGAAATGGTGTTATGTAGTTATGAAAAGTTGACTACGCAGCAGAAGGACTGGGACAAGGAAGAAGAGGAAGAAGAAGCCATCTTTGATGAACAATGGGTTCTTTCCGGAGAGGACGAAAAAAAGGATAAGAAAAAGGGGATTTTAAGAATTATAAAAACAACCAAAGAAGAGAAAAATGAGCGGAAAGGTGGAGGCAAGGTTAGAAAGCAAAGGAAAAGGAGTAAGAAAAGGGAGGAGGAAAAACAAAGGGGTAAAAAGGGCAAGGAGAAGAATAAGCAAGAGAGTAAGGGGGGGAGGAGAAGCCTCAATGGGGGGAAGCAAGATCTAAAGAAAAAAAGTTTATTCAGAGACAATGGGTGAATTTAATTTAGGATAAAAGAGGGATTCTGGAGGGTACATAAGATTGTGTTTTTTATATGTGTATTTAGAGTATAAAATTCATTGTGTAATTTTAGAATCTTTTAAACAGAATCCCAAGAAAAATTGTTATACGAAGTATTTTTAAGTTAGGGTAATGAGTTATAGACGTTACTCCAATTGGTGTATAGGAGAAGTATAGTAAAAGAAAAAAGATGAATGAATAGTTGGAAATAGAACAGACAAAGAATGTTATTGAAAATGGTAATAAGATATGAAAGGATATATAAAGACTTTTGTTATGGTTTTTTTTTTTGGATTTTGTATATTGATAAAGGGCAATAAAATTTTAATTAACAAGAAATAATTTGGATGAAAAGGAGAAGCAGGGATAAGATATGAAGTTAAATAGATAAAGTATTGATACTATAATTTGGAATTGTTATGTTCTATTGGTTTTCTTTTATTATTTTTTCTTAGAAAAGAATTTATAAGCTGTTATGCCTTGATTCTTTGTGCATTGTTTTTATAAAATTGATAAAAATGGTTTATATATATATATATAAAAAGAAAATGATAATAAGATATGGAAGGATATATAAAGTGAATATGATGTTTGAATTTGTGTCTGTGTGAAGAGTCTTAACCCGGGATCAGACAACCTTCAGAAAAGATCTTTTAGTTTTGTTTATGTTTTGTGTTTTGTATGTTTGTGTATTGTGTTTTCTGTAAAATTAATAAAATTTGTTTAAAAAAAAAAAAAGGAGGGATAAAAAATCTCAGGGAACAGGTTCAAAACTTGCCTCCAACTCCAACCCTCACCGTACCCAACACTGAGAAAGATTGGCAGATGATTTTTTTTTCACCAGCAGCACCAATTGTTTTAATGTATCCCACATAAAAGATGTTAGGAAGAACCATTTGCCAGCCTCGTTTAGAGGAGAGGAGCAGAGAAAGTTGTATCAGTGTGCTTTTCTGCTACCTTCAGATTGAAGGAAAGCCTATTCATTTGCCTGGATGGGTCTACTGAGTCTCAAAAGCTTTGCCAGATATTTTTACTCCAGTATAAAAGAATTTGAAGGGAAGAGCATTAACATTTTTTCTTTTCAGATTTCTGGCATTTCTGTAAAGACATTTGACTCATATTATAGTAAATGTGGGGTTATTTTAACCACCAAGAACTGGCTTCTATTTTATTTTCTATTTTTGAGAAGAGTTCCAAAGCCAGGTTTGCTCCAGTTTTACAGGCCAAGGCCATTTTCAACTACGAGAACAGCAAAAATTTTCCAGCGACTAATGAGCCAAACTAAATTCATATAGTACAAATGTTGTTTTTTTAAAAAAAATATTTGGAGCTGTTTTGCTTATTTCTAAAGTTTTGCAATGATGAAGTACATCATTTTAATAATAAATCATATCAATTAAAGTTTAAGAATATTTTATTTTCCTAACTCTAACCCTAACCCATTGGCTGATTTATTTAAATGTTTTTAGCTCGTGATTTCATTATTGAAAGTGGTCTCAAAGCAGACATAATTCAGTGTATAGTTTGATGTTACAATTGTTTCAGCTTAAATTTAGCTAAGAATGACACATTTCTTTTAAAAAACTGGTACGGTTTTCCTTAGATGATACTTTACAATATAAGTAAGGGATCATGGCAGTAGCTTCCCATGTTTGGAAGACCTTCAAAGAAATATATGTCAGGAAAAGGAAGGTGGGTGCATTATAGCTCCTTTCTTTAAAAAGTTAGTTTTCACTGAGCAAATCATTTTTGACTTAAAGAATCATTTCATGATTCATCTTCCACTAATTTTTTTTTTATTCCATTATCTCAGGAAATCTATTGTATAGTTAAATCTTGGATTTATCACTGATCATTGAACTAATCATACTCAGAGGTACAGTTCAAATTTTGTCTCTCCTATGAAGTCATTTTGTACATTTAAGGCAGCTGTTGTCTTTGGAGATAATACATGCAATGTGATATCACTATTACTTATATGTATTAAATGCTCATACCTTATTGAAAATGAGACAAAGCACAAATTTCATAAAATTTCTAATGGAGAATATGCTAAAAACTTAAACAGGTAGTTTTTGACGTATGACCTTAATTGAGCCCAAAATTTCTGTTGTTAAATAAGACATTTGTGAAATGAGTTTTGCCTCACTTAACTTTCTTGTGGCTTTCTTGCCACAGTTGTTAAATGAATCACTGCAGTTGTTAAGTTAGTAACACAGTTATTAAGTGAATCTGGCTTCTCCACTGACTTGGCTTGTCAGAAGTTCCCAAAAGTGGATCACATAATCCCAGGACATTGCAACAGTCATAAATATGAATCAATTTCCCAATATCAGAATGTTAATCTGATAATTCTCTGATAATTCTGGGGCTAGGATTTTGGTGCCATTGAAGTTAATGCTATGACCTGTGGCTTTCATGTGTTGGACTAGTGAGGAAGTGTGTTCCAGCTTTTTTACTGCGTTTTTGTGTTCATCTAGGCGGGTACTTTTTCTTCTATTGGTCTGTCCAATGTATGTGGCAGGGTATGATGCACAGGGGACTTCATATATGCCTTGGTTTTCCAGGTCAATTTTATCTCTGGGGTTTCTTAGGATGGCTGCTATTTTTCTGTCTGTTTTGAAGGCAGTCTTGATGTGATGCCTGTGTAGTATCTTATTGATTTTGTCTGTAGTGCCTCTTATGTAGGGCAGGACAGCTGTTCCATAGGTTTGTGGAGACCTAGAAGATGAACAGACCTATGGAACAGCTGTCCTGCCTGATGGTGGCAGATGAAATTCTGATGATGGCAGATGAGATTCTGCTGAAACGTTGCTACAACTTTAAAAGCACAACTATAATGATGTGGGAAAATACCTGAACAAAGCTGAATATATATATATATACAAAAAGAGCCCCCCCCCAAAAAAAAAAACAGACAGAAGATACTAGTAGCAGAACACAACAAACTCCAAGACCAATAAACACAGACCAAGACTCTCAACCAATCAGGAGGAAGAAAAAACCATTCTGACACAGCAATAGGCTGCCCCAAATTTAAATCTGAAACCACTGTAAAAGTCTGACTCACAAACACCATACAGAAGCCTGATGATGGCAGATGAGATTCTGCTGAAACGTTGCTACAACTTTAAAAGCACCACGTGGGAAAATACCCGAACAAAGCTGAATGCCAGACATGTAAGTACCCGTGAAAACTTAAGAAAATATATACATACATACATATATATTCTTAAGTTTTCGCGGGTACTTACATGTCTGGCATTCAGCTTTGTTCGGGTATTTTCCCACGTCATAATAGTGGTGCTTTTAAAGTTGTAGCAACGTTTCAGCAGAATCTCATCTGCCATCATCAGGCTTCTGTATAGTGTTTGTCTGTGAGTCAGACTTTTACAGTGGTTTCAGATTTAAATTTGGGGCAGCCTATTGCTGTGTCAGAATGGTTTTTTCTTCCTCCTGATTGGTTGAGAGTCTTGGTCTGTGTTTATTGGTCTTGGAGTTTGCTGTGTTCTGCTACTAATATCTTCTGTCTGTTTTTTTGGGGGGGGCTCTTTTTGTATCTTGATTGGCTGGCAACATTGTGTTACTTTATTGGAGGCCTTTAGTGCAGCTTGGCTTCGGGTAAATGGACGGCTATCATTAGTTAGGAAGCTGGGTTTCATCTGGGTGCCTGGTTGGGGTGTGTTTGAGCTGGAGGTATCAGGGGGGATCTGTTTGTGCCAGGTGTTTGCCTGGCTTGTGGTGTGGAGATTTTTTTGTTTGTGAGTGCAGGCTTCCAAATGATTGACAGCCTGGTGGAATCATCTCTTCTGTTCATGCTTTCTGGTCTTTTTTCAATCTCTATGGCTTCTCTGATGATTCTGTGGTTAGGATTTTCTATAGTGGCTAGGGTTTTGGTGCCATTGAAGTTGATGTTATGACCTGTGGCTTCCATGTGTTGGACAGACAGACAGAAGATATTAGTAGCAGAACACAGCAAACTCCAAGACCAATAAACACAGACCAAGACTCTCAACCAATGAGGAGGAAGAAAAAACCATTCTGACACAGCAATAGGCTGCCCCAAATTTAAATCTGAAACCACTGTAAAAGTCTGACTCACAGACAAACACTATACAGAAGCCTGATGATGGCAGATGAGATTCTGCTGAAACGTTGCTACAACTTTAAAAGCACCACTATTATGACGTGGGAAAATACCCGAACAAAGCTGAATGCCAGATATATATATTATTACTTTCCCAAATATCTCATTTTAAACATTTTATTCAATATCTCAAGAGCTAAAATAAACAGAACAGGCAACAGGTATTTCCTGTCTTGTCTCTTTTTATATATCACAGGATTTTTACAAGTCTTTGTTAACATTAGGTCTTCATTAATTTGTGTGTATCTTACCCATTTTATAAAATTCATTCCAAAATTCATATCTTCCAAAACTTTAAACAGGAAAGCCCAATTCAAATTGTCAAAGGTGTTCTCTGTGTCTAAAATAATGAATGTGGCTTGTTTTTTCATTGTGTTGCACCAAGTATTCCAAAAATCCAGCACATTTCTTAAACTAGCTTTTAACAGTGTTTTAGGGAAAAACTCACATTGAACCTCAAATTTAAATTCCTGCAAAATTCAGCCTCTCTTCCAAAATTTTTGTGTAGTCATTATTCAATAATGTCACCCACTGATGCTTTCTTATTAAAGTTAATTTTTGTCCCACCTTCGGCATTAATGCTATATAAGTTTCTTAATTCTCTGGCATCTTTTCCTCTGTAACCCTGATTCATCATATTTTGTAAAGTTTGCAAAAATTCACCCTCAAAGCATTTATAGTTAGGAAGCTGATAATCCATCTAGTCCAGTCATCTTTCCTGTTTTAGTGTTTTTTTTTATAATTTGCAAACTTTCCTTATTATTATGGATCCATTCTTTTTCTATGGAACCTTTGGTAAATTTTGTTTCTTTAAATATTCATCCATTTTTTCCCATGGAAATGTCTTATCCTTTACAGACATTAGAATAACATTGATTATACTTTTTGCACAACTATAGTATCTGTTATTTCAGTATCTCTCTCTTGTATTTTCAGTGTCATTTTCTTTTCTTTTTCTTCTCAAAATTTATATATAAACCACATCCTTGGTTTATTTGCAATTTGTTTATTATACAGAATTCATTTTTATTTCCATTTAATTATCAATGTAGAAACTTAATTTGTTGAGAAAATATTAAGATACTTAAATTTAGTAGTTGGAGCAGTGGTATAATCTGTAATGAGCCAGAACACACAGTTGATTTGTAGCAGCTGGCTCCTTCATGAGGCAATCTATACTGTGATTGGTTGCTATGGTTGTAGAGTGGGAGGCAGAGTCCCCCCCCCCATCTTTTTCTTCTGTGCACCCAGTATACTCTGTGATTTACCTCATAATGCTCCTGTTTGCCTGACTCCCTAGTTTGCTGTGCTATACAGTTGTAAAGTATATTTATATAAAATTACAATTTTTGTCAATATGTCTCACTTCCTTTGGGCATTGGCAATGCAATTCCCTGACAGAAAAGGTTTTATATTCTTTGGAAAGTTCTTTAATTTGTCTTCCATTCATCCCATCCAAAACAGCTTGTGTTTTTTCTTGCCTTTTTTTTTTTTTTTTGGAGTTTGCTGTTATGTTGCATAAATACAACATAATTATGTTTATGCAACACGAAGACTTTGTTTGCATTCCAAATCATTCTTATATCTTATAATTTGTATAAGAAGAATTAAATACCTTGAATATCATGGACAAGCAGTTTCACTTGGAAGAAAGAGAAGGGGGGAATTGAATCCACTTCTATTCCTTTTTCCTTCTACTTACTAGAAGGCACAAGAAGTTGCCATATCCTAGTTGAGTTCACTAGCTGTGCTAGTTATGGTTTGTTTTATTTCTAGTTTTTTAACGAGTGACGCCAGTTGCATTCACACAGAACTAAAAACATAAACATTAGTTGAGAAACCATAATGGCTGGCTTCAAAGATAATGCCAAGCCAAACTGAACCAGTCCATATTGATAGTTGTATTGATGATGGTTGAACCAAATCACTGCATTAAAGCAGCAGCATCTCTATGACAGGGGTCTTCAAACCTGACAGCTTTAAGACTTGTGGACTTCAACTCCCAGAATTCCTCCTCCAGTCATATTAGCTCAGGAATTCTGGGAATTGAAGTCCACAAGTCTTAATGTTTCCAAGTATGAAGACTCTTGGTCTATGATTTTAGATAGGAGATCTTTTATGCCCTTAAGGATATTAGATACATACTGTAATACTGCATACTGTACATATACATACATAATGACTTCATGGTTTTGCTATTTCTCTCATGTATTGGTATTACACTCTCTAAAAGGATAGAAAGGATAATGATTCAGGTAAAGCAGCTGTTTAATGGATCTGTGCATATATGTTCTTTTATCAGTTGGGTACAAGTGCATGAAATTATTGTGTGAAATACTCAAAACAAATGGCATCTCTTTTGCTACATATATATTGATTTGCATTGATATTGTATTTTTTCTTGGTATTGTCTTGGAAGGATACAATGACAAAAACCATGTTATCAAAACTACAATGCCATGTCAATTTAGTCACCAGAAGTTGATTCAAAAATTCCTTTAAAAAAAATTATATGCCAACAAGTCAGTGTCAGCTCCTAGCAGTCACACAGATAAATTATCTATGGATGATATGTCTTAAACTTGGAACACCAGATCTTCCAATGGGGCAACAATCATTGTTGTAATTAAATCTACCTTTGCTGTTATTTGTCCTCTTCTTTTCTTTCCTTCTACCTTGCCCAGCGTTATTGACCTTTCCAGAGAACTCAGTGTTTGCATCATGTGTACGAAATGGGATAATTTGAATGTGGTCATTTTGTGGTCTTAAAGTTATTTTTGCAATATCACAGGAATATGCATGCATACAGATAAATGACTAGCTGTGAAATTAGAAAGATGGAATTTTGTGAAGAAGGATGACTAAAGAAATGTTGAATATTATTAAATAAAATGGCTTAAAATTAGGGAGTAAACATGGAAACAAATTTGATATGATTTAAAATAAACTATTTTAGAATATGGTGACACTGTTATGTTACAAACTCTATATACCATAATAGTTCTGTGGGTTTGTGCACAGCATAAAATATATTTACAAGATTACCACTAAATTTTTCCAAAGCCCAATCCTTACCCTGGACTGATATTAAAAAGAAATTTTGAAGGATGTGCTCAAATAAAATATATTTAGAGATGTACAAATTTATCTACAATTATATGTTATCATATGGAAAATTGTTATCCAATTCCAATTAATAAACACATTCACATTCCTTCCTTCTCTCTCTCTCTCTTTCTGTAAAAATGTCCTAAGATGCATTGAGGCATTTCCAAAAGATATGAATTGTTAATTGGAAAAAGGAACAAGAAAAAGAAAAATTGCATCCTTTTACCTTGCATCCTTTTACCTCCATGTATATGCCAAATATGCCTGGACTTTTTCTTAATGAAAGAAATTCCTTTATACCACAAATGTTTTAATCAGAAACATGAAAATCTGAGAAGAAGCTGAATTTCCTTACTAAATATTCTGAAGGCATTCTTCAAATTGTGTACTGTATATTATTTGGTATCCTATAAATAGATGTTAATTCTAATAGATGTTAATTCTAATGAGTACAAATGTTATTCATCACTCAAAAATAAAGCTATGGTGTTCCAGAATCACAATCCTCAACTTATTGAACAACCACAGAATGTTTTTATGATGCATATTGCTGTTAATAGAAACATACCGTATATACTTGAGTATAAGCCGAGTTTTTCAGCCCATTTTTTGTGCTGAAAAAACCGCCCTCGGCTTATACTCGAGTCAGATTCCCCTCTGAAAAAAAAATGACCCACCGCCATGTGAGAATGCTCAGACACGAAATCTATCCAACCGAAAATAAGTGTGTGTGTGTGTGTGGGGGGGATTTTAACAGAGGGAAGATGTAGGGAGAAGGCAAAAGCGACGGAAGATCCTTCAGGGGAAACTGAGGGGGAGACTCACCCTTAGTCCAGATGAGCCCCCTTCCCCTTTCTCTAGACTGAGAAAACAAGGTGAGCCGAGGTTGCTTTGGCTCCACTCAGCTTCGTTTCCTCAGCTCCAGCTGCTTTCAGTCCACTCGGGAGGAGGGGGAGGAGGAGGTGGTGGTGGCGGCTCTCTCCCTTGCAAGAAAAAAGCAAGAGCCGTTCTTATGATCTCTCCCTCTCTCTCTCTCTCCCCATAACACAGTCAAGCCCCTTCCAGCACGCGGGATCTGCCCCCACCACTTTGCACCTTGCAAATGCAAAACCCCCAGGATTTTGCATTTGCAAGGTGCAAAGTGGCGAAGTGAGTGTGTGTGTGTGTGTGTGTGTCTCTCTCTCTCTCTCCCTTCCTCGCACCAGCACGCCTTCCTTCCACTGCTACGCGTTTGGGCTGCTTTGTGCCCCCCTCCCTCCCCGTCGTCTTTTATTTTTTCCTTTCCTTGAGGAGGTGTCCTAAAGGGCTGGAAGAGCGAGGAGGCAAAGTAGCTTCCTCGAGCGTTTCTTGCCGCTCCTCTGGGCAAGATTTATTGGCTGGAAGCGAGGAGTGAGTTGCTCGCTTTCCTAACGAGGGTCTTGGAGCAACAACACCCCTCCTCCACCTGCAATGCCACCCCGGGCGCTGAGCGAGGCTGACTAGCGGCACCCGGGCTGTTCGGGACTCGCCGTCGGAACATGCGAAGGCAGCCAGAGCAGATCAAGGCATCAGCCGGCGCTGCCGCAAGGATTTCGGGCTTCCACAGACGGGACGCCGCTCTGGAGTGGGAAGCGGCTGTGCCCCTGGCCGGCCAGGGGAATGGGGACCCTGCCTGAGCGGGAGGCGGCGGCGGTGGTGGGGTCTTTCCAGTTAGGATCCAGGGGCGGCAGCCGCCCGGGCGTCCTCCTCTCGGCTTTCGGCCAGCCGTTTGCAGGGCTCAGCGAGTCACGTCGGACTTCGGGCCAGTCTGCGCCAGGAGTTGCCCTGCCGCCGTGCACCGGGGAAGTGGTGGCCGCTTGCCTTTGTTGCAGTCGGAGCTCTTCGGGGGCGCCCCTCGTCTCTGTCTGACCTTGCGGTCTCTGCCGTCGCGGCTGCGATCGCCTCCCGTCAGGGCGCTCGTCTGGAGGAGGCGGTGGTGGCTTGTGGAGCCTCGGCACGAACCCCCTTTCCCCGCACTCCCCCCCACACCCCTCTGGCAGCAGCAGGCGGAGAAAGCCCTGCTTCCCCCTGGCCTGTCTCAGGGAGAGGAAGCGAAGGGCCCCGTCTCGGCTCCCGTCCTTCTCAGATACCTCTGGGTTTTTTCCCCCTTCCAACTGGACGATGGTGATGTCCTTGAGCAAGTCTTAAAATGCTGGTGATGAGGGGCCTCCTGGCTCCCCAAAACACCTTCCTGGATACCATAGCAACCCACTTTGATGGCACGCGTGAGTTGGCTTCCCACTCTTTTTTTTTAACTCTCCTCCTCCTCCTCCTCCTCCTCCTCCTCCTCCTCCTCCTCCTCCTCCTCCTCCTCCTCCTCCTCCTCTCCCCTTGTTGTCTAGTCTTCCCTAAGGAAACTCGAGGGCTCACACTTCCAGGTGTTTCTCCCTGTCTTTCTCCCTGTCAATGATCTTTTCTTCCCTTCCCTTCTCTCAGCCCCATCCTCCTTCACCTTTGTCACCACAATCCTGAACAGATGAAGTTTGTACTTCTCAAGAAAGGTTGGATGTTCCTTTTGAGGAGGGAACCTAGTGTGACATCTGTATGTTGACCTACTACTGAGCCATGGCATGTGTGCAGATGCAATGGAGGCATGAGGGAGAGCTGTGAAAGAGATGGTGGCTCTCCAAAACAGGATGTACATGCAGCACATACACATGCTTTTTTCTTGCAAGGGAGAGAGTGACTCCTGCCTCCCACTGTCATCATCATCATCTTTTGGGTTAGTGAATCAATTAAACCTTTCATGATAGTGAGATCGTTTCCCAAATTTCCCTTAAATCAGGGAAGAAATCAGAAACAAATCTTTGGACTGAGAATAAGCCTGTTCCTATGATGCCATTTTTGTTCACTGCAGTGTGAAAAGTGTGAAAAAACACATTTCTTTTTCTTCATCTTCTTGTTCCCTATTTACTGGTCTCTTTCAAAGAGGAAATTGTGAACATCAAACTTATTCTCAACTGTCCTAGTGAAAGTTTTTATTGGTATCTATTTTTATTTTTGAAATTTACCAGTAGCTGCTGCATTTCCCACCCTCAGCTTATACTCAAGTCAATAAGTTTTCCCAGTTTTTTGTGGTTAAATTAGGTGCCTCGGCTTATATTTGGGTCGACTTATACTCGAGTATATACGGTATATGCTAAATATTTAAATAAGCTAATATTTGTACAGATTGATAAACATAGTGCATTTTCAGGAAGGAAGTACTTACACATATAGACATTCTATTTTCTTTGACTTTTTTTGTAGAACATTAAAGGGATAATTAAGGTGTCAGGTGGCTTATATCTTGCAAACTGTGCTAAGGACCGCCTGCCCCTTATAGTCAATTAAAAGAAATTAGATGTTGAAGTTTCTTATTTTGTACATAAATGACTGATCCAGACCGTAGGGGTAGACACGCTGACATGGACTCTTTTACAAATCAATAAACCCTGGGTTGAAAGGGGCAAACACTTGCTTTTATACCCTGTTTATTAATTTCCCAGTTAATGCTCAGAATGCTAAACTTGATGGCCTTTTAGGGAACTGAACAAGGCGTTACAAATAATGTCTGTCTGGTTTGTCTTCTCACTCTAAGGCAATGGTTTGATCTCAATGGCCTGAGATGATATGAATGGGGAGCCAGACCAATTTATTCAATGTAGAAACTTAAGTATGGAAACTTGCAATTTATAGTATCTGCATCATTGAAATACAATAGGAGTCTTATAGGCCCTATAGAGATCCTGAAAGAACGGAATCCTGAATCATACTGGGGTTTTTAGTTAGCAACATTGAATTATACCTGGATGCCTTCTAGTAAGTAATGAAATTCCAGCAACAAAAATATAATGTGTCAATATCACAAATTTAGGTATGTAGAGTCGGACATTTTAATCTGATCTAGAGATAACAAGCAGAGGTTGGGCATAATATCTCCCTGAGTGCCAGAACAGGACAGAGATGAAATTAAACAGTCTTTAAAAATAGACTAATTATTGAACAAAATGTAAATTGTTTCATTGGTATTAGCAGTTGGGCTCTTCTAATCCAGAGGGGCATAGCCTCAGGTTGAGTTTTCGCATCTGGAAGAAATTTCCCATCCCTGCTGAAATGAAGAACTTGGAGGCAGCCAGGAACAGGCTTTTTTTTAAAAAAAAAAAAAAAATGGCTTTGATAGAATCTGGATTTGCCTATGACTTCCAATGTAGCAATAGATAAACAGTATCAATTAATAAAAATGCAACACACAACTGTAGGAAGAGGGAAAACAAAAGATTCAACATTAAAATTAATTAAGAATTTGATAAAAATGACTAATATCCAACCAGGTGGCATGGAATCTTCAATTAATGAATTGAAAATGGGAGTTGACTATAAGTGTGTGTGTATGTGTACAAATATATATGGATAGATGAATGTGTGTGCTTGTATGTGTATGTAGACACACATACACACACACACACATACACACATACACTATTTTCCTGAAAATAAGGCCTACCCTTGGTTATCAATGGAGATCAAGTGGAGCAAGTGACCAGTTTTAGGGTTTTAGGTGTTAAGATAAAAAAGGACTTGACCTGGGGTGCTCAAATTGCAGCCCTGGTCAAAAGGGCCCAGCAGAGATTATACTACCTGAGACTTCTCAGGAAACAACAACTGAATGAAAAACTGCTGGTGACCTTCTACCGCTGCACCATAGAGAGTATTTCAACTTACTGCACCTGTGTATGCCAATTGCACAGTGGCAGATAGGACAGCACTCCAGAGGGTTAATGCCATTGCCCAGAAGATCATTGGTTGCCCTCTTCCCTCCTTGGAAGAGCTTTATAACTCCCACTGCCTTAAGAAAGTTCAAAACATTCTTTTTTTTAAGTTTTATTGTTTTTTTTAAGACAAATATAGACAAACAAAACATAAAAACATCAAGCCATCTTCCATATATATACATACAGTGTGTCAGTTGGTTTACAAATTGTTTTTGCTTCCACTTCGTAGTCTTCAATTACAATTACATTGTGTATATTCTCATATTGTCAATCAAATATTCCTAAATACATTAATATCATTGTTAATCAATCATTTGACTATACTATTATTCATTCATGTTTTACAAGATAATCCATATTTTACTTAATTTGTTTTATAATAGTTCATATTATCATCTCAAATCTATCCTACAATCATTTTGTAGATATAATAAAAAATACATCTTTATATATTCATTATGTTCTAAAAATCTACATATTTCATTACCATGTTTTATTATCTAACCATTGATAGAATAGATCCCACATTTTATAAAATTGTTTATCATCTTGTTCTCTGATTTCAAATGTCAATCAACTCATTTCAGCACATTCCAATATTTTCTTAATAATTTCCTCCTGTGATGATATTTTCTCATTTGTCAAGTTTTTGGCAAATACAATCCTAGCCGCTGTTAATACATTTACAATCAGGTATTTACTATATATTTCAGGTAAAATCCCCAATAAAAATATCTCTGTTTCAAGTCTATATGCTTTTTTGTCATTTTTTCCAACCATGTGTGGATTTTAGTCCAATACTTTTTGGCATCCGCATAAGTCCAACACATATGGTAATATGAGCCGGGTACCTGATGACATTTCCAACATTTTTCAGATTTGTTCTTGAACATTTTTGCTATTCTTGTTGGGGAGAAATGCCACCTGTAAAACATCTTATACAAATTTTCTTTATAGGCTGTTGACATTGTCATTTTATAGTTTTGAGACCACAATTTTTGCCATTTCTCTAGATCAATTCCATATCCAAAATTCTTCCCCCAAGCAATCATTGTTTCTTTAACTTGTTCTTCTTCTAGTTTAATTTCTAATAAATATCCATACAATTTTTTAATCACCTTTTCATCAAAAATCTTATCTAAATCAATCGATTTATCATAGAAACCTTCTGTTTTAGAGTCTTTATCATATCTTGAATGTATTTGTGCATATGAAAACCAATTCATCTTGATACCTTGTTCCTCTAATTTTTGTGCAGATTTAAGTTCACCCTTTTCATTCAATATTTCACCATATCTAAATGTTTATTCCTTTTTATATATTATAGGATAAGAAAACGCTTCAATAGTCGATAACCAGACTGGAATTTTCAAATAGGATTGTCTTTTAGTCTTCTCCCAGTTTAACCACAGAGACTCCCATATATAATGTCTTCTAAAATACCCCTGTGATTTAGTTCCTTAATACCATAGAATAGCATGCCACTCCAAGAACAGATCATGTCCTTCTAATATCAACAATCTAGTGTTTCTTAATGTTATCCATTTCTTAACCCATATCAGATTTGTAGCTTGGTAGTACAACTCCCACATAGGCAAACCAAATCTTATTCGAGCATCTTGCAAAAGTTTTAATTTTTATTCTCGCTTTCTTTCCTTGCCATATATATTTCAACACAATTTTATTTAAATCTTCAAAATAATCTTTTCCAAGCCTAATTGGAATTGTTTGGAATATAAAATTCTGGGTAATATATTCAAAGGCGTTCGAGCCTTTTCTGTTGCTGGAAGAGCAACATTGAAGACCTACCTGTACCTCCTGACAGGTACCATCACCACCTTCCCTTTAAACCCTGGGCATGGGGGGCATGCAGAGTCTAAGGGCCTCTCCCCAAAGCAGCTTTTTGTCCAGAAGGGGCTTCAGGGGGAAAAAGGTGGGCGGCCTGGCTGGCCAGGGTTAGCAAGGAGAAGCTGAGCGAGATGGATGTTCTTTGACATGTCATCTTTTTCTTTTGGTCAGCACTGAGGAGGCACAGGAACCAGATGACCAGCAGGGAGATTGGGAGACACATCATGTGACGCGACACAACACAATCACATATCCTAGTTCCTCCTTAAAACATTAAAAGCATCCTAGTTCCTCCTTAAAACATTAAAAGCATCCTGCTCATGCGCAATAAACACTCCTAAAAGACAGCGTCCTGTCACGCCGCAGTGAATGAATTATGATTACCTTATATGGCAATACTGTATGTGCTTCCTTGTTCCTGTTTGCAGTGAATGAATTATGATTACCTTATATGGAAAAATTGTATGTACTTCCTTGTTCCGGTTTGGTAAGCTCAATAAAAGGCGTTGCAGCACTGCTAGACGGGGTTGGAGCCAGAACATCCATGCTTTCTCCACCCGTGCAGCGTGTACTTCGCCATCTTGAACAAACCTGCATGAGAAGTGTGCTAATTGAATCCTTCACCCTTGCGAGGGTCCCGCTAACCAACGTACCCTAGACAGCATTGCCCGGGCGAACTGCGACCTGTCCTCCCTCACCCCTGCGGGGGTCCCATATCCAGGATTGGATTCTTCACCCTTGCGAGGGTCCCGCCCCTTCCTCACCCTTGCGAGGGTCCCTTATCCAGGACCAGGACGCAACAGCTGGGGGCTCGTCCGGGATACGTCAAGGAGTGCTCCTTGTCTAAGGAGGCTCTCTTTTCACTCCCGTTACTACGCACCGGGCATCGGCTTTCGAATCGTAAGTAATGGGCTCCGCAAACTTCAAGACTTCCTCAGAGCATAGGGAGGAGCTTATGAATCTAGTGAAAAGGGCAAATTCGATTCAGAAAAGTAAAGGATTTTTAGCACATGCAGTCACAAGAAAACAAGTGACGACATTTTTGATCTATTTAAAAGAACATTGTCCCTTGTATCCTCTTGCAGGATCTCTCAAAAAATCGACATGGACAAGGCTGGGGGTCTATTTGCACAAAGAGCCCCGTGCTCCTGTAGATATTTTGGCCACATGGCAAGCTCTTATGGCAGCCATCGAACTGGTTTTACCCAAAACCCCTGAAAACTTGCCTGACACCCCTGGGGCAAAGCCAACCGATCCAACAATTGCCCAAACTCAGGTTGTTTCTCCTTCTTGCCCTCCTTCCTACAAGGATCTCTGTCCTCCCTCTCCTCCTCTCCCTCTGGCCTCGCCCCCCATTGCTCCCTCTGAAACTTTCTACCCATCTCTGTCTTCCCTAACTTCCGGACTGGGTGATAGAAAAGGAGGTCATCTCATTAGAGCAGTCGCGGAGGCTAGAGATAGGGGGGAATTGGAAGGAGAAGACTTAGAGGCGTGTGCCACTTATCCCGTAAGTTTTATTGTGCCGGCTGGAGCGCCACCTGGTGCTCAGGCTGTACCTGTACATAATCCTGTTAATTTTAAAGCCATAAAAGACCTTAAAGCCGCTGTAACAACTTATGGCTTACAGTCTCGTTACACACAAGGCATTTTAGCCTCTTTAACAAATGCTACTACTGAAATGCTTTTAGCGGATTGGCAACTGCTGTTTAATATGTTACTCACTCCCTCTCAGTATGTTATTTGGTGGTCAGAATATCAGAAACAGGCTGAAATTTCTATCCGACATGGTCTGCCTAATAATGTGACTCGAGATCATGTTCTGGGCACAGGAACCTTAGCCACGATTGCAAACCAAATGCAATCGGACCGTGCTGTTTTTCCCATTATCACTCGCTGTGCATTGGCTGCAATTAAAAAGGTGGATGACAGCGCGTATAAGCCAACTCAGACCTTTTCAAAAATTTACCAACAACCAACTGAGAGTTACTCAGAATTTCTCAGTCGCCTCCAATTGGCCCTAGAGAGGCAAATTGACAATGAGGACGCTCGCAATGAACTCGCTCTTAAGTTGGCTTTTGAAAACGCAAACAAAGATTGTCAAAAAATACTTCAGCCGATTTCTAATAAACCTGGCGTTACCTTGGCTGACTTTCTACAAGCTTGCCGTATTGTGGGCACTACTAGTTATCAAATGGAGGCTCTTGCTGCCGCCATTACTGTTTCGCAGCCTGCTACTTCCGCTTTCTCTTCTGGCGATATCTCCGTTTGCCCCATGACGCGTCGAGGCAATTGTTTCAATTGCGGTAAACCAGGACATTTTAAAAATCAATGCAGGGCCCCTGGTGGCGGAGGCGCCCCAAGGGGCCCCGCTCGAGGTCCTGGCCCCTTGGAAAAACCGAAAACTGTCTGTCCTCGTTGTCGCAAAGGGTTTCACTGGGCCTCTCAATGCCGCTCTAACCCCCCGCCCATTCCTAATCAGCAGTCGGAAAACTAATTGTGGGGCCTTCAGCTAGCCCCGCCCCAAAGGCTGCCTCGTTTGCTACCAATGCATTTCCTGCTGTCTTAACGGAAGACTTTGTGTATGATGATCCTGGTTCGTTTTTTACGCTTCCTCTTTCAATTAATGTGTCTGCCCATTTTCCCCCTGCTACCCCTGCACTGTTAATCCCTACTTCCACTCTTGTTATTGAAGGAGTTGTTGCTTCTCCCTTTCTTTTCCCTGATTCTGAATCTTTGCATCACCTAGGGCTTGCTGGGACAGGAGACAGGATTTTCTCCCTTCTCAAGGGAACTGTAGTTGCTACTCTTATCTTCCTTCCTCCCTCTCATAGTCCCCCATCTCTTTATGCTCTTCAACAGCCGGTCTCGCTGTCAAAACCGACCCTCACGGTTTTGCTGGATGGTACCTCCTTCACTGGCCTCATAGACACTGGTGCTGACGTGTCTGTCATTCGCTCTCAGGAGTGGCCTGCTCATTGGCCTTGCCAACCGGCTTCTTCTGTCCAAGGTGTCGGTGGAGCTCAGGCTGCCAAGGTCAGCACGCGCAATCTGTTTGCTACTTCCTCTTGTTCTAATATCACTGCTGTTCTCAAACCTTATATATTACCTTTGCATTGCAATCTGTGGGGGCGTGACTTGCTTTCTCAGCTACAGCTCTCTCTACACATTCCTTAAATGGCGCTTTCTGCCCCTCGTCCTCTTTCCCTCACACTAACCACCTTCGCCCCCGTGTGGGTTGATCAATGGCCATTACCATCTGAAAAACTTCATGCCCTGCACGACATTGTCACCGAACAGTTGAAGGCTGGCCACCTGGAACCCACCACTAGCCCTTATAATACTCCTGTTTTTCTTATTAAAAAGAAAAGTGGAAAGTGGAGACTCCTTCAAGATCTAAGGGCTGTCAATAGCATAATTCGGCCTATGGGGGTGCTATAGTGTGGTCTCCCTAATCCTAATCTTATTCCACAAAAATATTCCTTGATCGTTATTGATTTGAAGGATTGTTTTTTCTGCATTCCACTAGCAGAACGTGATAAATGTCTCTTTGCTTTCACTGTCCCTGAGTACAACAATAGCAAACCCACCACCCGATATCAATGGAAAGTCCTACCACAGGGAATGGTCAATTCCCCTACCATGTGTCAATATTTTGTTGATAAAGCTTTACTTCCATACAGGAAAAAACATCCTTCCTACTTGGTGTATCATTACATGGATGACATTCTAATCGCAACGGAAGAATCCTCAGAGCAACTTCATAAATCGCTTGGGTTTTTACAGCATTGTCTTACCTCTGCAGGGTTACATATTGCACCGGATAAAGTTCAACAACACTACCCCTTTCAATATCTGGGACATAAGGTGTTACTTTCAAATTCAGCTCCAGTTTTGCCCCAGATTGCACTTCCTAATCCAATCACTTTGGTACGATTGCAACAAATTTTAGGTACTATCAACTGGGCTCGTCCTTACTTTGCCCTGCACACCAGTACTCTCTCCCCCCTCTTTCAGGCATTGGTAGATCACAAAAATCCTGCAGATTTAATCATTCTCACCCCCCCTCAGAAGGAGGCATTGAGGAACATAAACCATATTATACAACATAGATGGGTGGATCGTGCCATCCCCAACTTTCCTATACATTTAGCACTACTCCACACTGCCCAGCTACTTACAGGTATCCTCATACAGTTAACTACGGAGAGAAAGATTCTGATTCTTGAATGGTTACACTTACAACATACCCCGAAACAAAATATTTACAATCAAGCAGCCCAAGCTGCAGATTTGATTATCAAGGGTCGCCATCGAAGTAAGAATCTGATGGGGATAGATCTTACCAACATATACACACACTGCAAATTAGCTATGTGGGAGGTACTATATCAGCAGTCTGACACCCTACAGGGTGCCCTCACTGATTGGGTTGGTCATATATCATGTCATTTGCCCCCTGATCAGCGACTACAGCTTTTAAAGATGGTGCCTATCACATTAGCCTCACCTATACATCAATTTCCTCTGCAAAATGCCCTCACAATATTTACTGACGGATCTAAAGGGAGTGGCGCATGCGTCTGGAAAGAGGATGGCCAATGGAAAAAACATTTGACTCCCTCCACAGAATCTGCTCAGCAAGCTGAACTAAAAGCCTTCAATTTAGCTCTGACTCTGTTCCCTTCACAACCACTTAATGTCATTACTGACAGCCTGTATGTTTCCTATGTTGCAAAAAATGTTTTTGATGCATATATCTCTCCAAATGTCCCTACCCCTTTAATCCAACATTTTTTACAGCTCCAGACGTTACTCCGGGCACGACAGGACCCTTTGTTCGTGGCCCATATCCGTAGTCATCAGCACCTCCCAGGCTTTCTTTCCGAAGGAAACCACATGGCAGATGAAGCATGTAAAATGATGCCAGTCATAATAAAAATGCCTCAGCCCTCTCCTTTGACAGCAGGAGAAAGCCACGATTATTTCCATCAAAATGCTAAAGCTCTGGCTAAACAATTTGGCTTAACCAAAACCGAAGCTCAAGCCATTGTTCAACAATGTCCCACATGCAGCTTGCAGGCCAATAGCTCCCCTGAAGGCGTTAACCCAAGGGGAACTGAGGCCTGTGAAACATGGCAAATGGATGTCACCCAATATACCCCATTTGCCCCTTGGAAGTATATCCATGTTTCTGTGGATACCTTCTCGGGATTCATCATGGCTACGGCTCAAAGAGGAGAAGCGGTAAACCATGTCATCAATCATTGCATTCGTTCCTTTCTGACGCTGGGATGCCCAAAAAAATTTGAAAACGGATAATGGTCCGGCTTATATTAGCTCTGTTTTCTCCTCATTTTGTCACCAATGGTCCATTGTCCACAAGTTTGGTATTCCATACAACTCCCAAGGCCAAGCCTTGGTTGAAAGGGCTAATTCAACTCTAAAAACAGCCCTTAATCGGTACTATAGGGTAAAAGGGCCTAGCCCCCCTAGCCTCCCAGCGTATCAGAATATTTTAAACATTTGTCTTTATACTCTCAATTTCATTAATCTTTCTCGCACACCTCTTTCTACAGCAGCAGAACGGCATTTCTCTAAAGCCTCTTTATCTTCCTCCCACCCTCTTGTCTATTACAGGCATTTGCCTGACCCTCACTGGAAGGGGCCTGTCTCCCTGATTACTTGGGGCAAAGGATACGCAGCCATTCAACTACCAGACAGGGTTCTGTGGGTCCCTGGTCGCTGTGTCCGACCATATCATGGAAAGCCTCTCCCTTCTCCTCTGCCTGACTCTTCTCTTTCCCTCTGTTCCTTGTTTATTTAAAGCCTCACCTTCGGGTATAATAGCCCCACTTGGGGCCCATGTTTCCTTTGCTTTTGAAGATAATGAGATTCAAAACTGCTCTTATTCCTTCACCTTCAATAATAAAGTAATTAACCCCTCACTCCTTATCGACATATCTTATGCTTACGACCCTTGCTACCTCTTCTTCACGGTAACTGTTCACCCTTCTACTGTTGGCATATATGCTCTGCATGGCTTCACGCAAAATCATACCTTCTTCAGCCATCATTTTTTCCTCCTTTCCACTCTTTCTCCTGCAAACCCCCCTCTTTTTTCAGTCTTTCCCCAGCGGATCCGACCTTCCCGAAATCAGACGAAAGCTCTTCACTGTTGCCGCGTGCCCTGTGGTCCTATTCCTTGCATCTGGCAGATGACGTCGCTCCCTCAGTGGTCTCCTGGCATTTCCTACCCACTCTTACACAGATCTTTCCGACCTCCTTCACGGATCAGGCACCCTCGTGCCCTTGCAGGCTTCGTACGCACACCTATTCTCCCACCGGCTCACAGGGAGGATGACGATAAGTGGCACTCCCTGGGCATCATGGCGCAGCCTGCTCAACGGACTCTGCCTGGCCCAGGGGTCCCTGATCTTACATCGACAGCTCCGCTTAAGGACCTAAACAATTTTGCACCATTGCTCAAGGTAACCCCAAAAAACTGTGTTGACCTCCTCGATCGCCTGAATGCCTATATCCGTGTACCAGTCTGTCGTTTATATATTCCAAAAGGGAATAGAACTGTCTTGGCCTGTAAACAACGACATCCTGTCAGGCATCCTGCTTACTGGACATGGCAGAGAAATGGCAAGGCTATCTATCCATCTCAGAATCGCATCATCATCTCCTCCAACTGTCAAACATCTCTGATTTTGCTCCACGTCACTGCTGAGGATTATGCGGCATATGATTGTCATCTGAGTCTCCCAAAACTACCTTATGAAACTTTTCTTACAGTACATCTTTTGCCGATCTTACCGCCTACTCCCACTCTTTCCCGACGATACCGGCGTGCCCTGCAGAAGCAGACATCACCATCATGCCAAAAATGCATACAAACCACAAAAAGTGGTTCCAAGACTTTATCTACCTTGATTTATCACTCTCATAGACCTGCCTGAAAGACAGATCTTCCAGCCTGCACACACAACGGTACATCCTTCCATCAATGTTTAGGTAAAGATAATATCCACTATTGTTACACTCCGGAAAAATTAGGACCTCTTTATGCTTCTTTGTACATCTATGGCTACAAGGGTGGCCAATGGGACCCTGACAGAGAAAGTCAGTCCGTCTCACCCTCCCTGTTCACAACAGCACAATCTTATGGGGGATACCTTACTCATTCCAATCTCTATGACATTCCTGTTGCTGGAACAATAAAAACCATCACTGTTTGCTTTGATGCCTGCACAGCTATTTCTGCTGGCCAGGGCAGAAGTTCTGCGGGTATTACATGTGGAGATTTCGGGTGGGAACATTCCTACTTGACCAATCAAAAATATTTATTTACCATGCGGAAGACAATGAGCACAGGCCACACATCCTTCCAAGACCCTTATGACTATTGGTATACTCATTCCTCTCCTAATACTCCCCCCTCATGGGCAAACTACCTTCCTGTTAATATCAGTCTTGGCGCTTCTTCCACCTCATGCACTCCAGGTACCTGCAACAATGTTTGCCTATCTACCACTACCTCCCATTCAGCCTCTACCAAGTATCTCGGGTTTGGTCTTGGCATCGATGGTAAGGGCACAGATCCTTATGGATATCTCATTATCAAGGTGGAGACTAAGCAAGTACAATTGAAACCTGTGAAGGTGTACTGGGAGTATGAAGAAGAAATAGATAAAGTCAATGATCTGCCAGTCCCCCCCCGAGCCCACAACATGTTTGTTCAGTTGGCAGATGCCATCGCCAAGGAACTCCTTATAAAAAACTGTTTTGTTTGTGGAGGCACAAAGATGGGTGATGCCTGGCCTTGGGCAGCATTAGAAGCCAATTATACTGAACTTTTTCTCAATCAAAATAATCTAACCTGGCCTAGCACCCCTACTCCCTTTAACGAAACATGGGTCATCTCTTCATCAATTATAGGGAAAATATGTTTTAATCGTAATCATACCAATGCTAGGGTACCAGTAGGACACTTAATGTGCCTAGGACAATGGACTAACAATGATTGGTGGTCAGCAAACCACACTGAACCTCCAAGACACCTGCAAAACATCACCCGTTTGTCCTTTCTATCAAACCCAGAAAATGACAATATCCCATGGACATCACCGAGCGGTCTATATTGGATTTGTGGTTCATATGCATATAATGTTTTACCTCCAAATTGGTCTGGTAGCTGTGTATTGGGAGCCATCCAGCCCTCCTTTTTTCTCTTGCCAATACCACGTAAACAGGTCTTAGGTCTGCCTGTCTATGAGGAAGTTCGCAACACCAGACGAAAAAGAGACCTCCCCAACATATATGGGGCTATTAAAATTGGTAGTTGGAAAGATGACGAATGGCCCCCCGAACGTATTATTGCATATTATGATCCTGCTTCTTGGGCCCAGGATGGATCATGGGGTTATCGGACACCTATTTACATGCTAAATCGTATCATTAGGTTACAAGCTGTAGTAGAAATAATTACTAACAAAACAGGGGCTGCTTTGAAAAAATTAGCAACAGAAAGTGCATTGTCTAGAACATACATAATGCAAAATAGATTGGCCCTAGACTACTTATTGGCTAAAGAAGGAGGTGTATGTGGCAAGTTTAATCTCTCAAATTGTTGTATTCAAATCGATAATAGTGGGGAAGTGGTGGGACAATTGGTACATGATATGGTGAAAATAGCACACGTGCCTGTACAGACTTGGAAAGAATGGGATATAGGAGAAATGTTTGATGGCGTCCTACCAAAATTTCCTGCTTTAAAGGCCGTGTTTATTATGGTTGCCATGATTGCTATAGGATGTTTTCTCTTACCTTGTCTGTTACCTGTTTTTATTTCTATGATCAAACGTAGTCTAACTGCTATTGCTGAAGCAAAATCACAAATAACTGTTGAAGCTCTTTTCAAACAATACGCCTATCATCTAATTAGCCAGGAGGACTCTCGCAAATCACCTTTTGAATGCTCCAGCGATTCGGAGACAGAGATAGACTTTCCAGGGAAGCATGATAGGGTGGTACCGGAAGGTATCTCCTCTAGCATGCAGCCTATGGAGTTGAATCCTGTTTAGAATCTGCTCTTTGAATAAAAGAAAAAAGGGTGAGATGACGCGACACAACACAATCACATATCCTAGTTCCTCCTTAAAACATTAAAAGCATCCTAGTTCCTCCTTAAAACATTAAAAGCATCCTGCTCATGCGCAATAAACACTCCTAAAAGACAGCGTCCTGTCACGCCGCAGTGAATGAATTATGATTACCTTATATGGCAATACTGTATGTGCTTCCTTGTTCCTGTTTGCAGTGAATGAATTATGATTACCTTATATGGAAAAATTGTATGTACTTCCTTGTTCCGGTTTGGTAAGCTCAATAAAAGGCGTTGCAGCACTGCTAGACGGGGTTGGAGCCAGAACATCCATGCTTTCTCCACCCGTGCAGCGTGTACTTCGCCATCTTGAACAAACCTGCATGAGAAGTGTGCTAATTGAATCCTTCAGCCTTGCGAGGGTCCCGCTAACCAACGTACCCTAGACAGCATTGCCCGGGCGAACTGCGACCTGTCCTCCCTCACCCCTGCGGGGGTCCCATATCCAGGATTGGATTCTTCACCCTTGCGAGGGTCCCGCCCCTTCCTCACCCTTGCGAGGGTCCCTTATCCAGGACCAGGACGCAACAATCATGTGTCTGATGGAGGCAGATCTTCCTTTCCTGGGGTAAGGACACTTCTGCAACATGGCCAGAGGGGCTTCAGGCTTCAAAACCGGGTGGGGGAAGGGAGGAATTTGCCCTTGAGGAGAACCTGGTCAGCCTAGAAAACTGAAGAAGAGCCCCTTGGATTCATGGAAAGATCTTGATGGCTTGGAAGGGAAAATCCTGGGGAAAACTAAGGAAGAGCCATTTTGAGCCTCTTCCTATCAGCCACATTTTCCATGACCTGCTACCTCTTTGCCCTCCAGGGAAGATGCATGTCCATCACATGCAGAGAATTTTTAATTCATACTTTATATGAACAATTGTTACTTGCAGGTTGTGATGGGTGTTCGTGCCACCGCCCGGAGCCCCAGGATGGAAGATGTCAAGCCTACTCTCATTTTAATGAGGTTAGTGTTCTCATCTGAGGGATTCTGAAGCCCCCAAGAAGGAGGCTGCACTGAAGCCCTACAGAGAAGGGCTAGAAGAAAGGTTTGCAGAGGGGAGGCATCTCCACCCTCTGCCTCTTCTTCTGACTCAGGCCCTTCATTCTCTCCCCAGATATGAGAGGACAGTGAAGTGGACGCCACGGCTCCCTATAATTTTGGAGACCTGCACTGAGTCGGTAAGGCCAGACCAGCTCCTCCCCAAAGTAAAGGCAGAAGCTCTGTCTCTCTGGATTTGCTAATATGCCAAGACACGGGATATTTGCCTTCTTCTTGCAGGATCCATCGGAAGAAAGCGGACCGATGGAGACGGCTCAGAGTCCAAGGGACATGCAGGAGGAAAGCAGTGCCTGCCTACCAGGGTAGGTAACGCTTTGGAGGGTGAAACTTTTGTAGAGGGGAGGCATCTCTGCTTCTGCTATGGGAAGAAGGACTCAGGGCAATCCCACTGGCAGGCCAAGCCCCTGGGCTGTTAGAGCCTCCACATGACTATTCTTGAAAAAGGGCCCATGGCTACTTTAATCTTTGGCCCTTTCATTTTCTCCCCCCAGAGAGGCCGGGGACTGCAGGCCGGGGCTGTCCACCATGTTGGAGACCTTCACTGAGTTGGTAAGGTTTGGACAGTTCCTCCCCACGTGAGAAGAAGAAGCCCTGTCTGCGTGGTTTTCTTGAGATGCCAATAGATGGAATCTTTGCATTTTTATTGCAGAAATTAGAAGTGGAGGAGGAGCTCTCTCCTGGTGGGCAGGAAACACCTTCCTCACAGGTAAGAAAGCTTGGGCAATGGGGCCGATGGAGGAGGCCATGCCATCATTCCTCATGGGAGCGGGAGAAGGCTCCCTATCCTTCAGCAATCTTATTGAAATGGAGAAAGCTTAGGATTTCATATTGTCGTTTGCAGGATTCGCTGACAGTCCTGTTGGGCTCCAGCAGCCTGGGGGATTTGGCCTCCTTAGCTGACCTTCTGGAGGAGGAATCTGAGGACAGCAGGGAGCAGGATGCAAAGGCTTCAGAAGCCAGTCCTTCTTCCAGTCCATGGGTACGAAAGACAAAGTGTTTTGAGTTGGGGAGGGATAGGGTCCCTCTCGTCAGTTCTCCTAACCTGAGTATACTGGGCTGGAGCAGTCTGGGCAGTGGAGCAAGGGGACACCCGGCCCTTGGGACAACGTCCTTAGGCTAACTCTAGGCATCCAAGCTCTGGTGCGACTGGTTCCTTTGCCGCAAAGCAGCAGGGACTGGTGGCCTAAATGGATGTGGTCCCCATTCAATAGGCCCTCTTTTAGGAATTCGGAGTCTCTTTTCCCTGATGGCTAAAAAGGAATAATTGTGGTTCACAGGATTCTCCAGAAGGGGAAGACACCCTGGAGGATGTCAGCAGCCTGGAAGAGGACAGCCTGGACTCCCTGGAACGTCTTCTTCAATGAGAAGAGGTATCTCTTTTGGCCTCTTCATGGATCAATGTTTTCCCTTGCGAAGCTCAGTGAAGCAATGAGCTATGCTGCGCAGGGCCACCCAAGTCAGACAGGCCCGAGTGGAGGGTGCTGACACAACCTGGTCCACTGGGGAAGGAAATGACAACCCTCTCCAGTATCCTTAGTAAGAAAACCCCGGGAAAAGTATCAAAAGGCTAAAGGTTAGGATGCCAGAAGATGAGCCCCTCAGATCAGAAGGCGTCCAAGTGACTACCTGGGGAAGAGTGTAGGGCAATAATGTTCCATTGTCAAGATTTTAAAGAAAAGATTGGGCAATCATTGGTCTGAGATGGTAGGAGGAGTCCTTCTTTGGGCAGGGAGTTGGACTAAAAGTCGCTTCCACACTAGGATTCCATGACTGCCTCTCTGCTTTGTGCCACAATGATGGAGCTTCTCTGTTGTTCATGAACAGGCAACTTCCCACATGAAATCCAGAGGTCAAAGACCACCAAAGAGTCAGCCACCAGCCACTCCTAGACACAGGTGAGCTGCCCTCCTTGTGTAGGTATAGAAAATGGCCATTGTTTACCTGGTTGCCAAGGGAACAAGGTTGTCAGTTGCCCTGAAAAACCACTAGCCACTGCACAACTGCCCATTCTCCCTTGGTGCACTGTGAGTAGGAGTAACTAGTTGGTCATGGCTGCCAGAAGGCTTTTCAGAGTAAGTATGGCCATCTCAGCTGCCAAGAAACTGGCAATTGGGGAGAAAATCACGCTTCTCAACTCTTCTCACTGACTCACATTTATTTCTCTTCTCTTCACAGAACATCTGGAAAAGGTGTTCGAGACTTTTCTGTTGCTGGAAGAGCAACATTGAAGACCTACCTGTGCCTCCTGACAGGTACCACCACCACCTTCCCTTTAAACCCTGGGCATGGGGGGCATGCAGAGTCTAAGGGCCTCTCCCCAAAGCAGCTTTTTGTCCAGAAGGGGCTTCAGGGGGAAACAGGTGGGCGGCCTGGCTGGCCAGGGTTAGCAAGGAAAAACTGAGCGAGATGGATGTTCTTTGACATGTCATCTTTTTCTTTTGGTCAGCACTGAGGAGGCACAGGAACCAGATCACCAGCAGGGAGATTGGGAGACACATCATGTGTCTGATGGAGGCAGATCTTCCTTTCCTGGGGTAAGGACACTTCTGCAACATGGCCAGTGGGGCTTCAGGCTTCAAAACCGGGTGGGGGAAGGGAGGAATTTGCCCTTGAGGGGAACCTGGTCAGCCTAGAAAATTGAAGAAGAGCCCCTTGGATTCATGGAAAGATCTTGATGGCTTAGAAGGGAAAATCCTGGGGAAAACTAAGGAAGAGCCATTTTGAGCCTCTTCCTATCAGCCACATTTTCCATGACCTGCTGCCTCTTTGCCCTCTGGGGAAGATAAATGTTCCACCACATGCAGAGGACTTTTAATGTATACCTTCAATGAACAATTGTTACTTGCAGGTTGTGATGGGTGTTCGTGCCACCACCCGGAGCCCCAGGATGGAAGATGTCAAGCCTACTCTCATTTTAATGAGGTTAGTGTTCTCATCTGAGGGATTCTGAAGCCCCCAAGAAGGAGGCTGCACTGAAGCCCTACAGAGAAGGGCTAGAAGAAAGGTTTGCAGAGGGGAGGCATCTCCGCCCTCAGCCTCTTCTTCTGACTCAGGCCCTTCATTCTCTCCCCAGATATGAGAGGACAGTGAAGTGGACACCACAGCTCTCTACAATTTTGGAGACCTGCACTGAGTCGGTAAGGCCAGACCAGCTTCTCCCCAAAGTAAAGGCAGAAGCCCCGTCTCTCTGGATTTGCTAATATGCCAAGACACGGGATATTTGCCTTCTTCTTGCAGGATCCATCGGAAGAAAGCGGACCGATGGAGACGGCTCAGAGTCCAAGGGACATGCAGGAGGAAAGCAGTGCCTGCCTACCAGGGTAGGTAACGCTTTGGAGGGTGAAACTTTTGCAGAGGGGAGGCATCTCTGCTTCTGCTATGGGAAGAAGGACTCAGGGCAATCCCACTGGCAGGCCAAGCCCCTGGGGAGGCCAGCTGGAACGTTTGTTAGAGCCTCCACATGACCACTCTTGAAAAAGGGCCCATGGCTACTTTTGATCTTTGGCCCTTTTGTTTTCTTCCCCCAGAGAGGCCGTGGGCTGGAGGCCGGGGATGTCCACCATGTTGGAGACCTTCACTGAGTTGGTAAGGCTTGGACAGTTCCTCCCCACATGAGAAGAAGAAGCCCTGTCTGTGTGGTTTTCTTGAGATGCCAACAGACGGAATCTTTGCATTTTTATTGCAGAAACCAGAAGAACAACTGGTGGAGGAGGAACTCTCTCCTGGTGGGGAGGAAACGCCTTCCTTACATCTGGAAAAGGTGTTCGAGACTTTTCTGTTGCTGGAAGAGCAACATTGAAGACCTACCTGTGCCTCCTGACAGGTACCACCACCACCTTCCCTTTAAACCCTGGGCATGGGGGGCATGCAGAGTCTAAGGGCCTCTCCCCAAAGCAGCTTTTTGTCCAGAAGGGGCTTCAGGGGGAAACAGGTGGGCGGCCTGGCTGGCCAGGGTTAGCAAGGAAAAACTGAGCGAGATGGATGTTCTTTGACATGTCATCTTTTTCTTTTGGTCAGCACTGAGGAGGCACAGGAACCAGATCACCAGCAGGGAGATTGGGAGACACATCATGTGTCTGATGGAGGCAGATCTTCCTTTCCTGGGGTAAGGACACTTCTGCAACATGGCCAGTGGGGCTTCAGGCTTCAAAACCGGGTGGGGGAAGGGAGGAATTTGCCCTTGAGGGGAACCTGGTCAGCCTAGAAAACTGAAGAAGAGCCCCTTGGATTCATGGAAAGATCTTGATGGCTTAGAAGGGAAAATCCTGGGGAAAACTAAGGAAGAGCCATTTTGAGCCTCTTCCTATCAGCCACATTTTCCATGACCTGCTGCCTCTTTGCCCTCTGGGGAAGATAAATGTTCCACCACATGCAGAGGACTTTTAATGTATACCTTCAATGAACAATTGTTACTTGCAGGTTGTGATGGGTGTTCGTGCCACCACCCGGAGCCCCAGGATGGAAGATGTCAAGCCTACTCTCATTTTAATGAGGTTAGTGTTCTCATCTGAGGGATTCTGAAGCCCCCAAGAAGGAGGCTGCACTGAAGCCCTACAGAGAAGGGCTAGAAGAAAGGTTTGCAGAGGGGAGGCATCTCCGCCCTCAGCCTCTTCTTCTGACTCAGGCCCTTCATTCTCTCCCCAGATATGAGAGGACAGTGAAGTGGACACCACAGCTCTCTACAATTTTGGAGACCTGCACTGAGTCGGTAAGGCCAGACCAACTTCTCCCCAAAGTAAAGGCAGAAGCCCCGTCTCTCTGGATTTGCTAATATGCCAAGACACGGGATATTTGCCTTCTTCTTGCAGGATCCATCGGAAGAAAGCGGACCGATGGAGACGGCTCAGAGTCCAAGGGACATGCAGGAGGAAAGCAGTGCCTGCCTACCAGGGTAGGTAACGCTTTGGAGGGTGAAACTTTTGCAGAGGGGAGGCATCTCTGCTTCTGCTATGGGAAGAAGGACTCAGGGCAATCCCACTGGCAGGCCAAGCCCCTGGGGAGGCCAGCTGGAACGTTTGTTAGAGCCTCCACATGACCACTCTTGAAAAAGGGCCCATGGCTACTTTTGATCTTTGGCCCTTTTGTTTTCTTCCCCCAGAGAGGCCGTGGGCTGGAGGCCGGGGATGTCCACCATGTTGGAGACCTTCACTGAGTTGGTAAGGCTTGGACAGTTCCTCCCCACATGAGAAGAAGAAGCCCTGTCTGTGTGGTTTTCTTGAGATGCCAACAGACGGAATCTTTGCATTTTTATTGCAGAAACCAGAAGAACAACTGGTGGAGGAGGAACTCTCTCCTGGTGGGGAGGAAACGCCTTCCTTACATCTGGAAATGGTGTTTGCACCTTTTCTGTTGTTTCAAAAGCAACATTGAAGACCTACCTGTGCCTCCTGACAGGTACCACCACCACCTTCCCTTTAAACCCTGGGCATGGGGGGCATGCAGAGTCTAAGGGCCTCTCCCCAAAGCAGCTTTTTGTCCAGAAGGGGCTTCAGGGGGAAACAGGTGGGCGGCCTGGCTGGCCAGGGTTAGCAAGGAAAAACTGAGCGAGATGGATGTTCTTTGACATGTCATCTTTTTCTTTTGGTCAGCACTGAGGAGGCACAGGAACCAGATCACCAGCAGGGAGATTGGGAGACACATCATGTGTCTGATGGAGGCAGATCTTCCTTTCCTGGGGTAAGGACACTTCTGCAACATGGCCAGTGGGGCTTCAGGCTTCAAAACCGGGTGGGGGAAGGGAGGAATTTGCCCTTGAGGGGAACCTGGTCAGCCTAGAAAATTGAAGAAGAGCCCCTTGGATTCATGGAAAGATCTTGATGGCTTAGAAGGGAAAATCCTGGGGAAAACTAAGGAAGAGCCATTTTGAGCCTCTTCCTATCAGCCACATTTTCCATGACCTGCTGCCTCTTTGCCCTCTGGGGAAGATAAATGTTCCACCACATGCAGAGGACTTTTAATGTATACCTTCAATGAACAATTGTTACTTGCAGGTTGTGATGGGTGTTCGTGCCACCACCCGGAGCCCCAGGATGGAAGATGTCAAGCCTACTCTCATTTTAATGAGGTTAGTGTTCTCATCTGAGGGATTCTGAAGCCCCCAAGAAGGAGGCTGCACTGAAGCCCTACAGAGAAGGGCTAGAAGAAAGGTTTGCAGAGGGGAGGCATCTCCGCCCTCAGCCTCTTCTTCTGACTCAGGCCCTTCATTCTCTCCCCAGATATGAGAGGACAGTGAAGTGGACACCACAGCTCTCTACAATTTTGGAGACCTGCACTGAGTCGGTAAGGCCAGACCAGCTTCTCCCCAAAGTAAAGGCAGAAGCCCCGTCTCTCTGGATTTGCTAATATGCCAAGACACGGGATATTTGCCTTCTTCTTGCAGGATCCATCGGAAGAAAGCGGACCGATGGAGACGGCTCAGAGTCCAAGGGACATGCAGGAGGAAAGCAGTGCCTGCCTACCAGGGTAGGTAACGCTTTGGAGGGTGAAACTTTTGCAGAGGGGAGGCATCTCTGCTTCTGCTATGGGAAGAAGGACTCAGGGCAATCCCACTGGCAGGCCAAGCCCCTGGGGAGGCCAGCTGGAACGTTTGTTAGAGCCTCCACATGACCACTCTTGAAAAAGGGCCCATGGCTACTTTTGATCTTTGGCCCTTTTGTTTTCTTCCCCCAGAGAGGCCGTGGGCTGGAGGCCGGGGATGTCCACCATGTTGGAGACCTTCACTGAGTTGGTAAGGCTTGGACAGTTCCTCCCCACATGAGAAGAAGAAGCCCTGTCTGTGTGGTTTTCTTGAGATGCCAACAGACGGAATCTTTGCATTTTTATTGCAGAAACCAGAAGAACAACTGGTGGAGGAGGAACTCTCTCCTGGTGGGGAGGAAACGCCTTCCTTACATCTGGAAATGGTGTTTGCACCTTTTCTGTTGTTTCAAAAGCAACATTGAAGACCTACCTGTGCCTCCTGACAGGTACCACCACCACCTTCCCTTTAAACCCTGGGCATGGGGGGCATGCAGAGTCTAAGGGCCTCTCCCCAAAGCAGCTTTTTGTCCAGAAGGGGCTTCAGGGGGAAACAGGTGGGCGGCCTGGCTGGCCAGGGTTAGCAAGGAAAAACTGAGCGAGATGGATGTTCTTTGACATGTCATCTTTTTCTTTTGGTCAGCACTGAGGAGGCACAGGAACCAGATCACCAGCAGGGAGATTGGGAGACACATCATGTGTCTGATGGAGGCAGATCTTCCTTTCCTGGGGTAAGGACACTTCTGCAACATGGCCAGTGGGGCTTCAGGCTTCAAAACCGGGTGGGGGAAGGGAGGAATTTGCCCTTGAGGGGAACCTGGTCAGCCTAGAAAACTGAAGAAGAGCCCCTTGGATTCATGGAAAGATCTTGATGGCTTAGAAGGGAAAATCCTGGGGAAAACTAAGGAAGAGCCATTTTGAGCCTCTTCCTATCAGCCACATTTTCCATGACCTGCTGCCTCTTTGCCCTCTGGGGAAGATAAATGTTCCACCACATGCAGAGGACTTTTAATGTATACCTTCAATGAACAATTGTTACTTGCAGGTTGTGATGGGTGTTCGTGCCACCACCCGGAGCCCCAGGATGGAAGATGTCAAGCCTACTCTCATTTTAATGAGGTTAGTGTTCTCATCTGAGGGATTCTGAAGCCCCCAAGAAGGAGGCTGCACTGAAGCCCTACAGAGAAGGGCTAGAAGAAAGGTTTGCAGAGGGGAGGCATCTCCGCCCTCAGCCTCTTCTTCTGACTCAGGCCCTTCATTCTCTCCCCAGATATGAGAGGACAGTGAAGTGGACACCACAGCTCTCTACAATTTTGGAGACCTGCACTGAGTCGGTAAGGCCAGACCAGCTTCTCCCCAAAGTAAAGGCAGAAGCCCCGTCTCTCTGGATTTGCTAATATGCCAAGACACGGGATATTTGCCTTCTTCTTGCAGGATCCATCGGAAGAAAGCGGACCGATGGAGACGGCTCAGAGTCCAAGGGACATGCAGGAGGAAAGCAGTGCCTGCCTACCAGGGTAGGTAACGCTTTGGAGGGTGAAACTTTTGCAGAGGGGAGGCATCTCTGCTTCTGCTATGGGAAGAAGGACTCAGGGCAATCCCACTGGCAGGCCAAGCCCCTGGGGAGGCCAGCTGGAACGTTTGTTAGAGCCTCCACATGACCACTCTTGAAAAAGGGCCCATGGCTACTTTTGATCTTTGGCCCTTTTGTTTTCTTCCCCCAGAGAGGCCGTGGGCTGGAGGCCGGGGATGTCCACCATGTTGGAGACCTTCACTGAGTTGGTAAGGCTTGGACAGTTCCTCCCCACATGAGAAGAAGAAGCCCTGTCTGTGTGGTTTTCTTGAGATGCCAACAGACGGAATCTTTGCATTTTTATTGCAGAAACCAGAAGAACAACTGGTGGAGGAGGAACTCTCTCCTGGTGGGGAGGAAACGCCTTCCTTACATCTGGAAATGGTGTTTGCACCTTTTCTGTTGTTTCAAAAGCAACATTGAAGACCTACCTGTGCCTCCTGACAGGTACCACCACCACCTTCCCTTTAAACCCTGGGCATGGGGGGCATGCAGAGTCTAAGGGCCTCTCCCCAAAGCAGCTTTTTGTCCAGAAGGGGCTTCAGGGGGAAACAGGTGGGCGGCCTGGCTGGCCAGGGTTAGCAAGGAAAAACTGAGCGAGATGGATGTTCTTTGACATGTCATCTTTTTCTTTTGGTCAGCACTGAGGAGGCACAGGAACCAGATCACCAGCAGGGAGATTGGGAGACACATCATGTGTCTGATGGAGGCAGATCTTCCTTTCCTGGGGTAAGGACACTTCTGCAACATGGCCAGTGGGGCTTCAGGCTTCAAAACCGGGTGGGGGAAGGGAGGAATTTGCCCTTGAGGGGAACCTGGTCAGCCTAGAAAACTGAAGAAGAGCCCCTTGGATTCATGGAAAGATCTTGATGGCTTAGAAGGGAAAATCCTGGGGAAAACTAAGGAAGAGCCATTTTGAGCCTCTTCCTATCAGCCACATTTTCCATGACCTGCTGCCTCTTTGCCCTCTGGGGAAGATAAATGTTCCACCACATGCAGAGGACTTTTAATGTATACCTTCAATGAACAATTGTTACTTGCAGGTTGTGATGGGTGTTCGTGCCACCACCCGGAGCCCCAGGATGGAAGATGTCAAGCCTACTCTCATTTTAATGAGGTTAGTGTTCTCATCTGAGGGATTCTGAAGCCCCCAAGAAGGAGGCTGCACTGAAGCCCTACAGAGAAGGGCTAGAAGAAAGGTTTGCAGAGGGGAGGCATCTCCGCCCTCAGCCTCTTCTTCTGACTCAGGCCCTTCATTCTCTCCCCAGATATGAGAGGACAGTGAAGTGGACACCACAGCTCTCTACAATTTTGGAGACCTGCACTGAGTCGGTAAGGCCAGACCAACTTCTCCCCAAAGTAAAGGCAGAAGCCCCGTCTCTCTGGATTTGCTAATATGCCAAGACACGGGATATTTGCCTTCTTCTTGCAGGATCCATCGGAAGAAAGCGGACCGATGGAGACGGCTCAGAGTCCAAGGGACATGCAGGAGGAAAGCAGTGCCTGCCTACCAGGGTAGGTAACGCTTTGGAGGGTGAAACTTTTGCAGAGGGGAGGCATCTCTGCTTCTGCTATGGGAAGAAGGACTCAGGGCAATCCCACTGGCAGGCCAAGCCCCTGGGGAGGCCAGCTGGAACGTTTGTTAGAGCCTCCACATGACCACTCTTGAAAAAGGGCCCATGGCTACTTTTGATCTTTGGCCCTTTTGTTTTCTTCCCCCAGAGAGGCCGTGGGCTGGAGGCCGGGGATGTCCACCATGTTGGAGACCTTCACTGAGTTGGTAAGGCTTGGACAGTTCCTCCCCACATGAGAAGAAGAAGCCCTGTCTGTGTGGTTTTCTTGAGATGCCAACAGACGGAATCTTTGCATTTTTATTGCAGAAACCAGAAGAACAACTGGTGGAGGAGGAACTCTCTCCTGGTGGGGAGGAAACGCCTTCCTTACATCTGGAAATGGTGTTTGCACCTTTTCTGTTGTTTCAAAAGCAACATTGAAGACCTACCTGTGCCTCCTGACAGGTACCACCACCACCTTCCCTTTAAACCCTGGGCATGGGGGGCATGCAGAGTCTAAGGGCCTCTCCCCAAAGCAGCTTTTTGTCCAGAAGGGGCCTCAGGGGGAAACAGGTGGGCGGCCTGGCTGGCCAGGGTTAGCAAGGAAAAACTGAGCGAGATGGATGTTCTTTGACATGTCATCTTTTTCTTTTGGTCAGCACTGAGGAGGCACAGGAACCAGATCACCAGCAGGGAGATTGGGAGACACATCATGTGTCTGATGGAGGCAGATCTTCCTTTCCTGGGGTAAGGACACTTCTGCAACATGGCCAGTGGGGCTTCAGGCTTCAAAACCGGGTGGGGGAAGGGAGGAATTTGCCCTTGAGGGGAACCTGGTCAGCCTAGAAAACTGAAGAAGAGCCCCTTGGATTCATGGAAAGATCTTGATGGCTTAGAAGGGAAAATCCTGGGGAAAACTAAGGAAGAGCCATTTTGAGCCTCTTCCTATCAGCCACATTTTCCATGACCTGCTGCCTCTTTGCCCTCTGGGGAAGATAAATGTTCCACCACATGCAGAGGACTTTTAATGTATACCTTCAATGAACAATTGTTACTTGCAGGTTGTGATGGGTGTTCGTGCCACCACCCGGAGCCCCAGGATGGAAGATGTCAAGCCTACTCTCATTTTAATGAGGTTAGTGTTCTCATCTGAGGGATTCTGAAGCCCCCAAGAAGGAGGCTGCACTGAAGCCCTACAGAGAAGGGCTAGAAGAAAGGTTTGCAGAGGGGAGGCATCTCCGCCCTCAGCCTCTTCTTCTGACTCAGGCCCTTCATTCTCTCCCCAGATATGAGAGGACAGTGAAGTGGACACCACAGCTCTCTACAATTTTGGAGACCTGCACTGAGTCGGTAAGGCCAGACCAGCTTCTCCCCAAAGTAAAGGCAGAAGCCCCGTCTCTCTGGATTTGCTAATATGCCAAGACACGGGATATTTGCCTTCTTCTTGCAGGATCCATCGGAAGAAAGCGGACCGATGGAGACGGCTCAGAGTCCAAGGGACATGCAGGAGGAAAGCAGTGCCTGCCTACCAGGGTAGGTAACGCTTTGGAGGGTGAAACTTTTGCAGAGGGGAGGCATCTCTGCTTCTGCTATGGGAAGAAGGACTCAGGGCAATCCCACTGGCAGGCCAAGCCCCTGGGGAGGCCAGCTGGAACGTTTGTTAGAGCCTCCACATGACCACTCTTGAAAAAGGGCCCATGGCTACTTTTGATCTTTGGCCCTTTTGTTTTCTTCCCCCAGAGAGGCCGTGGGCTGGAGGCCGGGGATGTCCACCATGTTGGAGACCTTCACTGAGTTGGTAAGGCTTGGACAGTTCCTCCCCACATGAGAAGAAGAAGCCCTGTCTGTGTGGTTTTCTTGAGATGCCAACAGACGGAATCTTTGCATTTTTATTGCAGAAACCAGAAGAACAACTGGTGGAGGAGGAACTCTCTCCTGGTGGGGAGGAAACGCCTTCCTTACATCTGGAAATGGTGTTTGCACCTTTTCTGTTGTTTCAAAAGCAACATTGAAGACCTACCTGTGCCTCCTGACAGGTACCACCACCACCTTCCCTTTAAACCCTGGGCATGGGGGGCATGCAGAGTCTAAGGGCCTCTCCCCAAAGCAGCTTTTTGTCCAGAAGGGGCTTCAGGGGGAAACAGGTGGGCGGCCTGGCTGGCCAGGGTTAGCAAGGAAAAACTGAGCGAGATGGATGTTCTTTGACATGTCATCTTTTTCTTTTGGTCAGCACTGAGGAGGCACAGGAACCAGATCACCAGCAGGGAGATTGGGAGACACATCATGTGTCTGATGGAGGCAGATCTTCCTTTCCTGGGGTAAGGACACTTCTGCAACATGGCCAGTGGGGCTTCAGGCTTCAAAACCGGGTGGGGGAAGGGAGGAATTTGCCCTTGAGGGGAACCTGGTCAGCCTAGAAAACTGAAGAAGAGCCCCTTGGATTCATGGAAAGATCTTGATGGCTTAGAAGGGAAAATCCTGGGGAAAACTAAGGAAGAGCCATTTTGAGCCTCTTCCTATCAGCCACATTTTCCATGACCTGCTGCCTCTTTGCCCTCTGGGGAAGATAAATGTTCCACCACATGCAGAGGACTTTTAATGTATACCTTCAATGAACAATTGTTACTTGCAGGTTGTGATGGGTGTTCGTGCCACCACCCGGAGCCCCAGGATGGAAGATGTCAAGCCTACTCTCATTTTAATGAGGTTAGTGTTCTCATCTGAGGGATTCTGAAGCCCCCAAGAAGGAGGCTGCACTGAAGCCCTACAGAGAAGGGCTAGAAGAAAGGTTTGCAGAGGGGAGGCATCTCCGCCCTCAGCCTCTTCTTCTGACTCAGGCCCTTCATTCTCTCCCCAGATATGAGAGGACAGTGAAGTGGACGCCACGGCTCTCTACAATTTTGGAGACCTGCACTGAGTCGGTAAGGCCAGACCAGCTTCTCCCCAAAGTAAAGGCAGAAGCCCCGTCTCTCTGGATTTGCTAATATGCCAAGACACGGGATATTTGCCTTCTTCTTGCAGGATCCATCGGAAGAAAGCGGACCGATGGAGACGGCTCAGAGTCCAAGGGACATGCAGGAGGAAAGCAGTGCCTGCCTACCAGGGTAGGTAACGCTTTGGAGGGTGAAACTTTTGCAGAGGGGAGGCATCTCTGCTTCTGCGATGGGAAGAAGGACTCAGGGCAATCCCACTGGCAGGCCAAGCCCCTGGGGAGGCCAGCTGGAACGTTTGTTAGAGCCTCCACATGACCACTCTTGAAAAAGGGCCCATGGCTACTTTTGATCTTTGGCCCTTTTGTTTTCTTCCCCCAGAGAGGCCGTGGGCTGGAGGCCGGGGATGTCCACCATGTTGGAGACCTTCACTGAGTTGGTAAGGCTTGGACAGTTCCTCCCCACATGAGAAGAAGAAGCCCTGTCTGTGTGGTTTTCTTGAGATGCCAACAGACGGAATCTTTGCATTTTTATTGCAGAAACCAGAAGAACAACTGGTGGAGGAGGAACTCTCTCCTGGTGGGGAGGAAACGCCTTCCTTACATCTGGAAATGGTGTTTGCACCTTTTCTGTTGTTTCAAAAGCAACATTGAAGACCTACCTGTGCCTCCTGACAGGTACCACCACCACCTTCCCTTTAAACCCTGGGCATGGGGGGCATGCAGAGTCTAAGGGCCTCTCCCCAAAGCAGCTTTTTGTCCAGAAGGGGCTTCAGGGGGAAACAGGTGGGCGGCCTGGCTGGCCAGGGTTAGCAAGGAAAAACTGAGCGAGATGGATGTTCTTTGACATGTCATCTTTTTCTTTTGGTCAGCACTGAGGAGGCACAGGAACCAGATCACCAGCAGGGAGATTGGGAGACACATCATGTGTCTGATGGAGGCAGATCTGCCTTTCCTGGGGTAAGGACACTTCTGCAACATGGCCAGTGGGGCTTCAGGCTTCAAAACCGGGTGGGGGAAGGGAGGAATTTGCCCTTGAGGGGAACCTGGTCAGCCTAGAAAACTGAAGAAGAGCCCCTTGGATTCATGGAAAGATCTTGATGGCTTAGAAGGGAAAATCCTGGGGAAAACTAAGGAAGAGCCATTTTGAGCCTCTTCCTATCAGCCACATTTTCCATGACCTGCTGCCTCTTTGCCCTCTGGGGAAGATAAATGTTCCACCACATGCAGAGGACTTTTAATGTATACCTTCAATGAACAATTGTTACTTGCAGGTTGTGATGGGTGTTCGTGCCACCACCCGGAGCCCCAGGATGGAAGATGTCAAGCGTACTCTCATTTTAATGAGGTTAGTGTTCTCATCTGAGGGATTCTGAAGCCCCCAAGAAGGAGGCTGCACTGAAGCCCTACAGAGAAGGGCTAGAAGAAAGGTTTGCAGAGGGGAGGCATCTCCGCCCTCAGCCTCTTCTTCTGACTCAGGCCCTTCATTCTCTCCCCAGATATGAGAGGACAGTGAAGTGGACACCACAGCTCTCTACAATTTTGGAGACCTGCACTGAGCCGGTAAGGCCAGACCAGCTTCTCCCCAAAGTAAAGGCAGAAACCCCGTCTCTCTGGATTTGCTAATATGCCAAGACACGGGATATTTGCCTTCTTCTTGCAGGATCCATCGGAAGAAAGCGGACCGATGGAGACGGCTCAGAGTCCAAGGGACATGCAGGAGGAAAGCAGTGCCTGCCTACCAGGGTAGGTAACGCTTTGGAGGGTGAAACTTTTGCAGAGGGGAGGCATCTCTGCTTCTGCTATGGGAAGAAGGACTCAGGGCAATCCCACTGGCAGGCCAAGCCCCTGGGGAGGCCAGCTGGAACGTTTGTTAGAGCCTCCACATGACCACTCTTGAAAAAGGGCCCATGGCTACTTTTGATCTTTGGCCCTTTTGTTTTCTTCCCCCAGAGAGGCCGTGGGCTGGAGGCCGGGGATGTCCACCATGTTGGAGACCTTCACTGAGTTGGTAAGGCTTGGACAGTTCCTCCCCACATGAGAAGAAGAAGCCCTGTCTGTGTGGTTTTCTTGAGATGCCAACAGACGGAATCTTTGCATTTTTATTGCAGAAACCAGAAGAACAACTGGTGGAGGAGGAACTCTCTCCTGGTGGGGAGGAAACGCCTTCCTTACATCTGGAAATGGTGTTTGCACCTTTTCTGTTGTTTCAAAAGCAACATTGAAGACCTACCTGTGCCTCCTGACAGGTACCACCACCACCTTCCCTTTAAACCCTGGGCATGGGGGGCATGCAGAGTCTAAGGGCCTCTCCCCAAAGCAGCTTTTTGTCCAGAAGGGGCTTCAGGGGGAAACAGGTGGGCGGCCTGGCTGGCCAGGGTTAGCAAGGAAAAACTGAGCGAGATGGATGTTCTTTGACATGTCATCTTTTTCTTTTGGTCAGCACTGAGGAGGCACAGGAACCAGATCACCAGCAGGGAGATTGGGAGACACATCATGTATCTGATGGAGGCAGATCTTCCTTTCCTGGGGTAAGGACACTTCTGCAACATGGCCAGTGGGGCTTCAAGCTTCAAAACTGGGTGGGGAAAGGGAGGAATTCCCACTTGGGGGAACCTGGATAGCTTAGCAAACTCAAGAGAAGCCCCTTGGATTGGTGGAAAGATTTCAGAGAGGAAAATACTGGGAAATAGTAAGGAAGATCCATTTTGAGCATCTTCCTATCGGCCCAGTTTTCCACAATCTGCAGTCTCTTTGCCCTCTGCAATGCAGCCCTTCCCTTCCTGGGGAAGACAACGTTCCTCCACATGCATCGAACTTTGATTTATACGTTCAAATGAACAATTTTTACTTTCAGGTTTTGATGAGTGTTCATGCCACTGCCTGGTGCCCTAGGATAGATATAACACCCGTTTCACAATCTGTGGAGTTTAGTGTTCTCAGCTGAGGGATTCTGAAACCCCCCAAAAGGCGGCTGCACTAAATCCCTAAAGGGAAAGGCTAGAAGAAAAGTTTGCAGAGGGGAGGCATCTCCACCCTCTGCCTCTGCTACTGCTAAAGGAAAAATGATGCAGGAGAACTCCATTGGCAGGCCAGCTGTCAGGCATCTTTAAGCCTTAACATGTTCCTCTTAAAAGGCTCAGGGCTAATTTTGATAATTGGTCCTTCATTCTCTCCCCAGAAATGTCAAGACAGAGAACTGGAGGCTGCACCTCTCCACAATTTTGGAGAGCTCCACTGAGTTGCTAAGGCCTGACCATCTTCTCACCATGCTGATGGCAGAAGCCCTGTCTCTGCATATGTGTTGATCTGCCAACAAACAGAATCGTTGCATTGTTATTGCAGGATCCATTTGAAGACTCCCTTCTATTAGAGAGCCCGAAAGTCCATGTCCATCAAGGAAGGTAGCACCTCGGAAGGAAAAGCCCCGTGCTGTTGGCACATAGGGTTTGAATGCACCTTATGCTTCAGCCATCTTATTGAAATGCAGAGAGCTTTGGATTTAGCCTTGATACTGTCATTTGCAAGACTCAGTGGAAGTCCTGGTGGGCTCCAGGACCAGCAGCCTGGAGGATATGGACTCTATTACTGACCTTCTGGGTGAGGAGTCAGAGGGAAGCTGGGAGAATGCTGCAATGGCTTCCAAGGCCAGCGATTCTTCCAGTCCATGGGCAAGAAAGACAAAGTGTTTTCTGTTGGGGAGGGATGGATGTCCTCTATTCACTTCTCCTAAACTGAGTGAATTGTGCTACATTGCTCTGGGCACTGGAACAAAAAGACACCCGACCCTTGGAACAACCTACTTAGGCTAACTATATGCACCCAAGGTCTGAGGCAAATGGTTCATTTACCACAAAGCAGCAGGGAAGGGCCCAGTGCAGTGAACTGGTGTGCTAGATGGATGTGATCCACCCTGCTTATGCCTTTCCTTCTTCGGCACCATCCTCTCCAGCACCCTGCTGCTTCCAGGCAGGACTTTTACAGGGAAAGAATAGAGAGACTATTTTTCGATGGGACAGGTGGGAGTGGATATTCCTCCAACTCTGGAGATGTATCCAGCAAGAGAAGCACTGTTTTGATCAAGCATCCCCACTCAATGGGCCCTCTTTTAGGAATGCTGACTCTCTTTTGCCCTGATGCCTAATGAGGAATCATTGTCATTCACGGGATTCTCCTGAAGAAGCGGAAGCCACCCTAGAAGATCTCAGCAGCCTGGAAGAAGACTCCCTGGACTTCTCTCTTTAATTGATAGAGGTATCTATTTCAGATTCTTCATGGATCAAGGTTTTGTCATGTCAAAAAGTCTTGTTCAGCTCAATGAAGCAATGAGCCATGCCGTGCAGGGCCAAGTACAAGCTGACAGGTCACAATGGAGGGTGCTGACACAAGGTGGCCCACTGGAGAAGGAAATGGCAACCCTCTCCAGTATCCTTACTAAAAAAAAAAAAAAAAAATCCCATGAAACTTATCAAAAGGCTAAAAGCTATGATGCCAGAAAGTGAGCCCCTCAGATCGGAAGGTATCCAATATGCTACCTGGGGAGAGCGGAGGGCAATTACAAGTATCTCTAGAAAGTGCAAAGTCTTTCTACTTTTAGAGAGTATGTGTGGCATTAATAATAACCTTTGATTCCTCCCCCAGATGCTTCCTCTGATGCCCCCTTCAGATGTCAGCTTGGAGGAGGATGAACCAGCCCGACAGATCAGGAGGTGAGTTGGTCAATGGCTCCAAGTAGTTGACTGAGAGTGATTTGGCTGAAACCCAGTTGCATCAAGACACCTCCGAGGCTTCAGGTGGGGAAAGCTTGCAACTGCAGAGGGTTAGTGTTGAAGAAAAGGAACTGCCTTCTGCACCGCATCTGAGAACATGGAGGCCAGAGAAAAGGCAAAGTAGTGAGGGTCAGCCCGATTACTTGCCAGGGGAGCAAGGCTCTTGAGTTTGCCTGTAAAGCCACTAGCCGGTGCACAGCTGCCCATTCTCCCTTCCTGCAGTGAAAGTATGAACAACCACTTGGTAATGGCTGTCAGAAGGCTTTTCAAAATGTGGCCATCTTTTGTGTTCGCGCCTTTTCTGTTGTTTGAAGAGCAACATTGAAGACCTTCCTGTGCCTCCTGACAAATACCAACACCAACTTCTCTTTAAACCCTGGGCATGGGGGGCACCATTGATGGACTGCAGAGTCTGTAAGAACCTCTCCCCAAAATGGCTTCCTGTCCAGAAGTGGCTTGTGAGGACAAAAAGATGGGCAGGTTGATTGGCCGGTCTTAGAAAAGGGTGGCTGAGGTAGATGCATGTTCTTTGACATGTCACCTTGTTCCTTTGATCAGCACTGAAGAGGCACAGGACCGGATGACCAGCAGGGAGAAAGGGAGACACATTCTCATGTGTCTGATGGAGGCAGATCTTCCTTTCCTGGGGTAAGGATGCTTCTGCAACATGGCCAGTGGGGCTTCAGGCTTCAAAACCAGGTGGGGCAAGGGAAAAATTTGCCCTTGAGGGGAACCTGGTCAGCCTAGAAAACTGAAGAAGAGCCCCTTGGATTCATGGAAAGATCTTGATGGCTTGGAAGGGAAAATCCTGTGGAAAACTAAGGAAGAGCCATTTTGAGCCTCTTCCTATCAGCCACATTTTCCATGACCTGCTCCCTCTTTGCCCTCTGGGGAAGATAAATGTTCCACCACATGCAGAGAATTTTTAATTCATACTTTATATGAACAATTGTTACTTGCAGGTTGTGATGGGTGTTCGTGCCACCACCCGGAGCCCCAGGATGGAAGATGTCAAGCCTACTCTCATTTTAATGAGGTTAGTGTTCTCATCTGAGGGATTCTGAAGCCCCCAAGAAGGAGGCTGCACTGAAGCCCTACAGAGAAGGGCTAGAAGAAAGGTTTGCAGAGGGGAGGCATCTCCACCCTCTGCCTCTTCTTCTGACTCAGGCCCTTCATTCTCTCCCCAGATATGAGAGGACAGTGAAGTGGACGCCACGGCTCCCTACAATTTTGGAGACCTGCACTGAGTCGGTAAGGCCAGACCAGCTCCTCCCCAAAGTAAAGGCAGAAGCCCTGTCTCTCTGGATTTGCTAATATGCCAAGACACGGGATATTTGCCTTCTTCTTGCAGGATCCATCGGAAGAAAGCCGACCGATGGAGACGGCTCAGAGTCCAAGGGACATGCAGGAGGAAAGCAGTGCCTGCCTACCAGGGTAGGTAACGCTTTGGAGGGTGAAACTTTTGTAGAGGGGAGCATCTCTGCTTCTGCTATGGGAAGAAGGACTCAGGGCAATCCCACTGGCAGGCCAAGCCCCTGGGCTGTTACAGCCTCCACATGACCACTCTTGAAAAAGGGCCCATGGCTACTTTGATCTTTGGCCCTTTCATTTTTTCCCCCAGAGAGGCCGGGGGCTGGAGGCCAGGGATGTCCACCATGTTGGAGACCTTCACTGAGTTGGTAAGGTTTGGACAGTTCCTCCCCACGTGAGAAGAAGAAGCCCTGTCTGCGTGGTTTTCTTGAGATGCCAACAGATGGAATCTGCATTTTTATTGCAGAAACCAGAAGAACAACTGGTGGAGGAGGAGCTCTCTCCTGGTGGGGAGGAAACGCCTTCCTCACAGGTAAGAAAGCTTGGGCAATGGGGCCGATGGAGGAGGCCATGCCATAATTCCTCATGGGAGCGGGAGAAGGCTCCCTATCCTTTAGCAATCTTATTGGAATGAAGAAAGCTTAGGATTTCATATTTTCCTTTGCAGGATTCGCTGACAGTCCTGTTGGGCTCCAGCAGCCTGGGGGATTTGGCCTCCTTAGCTGACCTTCTGGAGGAGGAATCTGAGGACAGCAGGGAGCAGGATGCAGAGGCTTCAGAAGCCAGTCCATGGGTAAGAAAGACAAAGTGTTTTTGGTTGGGGAGGGATAGGGTCCCTCTCGTCAGTTCTCCTAACCTGAGTGAACTAGGCTGGAGCAGTCTGGGCAGTGGAGCAAGGGGACATCTGGCCCTTGGGACAACGTCCTTAGGCTAACTTTGGGAACCGAGCTCTGGTGCGACTGGTTCCTTTGCCGCAAAGCAGCAGGGACTAGTGGTCTAAATGGATGTGGTGCTCTCTTTTAGGAATTCGGAGTCTCTTTTCCCTGATGGCTATAGAGGAATCATTGTGGTTCACAGGATTCTCCAGAAGAGGAAGACACCCTGGAGGATGTCAGCAGCCTGGAAGAGGACAGCCTGGACTCCCTGGAATGCCTTCTTCAATGAGAAGAGGTATCTCTTTTGGCCTCTTCATGGATCAATGTTTTGCCTTGAGAAGCTCAGTGAAGCAATGAGCTATGCTGCGCAGGGCCATCCAACTCAGACAGGCCAGAGTGAAGGGTGCTGACACAACGTGGTCCACTGGGGAAGGAAATGACAACCCTCTCCTGTATCCTTAGTAAGAAAACCCCGGGAAAAGTATCAAAAGGCTAAAAGCTAGGATGCCAGAAGATGAGCCTCTCAGATCAGAAGTCGTCCAGGTTGCTCCCTGGGGAGAGCGGAGGGCAATTAAAGGAGCTCCAGAAAGAACAAAGTGGTACATAGTGATGCCCGTTCACAATCTGTGGAGGTATGTGTTCTCAGCTGAGGGATTCTGAAGTCCCCCAAAACGTGGCTTCTCTTAATCCTAAAGAGAAAGGCTGGAGGAAAAGGTTTGCAGAGGGGAGGAATCTCCACCCTCTTCTTCTGCTGAAGGAAAAATGACTCAGGGCAACCCCATTGGTAGGCCAGCAGGTGGGTCTCTCAAAGCCTCCATCTGTTCACTCTTAAAAAGGGCTCATGGCTAATTTTGATCTTTGGCCCTTCTCTCTTCAGGACAGCAAAGTGGAGGCCATGCCTCTCCACAATTTTGGAGACCTGAATTGATAAGGCTTGAATATCCCTCACCATGGTAATGACAGAAACCCTGTCTCTGCGGATGTGTTGATATGACAGCAGACAGAATCTTTGTACAGTGGAACCTTGGGTCGCGACTGTAATCCATGCCTGGACTGCGGTCGCAACCAAATTCGGTTGTGACCGGAAGCACGACCGACTGTGCATGCATGGAAGGGGAAATTGGCATGGAAAGGGAATCTGCTGTGGCCGGGTTTGTTCGCCACCCCATTTTTTAATCATGGTCCAGTTCAAAAGGTTTACAAAGGCTCTTGTTATATAAGCTGTTGATACATAGGGGATCAATGCACCCTATGCTTTAGCCATCTAATAGAGATGCAGAGAGCTTTGGATTTAGCTTTGATACTGTCATTTGCAAGACTCAGTGAAAGTCCTGGTGGGCTCCAGGACCAGCAGCCTGGAGGATATGGACTCTATTGGTGACATCTTGGATGAAGAGTCTCAAGGAAGCTGGAATCAGGATGCAGTAGCTTCCGAGGCCAGCTATTCTTTCAGTCCATAAGTAAGAAAGACAAAGTTTTTCTGTTGGGGAGGGATAGAGGCCCTCTATTCAGTTCTCCTAAACTGAGTGAACTGTGCTACATTGCACTGGGTGCTGGAGCAAGAGGACACTTGGCCCTTGGGACAATGTTCTTAGGCAAACTATATGCACCCAAGCTGTGGTACAAATGGTTCATTTACCACAAAGCAGCAGGGAATGGCCCACTGCAGTGAATTGGTGTGCTAGATGGATGTGACCCACCTTGCTTATGCCTTTCCTTTTTTGGCATCATCCTCTCCAGCAACCTGCTGCTTCCAGGCAGGACTTGTAACAGGCAAACTTACTGTACCTGTGTATGGTTTGCCAATTGCACAGTGGCAGATAGGAAAGCTCTCCAGAAGGTTAATGTCATTGCCCAGAAGATTATTGGTTGCCCTGTCCCCTCTTTGGAAGAGCTTTATAACACTTGCTGCCTTAAGAAAGTTCAAAATATTCTCAAAGATCCATCTCATTCTGGGCACCCTTTTTTTGAACTATTACCATCTGGCAGATGGTACAGAATCATAAAAACAAGGACAAATAGGCTGAAAAACAGCTTCTATTCCAGGGCAGTAACTCTATTGAATTCTACTGTATAGTGCAGTGTTGGTGCAGTGTTGTGGGTTTTTAGTTCAATGTGTGGCGTGTGAAGGATGTGTGTTTGTGTTTATTTTCATGGTCATGATGTGCACTGAAGATGGTGTTTGATTTCGTTGTACAAGATGCAATGACAATGAAGTAAACTAAACTAAACTAAACTAAGAGTAAAGAGCCTACTTTTCTGGGGGAAGGCTGAGGTGGAAGTGGGTATTCCTTCAACTCCAGAGTTGTATCCAGCAACAGAAGCATTGTTCTGGTCGGGGTCCACATTCAATATGTTCTAATTTAGAAATTCTGAGCCACTTTTGCCCTGATGGCTAAAGAGGAATCATTGTCATTCTCAGAATTCTCCCGAAGAATCGAAAGCCACATTAAATGATTTAAGCAACCTGGAAGAATACTCTCTGGACCTCTCTCTTTAATTAAAAAAGGTATCTATTTCAGATTCTTCATGGATCACTGCCTTGTTGTGTCAAGGAGTTTTGTGAAGCTGAACAAAGCAATGAGCTATGCTGTGCAGGGCCTCCCAAAGGAGGTAGGTCTTAGTGGAGGATGCTGACACACGGTGGCCCACTGGAGAAGGAAATGGCAACCCTCTCCAGTATCCTTACTAAGAAAATCCCATGGAGAGTATCAAATGGCTAAAACCTATGATACCAGAAGATGAACCCCTCAGGCAGGAAGATGTCCAATATGCCTACCCTACATACTACCTTGTATATGATTTAGCATAATCTTATGTAAGATTATATAATACTGGCTGGATACTCATGCTTCACTACAAAACTATGTTATTGGGCTTGATAAATTGACACTTCAAGCTGTACATTACCCTGTGCAGTTCTTGCACACTCTCAACCCCCTCATGCCCTCTACCTCAAGGTTGGAGTTCCAATCACACTGTTATTCAATCTAAGCCCTCTGAAACTGTGCAATGGCACTAAACTTCAGCTGATGACTCTGTACAAACCCGTAATCGAAGCCACTATTTTCACAGGTGTCAATCAGGAAGAAACCATTTTTATCCCCCGAATTCCTCTGATCCCATCAGACTACCATTTCGAGTTCAAACTTCTACAATTTCCTGTTAAGGTGTGCTACACCATCACTATCAATAAGGCACAGGGTCAGACTTTGAAAGTGGCTAATGTGCATCTGAGTGACTGTTTCTCCCATGGCCACTTGTATGTGGCATGCTCCAGAGTCAGTTCATGCGACAGCCTGATCATCCTCCAGCTAGAGAGCACCATCTTTAAAACAGACTAGGAAAAACACCGAACTGCCAGGATCAGAAGATATCATGATGAGGATTTCCTGTGTACTACAAAAGAAAACAAGGGGGAGTTTTTTGATCATTGAAGACCTACCTGGTTGCCAGATAGGAAGAAACAAAACAAAATCCCAATGAAAAAAGGGGCTTGTATAGGCTTTCATGAAATAAAATTTCAAATGAATTTTCAAAGTTCTCTCTCATCTATCTACGTACATATACATGTGTGTGTGTATACACACACACACACACACACACACACATATATATCCACACACACGCATATGTACTCACAAACATACAGTATACATATGTATGCATATAGACATATACTCTGGTATAGCTAACATTGGTCCATCTCAGAAAATAATCTGAATTTATATATATTTAAAGGCCTCCAATAAAGTAACACTAAAGGCCTCCAATAAAGTAACACAATGTTGCCAGCCAATCAAGATACAAAAAGAGCCAAAAAACAGACAGAAGATATTAGAAACACCAATCAAGCAGAACACAGCAAACTCCAAGACCAATAAACCCAGACCAAGACTCCCAACCAATCAGGATGAAGAAAAAACCATTCTGGCACAGCAATAGGCTGCCCCAAATTTAAATCTGAAACCACTGTAAAAGTCTGACTCACAGATGAACACTATACAGAAGCCTGATGATGGCAGATGAGATTCTGCTGAAACGTTGCTACAACTTTAAAAGCACAACTACAATGACGTGGGAAAATACCCGAACAAAGCTGAATGCCATACATGTAAGTACCCGCAAAAACTTAAGAAAACGCGCGCGCGCACACACACACACACACACACACACATATATATTGATTTGGAGGCAGTTCAGACTATTGAGATAGAATAGACAACTCGAACTCATTCTGTAAAGAATTTAAAAATATATGTTCAATGCTTCTCCCAATGAGTTTCCCTAGATCTCCAGCATGTTGAGATGGTTCTGAAATAGCTTTGGCAAAAAGAGAGAAAAACCATTTTTTGTTTTTATTCATTTCTCCACTTACTTTAACTAGCTACTTTTCATGCATTGGTTTTCTAACCCCATTACAATAACCTTTTATTTGTACAGCACAAAGATCATCACTCCAGTCTTCAATCCTGAAAGTACACCTTCTAAACATCACCTGATGAACTACTCCACCCTTTGGCTAAACTCTTTTGCCAATCCTTCTGAGACGTAACTTATTTCCCACCATTTATCTTGGTGATTCAGACTATGTATCAAACCTGCACATCATTTAGGTATGATTCTCAGAAGAAGCAAATTTGGGTATTATGAACAGAGACCCATGATGACTGTTTTCAAAAGGCCCAGAGGCAGAGGTTAAAGGGAATAGAAAAGAAAAATATCACTAAAAGGAAGCAAAAGACTTTTTCTCCCCCCACCCCTCCACCCCGGGCCTGCTACTTAAACAGAATGAAATTCAGAATGGATCACCCACAAGTAGTTAGGCTGAGACAAACAGACTATTTTCAGAGCCTTCAAGGCAATCCCTGAAGTCAATCCATCTCCATATATGGGGAAATGGGCATTTAAAGAAGGTAAAGATGGCACCATAAGTAGCTGTAGGCTAGTAATTTGCTTGGCCATGAAAAAAAAAAAGGTAAATAGAGGGGAAGGAGAAGGAGAAAAAGAAGGGGAAAGGAAAGGACAGGTATAATGGCTTGTGACTTTATAGTAATTATTAGTAATAATATATAATAATAAATAATAAAGACAATAAGAGCAGCAAAGAAAGCATAGGGCATTGGAGAGAATGATGGAATCACTAGGTACTGGGGAGAAATAGAGATACTAAAGTACCTAAAATAACAAGATGAGTTATCTGAACAGAAGAAGGGAAGCGATGGGGAATAAATTACAAATGAATGAAGAAGTCCAGACTGTAGAACCAAAGTCAAACTGAATAGCAACCCAGTTGAGTAGTTTAGACTTTACCGGGCCCAGCATCTGATTTTGTATAGGAAAGCATAATGAGTTGTGGCCTAGTAGCTTGGCTATGGTTCAGGAGAAAATATTCTCCAAGCTGTGTGTGGATTGCATTCCACGTTCATGTGGCATGAAAGCCAAAGTCCTGTTGGTCTTGGCACCATCATTTACTTTGGTTGTTCATGTATTTTCTCTCACACATTAAAAAAAATCATATATATATATATATGATTTTTTTTTAATGTGTGAGAGAAAATACTAACAACCATTTATAAGAAGATAAAATACTGGTACAAGGAGCAGATGCAGAAACACTACATGGAACATCTGCATTTCTTTAAAATACAATTTCTACAACTATTTGAACAATGTATTGTATTATGCAGAGCCACTTGTGTATCCTTCAAAATCTGAGATCACTTTCAAAGGCTTCAGTCTTCCTGCTTCTTAAACTCTCCCTCTCACTGTTGCTTCAAAAACATCTTTCCCATAAATGCCACAAAAATAACTGTTGCACCTTCACCAAGCTTTTCACTGTGCGCAAATTCCACATTCTTCAATCCATAAATTTAACATCAATTATAACTGTTAATTATAATGAGGTCATTCACAAATAAGAAACAGAAAGCATGCATTTGCCTCTAATATTTGAATGTGAGTAAGTATCTGTATTGTTAAATAAATGTCTTGTTTTAGTTTTTATTTAAGATTCATTCTTAGTCCATAGTTCAAATGGATATGCTGGATTCCCTTCAAAATTGAATTCCAAAAGTTTTTTTTTTTAATACGTGTAATGAGCACCTCCTAGTGGCTTAAAGCTGAATATCTAAATGTATAGAAAGCTACAGTGTTTTTCCTCTGTATTATCTTCATCTTTCAAAGTTTCTCTCCTAGGCCATGAGTAAGGGGAAAAACGAGCACTGAGATTTGTTGGAATAAATTTCCTGGAGGATAATTTAATTTCAGACTCATAATTTAGGAATGATTTTATCAGCATGCTGACTGACTCAATTCAGAAACCAATACTGAAATGTAAATATATTCTGCATTTTTTTAATGCTTTGCCTTCAGTTGGATGCAGAACATGTTGTTTCCAATTAATCTAAATGTTACTGATAGGCCTATGTGGGAACAAATTACCTTCCACTTATCTTATTTACAAGCACGCTAAGGGGTGTGAGTATCTTGCTGTACAGCCATCATCCCCAAAGTCTACAGAATTCTGGACTTTCTGTCTTTCAAGTAAATCTAAGAGGAGGCTCTAATGAGTCATTCCAACTCAGAAAGTATGGGCAGGAATAAAGCCCATAAAACCAATAACATGAAGGTGAAATGTGTAATAAAATAAAATAACTTTCTACTTTCTTGAAACAGTAAACATAGAGATATCCTCACAATAAATATAAAACGAATTCTCAAGAATTCTGCGAAAGAGATAGAAAAATAGAAGCCGTGTTTGCAGAGAAGAAATGTTTAGTATAATTCAAAGGGAAAAATTGGCACATAGACATGTATAACATCATTAAATGGCATTTTTACTCTTTCCTTAACATAAAATATCATGCATCTGCTTGAAGCCCTACCATAAAGAATAACATCAGATGATGTATTATCTAGCAGTTTTCATAGTTTTTTGTTGGCAATTTCCCTCAGTGGACAATAATTTTGTGAGCATTTTTTAAAACTATAAATATTTGGCCCTTTTTTCATTATCTGATATGTCATTGTAATATATATATGACATATCTCTCAACATTCCCTTCAGATATATTTTTCTCCTTCAACACTTTTGCAGCTATTTTCCAATGGAAAACTACCACACAGCTTTTTTAAAAAGTGGATTTCAACATATATCTACATCTTCGAGTCTCCAGTATATATAGGAGGACCAAACCTTACACCTCCTGTAAGATTATTATGGATTCTGCCAGAATGTTGTATTGATATTCTTATTTGTATTTGTGTACAAATTAGCCTAAACCTTTGTATTAGATGAGTATTTGAGCACATATTTCCAAACATCTTCTTTTACTATCTGTATTTTTAAAAGGACTTTGGGGTTTTTTTCATCAGCAAATTGCATGAGAACATTTGGGAAAGACAAAAGTCAATGGCCAACTGAGTTTTGAATTAGTTCAATGGTATTAGCTTTTGGTAGGATTGAATTTCTTAAATTTTCCAATTTATTATGCCTAACCTGCACTTTCCTTTAGTTTAATTTACTTTATTGTCATTGCACCTCGTACAATGAAATTAAATACCATCTTCAATGCACATCATGACCATGACCATGACCATGAAAATAAACATAAACACAAACACTTATTTCTTTCTCTGTGGAAGTTTTCATTTTCCTGATAGAATTTTATCACTTTTCCTGTCTTTCAGTCTGCATTAGAATGAACAACAAACAAGATAACACTGCACTTGCTGATCTCACTGCTAGAAAATAAATTCTTAAGTTTCAGGATAAAGCATATCTCTCATACAGCAGCTAAGAATCTTGCTCTCAATCTATTCCAAAATTTTGAAGTACCTGTAGTGTTGGAGGGAAGGGAAGATTTGACTAAAACATATGACTATTTGACTAAAACAGATGCATATGTAAAAGTATTTAAAAAAAAAAAAAGATTGGTAGAAATGTGCAAGCAATTTGCTAACAGCATTCAGGACCACAAATATGCCTTTTCAAAAATAATGGAATGTTTTTGAACATCCAGAATATTGGTTATAATGGGGAAATGTGGTTGGTTTGATCTTAAATGTTGAACTGGATTGTTATTTGAAGAAAATGGACTTGCCCTGATGGCACATGGGATGTAGGCCAAGAGGTGGGGGGAAAACATTGTTTGTCAGATCCATTTTAGAGGCCTCAGCTGGCCTCTCTGTGGTCACTGCCTGATTCACTCTGTCCTTAGAGTCAATATGTGGGGAAAATGCTATTTATGTTTCCATGAAATAACAACTTGACAGCAATATACTTCAAAAGCCATCTGCAAAAAGTGTTAAGTGCTGGGACACCATATTCCAAACACAGGGGATGTTTTGACTTTAGGAAAGGAATCTGCTATAACCATGACATGTGGCAGAGCATTTTGGATTTGATCCTCTTTAAACAGATTAAATGGTCGGATCTCCACAGAATAGAAAGTTAGCTCTGATGCAAATCAATGGAATGGAGATGTTTAAACATTTTTCTTTTTTTCAGTGCAGGTAGTCCTCAATTTACATCCATTCATTCAGTGACCATCCAAAGCTACAACAGCATTGAAAAATATGACTTACAACCAGTCCTCACACTTAAACCTGAGACAGCATCCCCACAGTCATGTGATCAAAATTTGTTTGCTTGGCAACTGGCATGTAGTTACAATGTTTGCATGTCCTGAAGTCATATGATTGTCATTTATGACCTGCCCTTTTGGCTTCCAGCAAGCAAAGTCAATAGGGAAAGCCAGATTCACTTAAAGACTGCATGATTCGCTTAACAACTGCAGGGATTTGCTTAACAATCGTGGGAAAAAAGGTCATAAAATGGGTATGACTCATTTAACAACCACTTTGCTTAACTACAGAAATATTGATCTCAGTTATGATGGTAAGTCAAGGACTAGATGTAATTTAACCTGAGTTAGCTGAAGCAAAAAGCTTGAGAGATGGAGAGAATCACCAAGCTGCAAGAATACTGTATGATTTAAGTATGTGTCAATTCAGCTCTGTTTCATCTTTGTGTTGCTATGAAGGAACAACTAGGACAATCAAGTAAAAAAACCCACAAGGATACTGGTATTATATTGCTGACAGCCTCTTCCTTTCGGTAATTAGCACTTATTAAATTTTGATATTCATATTCTACATTACTCTTCCTTGTTGAGTTCATATTTACTTTGTAATACTCTAACAAAAAATTGAATTACAGTCAATACAGGGTTGATGTTCACTGCCAGATGCTCATTAAAATGTCTTGTAACTGATTTATTTTATAATTGATTCACCTATTGTTTTCCTAAAGATACTTGGATCTCCCTATTATTCAGTGATAAAATCCCCACCACCTGTTGGGGGAGTCTGTATGTGCCTTTGAGCCATGGACAAATCTCTATAATTTTCTTGACACAATTTTGAAAATGATTTGCCATTGCCTCCTTCCTAAGATTGAGAGAGAGTTATTGGTTCAAGGTCCACTGAGTTGGCTTTGTGCCTAAGGTAGGATTAGAACTTATGGTCTCCGAGATTCTTGCCTAATGCCTTTATCACTGCAGCAAATTGGCTTTCTAATTGGTATGTGCTTCCACAATAATAAATGGCATTCTAAATTTGCATCTACAGGCAATGTACTGTGCAGATCACTTTTGTGGCTTATTTTATATTTTCTTTAAAAAGATTTGATACTTTGAAAATGAAATAGATCCGTTATTTTTGTCATTTGTTAGTAATAAATGCAAAGGTTTTAGAGTTTGCAATTTGTTAAAGGAAGGATTACTGAAAGCTTAATTGTACTTCAAGAATAATAGTGAGGTGTTGGTCCAGAAAGACTGTAAGAAACTCACATGTTCAGCAGTTTTCTACGAATATTTTTCTTCCTAAATTAGAATAGTATAGTGTAGAATAGAATAGAATTCTTTATTGTTCAAGTGTGATTGGACACACAAGGAATTTGTCTCTCAGGCATAAACTCACAGTGGATTACTGTGATTATTGGATGAATGGATTTATTGTCATATCTGCATGTGACAAATTCAGTCAGGAAGCAAGACCCAATAATGATGAATGAGTATGAGTATATCTTACCAGGGTCGGGGACTGAGTGATCCTATAGGGAGATCCCAGTTTCCCTCATCATTTTCCATACTGCTGGAACGCATGGAAGTCCACCAACTTATGAGCCATGGTTTTTTGCCCATGATATATACTTTCTTTCCTTCACTGTGGACACACCGGATAGAGAAATAGGAAAGGATACACTTCAACTTGTTTCTTGTATACTAACAGGACTTCCAGAATATGCAGTGGATATGGATTCTGTTTCTAAAGCATATCAACTACCCATCTACCTATATGCATAAAAATTCACAAAGAAGATCACTCATATCTGTTTGTCCCATGCTTCTACAAAAGAAATCTAGCTATTTTTTTTAAAAAAAATACTGAAATGCCACCAGCTGCCTAACTGACAATACTAATGTGGTCAATGAATGAATCCCCTGCCATCTGTCATTCATGGTTTGACATGTATGAAAACAATGTTCTGCCTTCTTTAAGTATTTGTCTTTAAATTTGATGGTAAGGATCAGATGAAGACAGTAGCATTCTTATGGACCAGATTTCAAGTGATTCTTCATTCCTATATAATACTAGAGAAAAGTCACTTTGAAAACAGATTAACAGACTTGGAAGGGACCTTGTAAAACGAACATCCCATAATGGACTTTGAATGACATTTACACTTAAGGGAACACAGCAGCCTTTGACCATGCTTCCTTTGACCTTGATCTCAACACAGACAAGGGATTGCCTGACCCAATAAAGTTTGAAACCACACCAGATACATTTCTTCATGCTTCTGATGCTTTAAAAAGAGACACTGTAAAGCCCAGAAAAAAATTACTATCATAAACTTTGTTTCTCAAACTCACATATCTAAGGTACCTTCAATTTTAATTTAATGATTGTTGCCAGAAAATAACATGGAGCAGAGAGCAGTAAGAGTGCATTTTAAATAATCTGGTCCAAAAAATTTTCAACAGCCACTAACTTGGAGAAACATTTTTGAAGACAAGAATTGGCTAGAGAGTCAGACAATGTCCATCTATAGGTGGATTAGGAATCAATTGTGTTGTAACTATGCTGATGGAGTCCCTTTAGGCAGTTTTATAGAATGAGATCAAATCACTATCCACAAAAAAGGAGAAAAATGGGTTATTCCTTCAGAAATGTTTATCCACTCACTGACCAGAATATGTTGTTTACATTTGAATCTGTCCACCTGATCATTAGGTTATGTGTTTTGGCTGAGCATGTGAAAGTTCAAGGCAAAATGTGATATGAGATTCTGGTCAAACTTTCAAGAGAAAAATGAGCATAGAAGATTCCAAGCAATAGGTTTCATCTGATCACATAGGAAGGTTTGTTTTAGGGCAAGAACTATATTCTATAGAAGAGTATGGTGATGGAGCTATTGGGCCTAATAGCTATTTGGGTTATTTCACAATCTGCCTCACTCTTTTTAAGAATGTGTTAGATGCGTGAAGGGAAAAAAAATCGTTAGGAAACAGAAGGAAAACACTCTGTAGAACATTCCACTGTTAGGGGATATCTATCAGCTGTACAAAAGTTAGAGATAAGCAAAAGGTAATAGGATAGGATATTATTCTCCGTAGAAAAGGAAAAGCAACCAAGCAAGAGTGTTTTTGTCTTCTCCTGCCAGTTTGGTGTAGTAATGGTAAAGGCATCAAGCTGCAAGTGGGAGATTGGGAGTTCTAGTCCCACCTTAGGCACAAAGCTGGTTGACCTCTCTCTCAGTTCTTGAAAAGATGCTAAGAAAATCACTTCTGAAAATCCTTAACCCCAAAAATTGTAAGGACTAATCCAGAGAATGGCCAGGAGTCATAAACCAAAGGCACACATACACAAAAAAATGTAATAATTTAGGGATGTGTGGAAAATTGTAAATAATCATTGACTAACCTGTTTTCTATTGGGAGTTATGGCCCCAGAAAAAGCAACTCAGGAAATAAGCGGTTTAGTAAAATGCCTACATTTCTCCCTTGGTAGAGTGGGTCATGTAAAATAATCTGAAGGTTAATTATCTGCTAAATCAATTTAAAGCAGGATTGGAAACCTCTGTCCTTCCAGATGTTGCTGAACCAGGACTGAAGGCTCTCAGGAATTGTAATTCAGGAACATGAACTACCCTTGCCAGTTAATCAGTTTTCATGTACTCCTCTTTGCAAATGATGGTACTTAAACTTGGCCCTATTTATCTACATCACCACTTTGCTTCATTCAGAGTGTAGGTGAAGTGACAGACTATCAAGAGGTATTGCAAAGTAAAGATGAGTGAACAGGATGAGTGTATGGTAAAGATGAATGAACAGGCATCTTCTCTTACTAAAAGCATGATGTGCATTGTGGGTATTACACATTGATATGAACATTTACTTTTTTCATTAATGTGAACTAAACTGACTGAAATGATGCCTGGCAAATAACTTTCAGGAATCAATTACATTTTTCTTCAGTGTAAATAAAGCTTGAAAAACTAAAACGGAGTGATTAAAAAATAACAGCAACAAAAAGAACACATTTTAATCAAAAAGAATTTTTTAAGTGGTCCAGTAGACATCTCATAAATTGAGTGTCATTTTGGCAAAGGGAGTAAATAGAGAATAGCTGAATTAATTGTACAAGAAATGTGATGCTCCAAATGTATTTAACAGAAAGCAGAGAGAATGGGAGATACTTCTGTTATAGTTATGCACTCCTTCATTTCAAAGCTCAGGAGCCCCATCTAGAGGCAAAATTACATGACTAGTATTTGCTAATAATGCTAGGTATACAATTTTTGAACAGTGGCCCAAATTTCTCACAAGTGTTGTTCTTCTTTGCTGTCTTCCTTATCCAGGGAGATGGCAGATATTTTCTAAAAAGATAATTAGGGTATCACCATCAAGATGTGGTTTTAAAATCAATTTGAAGACATCATTTTAAATGTTAGACACAGAGATGATATATCCTTCTGAGGATTTCTTGCCATCCAGTAGTCATTCAGATCTCTGCAGCCTAAATATATCAGACCTATCCCAAATGCATGGCACACAGTAGGATACTTTCCATCAAGATATTACAATATCTATGTTTTTTGCCTTAGGTTTCATTTGACACAAGGAACTTATGATACCTGCTGTCCTCATGTTGTTTAATTATGATTTGCCATTTGGCCGTACTCAGGTAGTCCCAGAGTCCTCACTTCTTTGCTATATCACTGACTTCCCTATTGAGGTGAGAAATGCTTGCTGTTGCAATATGTCACGTTATGAACATACTATGAAGAATGAATATAATCTAGTAGACCACTATCAATTTTGCATCAGCCATATTTTTCAGGTAATAAATTTTAAAATCCAGGTGGTGTGTCAACTCTTTACTAGACAGCTAATTATATCCAATGCTTGAATAGTATAATTGCATGACTTATTTTTGTTAGAATGCTCATGCATAAAAAGTTCATTTCACTACACTATGCTTGTTTTGGTGGGGAGAAGGTTCTATGTCTTGTGCTTAAAGGAATTTTACTGTGGTTTGTTTCATTCTGGAATATTGAACTCTAGCAGGTGCCACTCTAAAAGGCAATAAATACAAGTCTGGTAATGGAATGGAATGCTATAACATAATAGTGCATGAAGTGAAATTTGAATAAAAGTTATCTTCCAAGTGAAATGAAAAAAGTCTGGTAGGGATTTCTTTTTACATAAAATACCTGAATACGTTTAAGTAGCTTTTTTCTTTAGCACAGATGGCAGCAGCAAATTGTGTTCACTCTTTTTAAAAAAAAGTAAAACGAATGCTGTGAAAATTACGGAGAAGATCCCATATGTTTGGGAAAGATAAATGCAAAACTGTATATTAGGCCTAACTTTGTTTAAAGGATGCATTAAATAAGTTTAAATAATGCATTATATATAGGACACACACAAACACATAATTATGGTTCAACAAAGACAAATGTTAAAGGTGTTTATATCAGCGGCATGCCAATTTCCACAATTTAAACAAAGGCATATTCATAATTTTTAATGCTTTTGACTTGCTGAAAAAAATTAACAAAGAATATGTGTGGAACATGTGCCAATTGAATTAACACTGATCCAAACAATATTACATCAAATGTCAGCAAAACACAACCAACAGTGCTAAATGGCTGGCTGGATGGTCTGAATGAGTCATGATAAAGTAAAACAAATAAAATCCAGAGAGGATGTTAAGGATGTTGATTTTAGAGAGGAACAAGAATCTTCTTGTTCTGAATTGGATTATATTTTCCCAAAAGATGATATATCAGCTGCGTTTCTTTCTGGGTAAAAATGATCTTAGAGCTGTGATACATGTAATCTCCAGATCACTGTCATGCACTCTGCATGTGTTGCTGACTTTAGTGTTGATGGATCAGATACCAAAAAAAACTAAATACAAAGTAAGATCCCAGGGTATTTGCAATTAATAAAAGTTTATTGGTAAAGTCCCAATGCTTAACAGTCAGAGAAATCCTAGCCCAGTTGGCCACTGTGGCAGCAAGAAAGGAACTGCTGGATTCCAAAGCAATTAGGATTGCTTTCATTGAGCATGTTTTTATACCCTTCAACTTTTTTCTCTCACTCATCAAAGTTGCTTAGTGTAGACATCAGCAAGGAAAAGTCACACATTAATGAGCTACAGCTACCGTGTTAACTATCTAGCAGGAACTGGGCACTTAATTAAGACAAAAGTGCGGGGGGGGGGGGAATAACTGGCTTTAAAAAATAAGTTTGCAATCTTGCAGCTTGGGCTTTAATTGGGCATGCTGTTCAGAAAACTAATTCAAAGGATTATGATTGTTCTTGCAGCTTTTCTTCTTAGTGTTAATTTAAAAAGTGAGTCTCCTTGTGTCCTGAATGAAGCTCCCTTGGGGCAATTTAACTTATTCACATACAAGAGAACAGTTCTGTATCTTTCTGTGTACCTAGGCAGAATAACAGAATTACAGAGTTGGAAGGAACCTTGGAAGTCTTCTAGTTCAACTCCCTTACCCCCTGCTTAAGCAGGAAACTCTATAATATTTTAAACAAAAGGTCCAATCTCTTCTTAAAAACTTCCAGTGTTGGTTGGAGCACCCAAAATTTCTGGAGGCAAGTTGTTCCACTGATTACTTGTTCTAGCAGTCAGGAAATTTCTCCTTATTTCTAGGTTGTTTCTCTCCTTGATTATAGTTTCCATCCAATGCTTTGGACTGGATGCTTTGGATAATAGGTTGACTCCCTCTTCTTTGTGGCTGCCTCTTAGATATTAGAACACTGCTATTATATCACCTAATCCTTCTTCTCATTAAACTAGACATACCCAATTTCTGCAACCATTTTTATATGTTTGAACTTTCAATCTCCTAATCAACTTTGTTGCTCTTCTCTGTATTCTTTCTAGAATTGCAACATCTTTTTAAAATAGTGATCAAAACTGGATGTAATATTCCAAGTGTGATCTTATCAAGGCAATCCACTTCTTCCCCATCTCTTACAAAATTGTCCTGAGTGACAACTGTTTATTCAAAGTCTCATAAAACAGTTCTTCTCTTCTTTGTGGCCTTCCTATATCCTGGCCATCTAACTCCTGCCCTCTTCTCCAAGCCTCAGTTCCCTCCCCCCACAACTCATTTTCTAGACAATTACTTCTTGGGTAAAACTTCCTAGCTCAACTTCATCTCTGCTAGCCAGTTTCCTAAACCAATGTTTCTTAATTGATTGACCCAATCATCCCTTTATCTCACCTTGAATAATGTCATTAACCCCACAGTAAAACAGATGTGATTGTTTACACAAACATCATTTTAAACTGGAACCTTGACTCAAAAACAAGGAGATAACAAAAATTGCTCTTTAATCCCCAGGATATTCCCAAATTACCCCCAGTTTAAGAACCACAGTCCTAAATCCTTTGCATAGTTCAGACTGGAGGGAATGGATTCCCATCTGAGCATAGTTATGTGAAGAGAAAAGCCTGCTACCTTCTGCCTTTACCTCTGACTTAGAAGTTTTCTTTCTTCCTTGGCTGAAATGCTTTGCTTCTTATTCCCAGGATCCCTTACTAGGCTAACTCTTCTTTTTCTTAACTATGCCTGCAGGTTAAGCTGCTCTTCTCCTTTCTTCCCTATTGTGTCTCTGTGTGCTCTCTGCTTCTAACTACTTCAGGCAACCAAATCCCTAGCTGCTTGCAGGATTCCTTTGCTTCTGGCAAAACAGATTAATTTATCTCCCACTTCTACTGTAGCTTTCTGGGTTACAGAGATGAACCGCTATTCTTATTGAGGTCATCTGAGTCAGTCCGGCTATAATTGCCCTGAGCTCAGGGTCAGGTCTTCTCTACTGATGCTCCAGTTCTTTCAAATGCCTTTTTTGCTCAACAGAGGGTCCTAATATCCACACTAGTTTTCAAAAAGGCTAATCTTAAAATTCTATTTTTAAAAAAGAAGCTTTTATCTCAATTATTAATGTTAATTAATTCTGTTAATTACATTTAGTTTTATTGGCTTAGCTTATTTTAACTGTATTTTTATATTTTAAGTTTTAAATGTGTTCATATTGTAACCTCAGAGATTAATAAATGGAAATATAAATTCAATCCAATTTTTTTTTGAACAATTAACAGTTTTAGCACTGAAGAGCCCATCTCACAATTGTCAGGCACAACAATTACAGTCATGTAAAGTCTTTAATTATTGCAGGTGGAAGTGAGTTCAAAAGTCCATGGTGGTCAGGTAATGTCTCACTTAATGACTGCATCACATGCCTGTCCCAATTGTAATGTATTGTCTACCAGATCTGGAACCATATACATTCCTATATATCAACTCTTTTGTGATCCAAGGACCCCACTTTTCCTTTGCCATTAAATGTTGGCAGTGCAAATCTGAAAATTGGCTATCTGGTTTCCTGTCATTTTTGAGGCAAGAATCACACCTAAACACGACATATTGATTTTAGCCTAACAAAAGTTTTTAGAAATGGAGAATGTACCAAACATTAAAAAGAAAAATCCTGATCTCGTCATCGCATGTGATTTCTTTCACCCCACCTTCTTTGCATTATTTTACTAACAAACATATTCTTCAATCCAGCCCATATTATATTAGAGGATTTGAGAGAAAGAGAAAAAAAATAATACATGTTTTGAAATCTTGTGTGTTTCCAGAGAATTTGAGGATCTGAAAGAGTGATATGCACTTGGCTTCTGAGTCTACATAGGAATTGTGCAGCAGTTGGCCAGATGAAGTCAAAGACACTGACACAAACTTGTAGTCTTTTATACAGATATAAATATATTTAATATTCAAGTGTACAGCAGCCTTTGTTGTCAGCCAGAAAAGGAAGAACATAAGATAGTCAGGAACATCCTGAGGTAAATCTAAACAGCGTACAGAACACACAGAAGGAAAAAAGGAGGGAAAAAAGGGAAACGCCCCCTTTAGGCTTACAACAACCAATCATAACATAGATTGCATCATGCATGAGTCAGCACTCTTTAATCACTTACAGCTGTGTGTTGTAATACAATAGTATAAACTATTGTACACTTTACAGCTCTGGCTACTAAATTCAATATCCTAACAATCATCACACATGATGTGACCTTCTTTGATCTACCTTCTTTGCATCATTTTCCCAACCAACATACCCTTCAGCCCATGCCCATACTATACCAGAGGATTAAAGAAGGAAATGTACAGGATAATTTCCCTGCCACTTGAAATCTTCTGTGTCCTCCCAGATCTGTTCCAGAGAATCAGAGGATCTGAAAGAGTGAAGCACATGGCATAGGAGGAGATTTCTTGATGTTAGAAGCTTCTGATGGATCTAAAAAAACTTCCATCAGAAGACAGGCATCACGCAGGAAATGCAAGCCATTCTTTTGAAGCCTGGCTTCTTAGTGATTTGAGTTTGATGCTTTTTAAAAATTGAGTGAATTGAATTTCAAAACCGCTTCAGAAGAACAGATTTTTATTTGGAATTTCCCCCTCTGCTGTTACAGAAGTGAGATGGATTGAGAAAGGAATGTTTTTTTTTTTTTTTTGTGACAGTGACCTCGAACATCTTTTCTGCTCCTCATTAGAATTGGGTTTTTAAAATTATTTTCAGTTGGTCCAAAGAAGTCAATGAGGATACAAAAATGGTTTTTATATCACATTTCAGATAGATGAAATAAAATGTTTTATATCACATTGAAGATAGATGAATAAATAAAGAGGGAATATCAGACTAATATATATAATTCACCTTCCTTTAAGCTTAAGAAGAAAGATATAGATGTTATACTATGTCCTGCCATCATACATGAAGTTTTACATGATCTCCATACATCTGTTTTTAAGGGAGGGAGTCATCTTTACTTTTACAGTGCATATCCTGAAAATACAGATGTTATACCTATTTCTATATATGCCGAACATAAATATGGAAGCACAGTCAAAAGTATAGTTTTGCAGTACAGGTAGTCCTCAACTAACAACTACAATTGAGCCCAAAATTTCTGTTGTAAAGTGAGACATTTGTTCAATGAATTTTGTCCCATTTTACAACCTTTCTTGCCTCAGTTGTTAAGTGAATCATTGCAGTTGTTAATTTAGTAACCTGATTATTAAATAAATCTGGCTTCCCCAGTGACTGCTTGTCAGAAGGTTGCAAAAGGTGATCTTGGGGCACAAAAGCTATTATAAATATGAACCAGTTACAAATATCTGAATTTTTATCACCTGATCATGGAGATGCTGGAAAGGTCACAAATATAAAAAATGGTTATAGGTCACTTTTTTCAATGCCATTATAACTTTGAACAGTCACTAAATGAACTATTGTAAGTTGAGGACTACCTGTATATCTGTGTTTGTGTGTGTATTTCTGTACTTTTTGTAATTCTTCTTTGCTTGAGTGATGGGATTCAAAAATTTTTACTACCAATTCTGTGGGCGTGGCTTGGTGGGTGTAGCAGGGGAAGGATACTGTAAAATCTCCATTCCATCCCCACCCCACTAACCTGATTTCCAGCTCCGTTCTCCTGTGCAGGGCAACCAGAGAAGACCCAGCCAATCAGTTGGGACTCGGGAGGCAGAGAATACATGGGGGTGGGGTCAGTCAGAGGTGATATTTGCTGGTTCTCCGAACTTCTCAAAATTTCTGCTACTGCTTCTCCAGAACTGGTCAGAACCTACTGAATATCACCTCTGCTTTGCTTGTAACTTGTTCTGCTTTCATTATTTGGATTGTACTTCATTTGTATCATCTTAATTCAGTAAGTAATTCATTATAGCCCTGTATATTTGACAAATTAAAATCTAGGATCTTTGAGCCCTACTTTGGCATTACATTAACCTGGGACTCCCAATGCAAACAAGCAATGGAGATAAACTTCCTTCTCCCAACAAACATGTGAGGATTCAACAACCTCACTAACCCTAACTGTGAAAGATCATCAAACAAACAATTGCATCAGTGGTGGGATTCAATTTTTTTTACTACCGGTTCTGTGGGCAAGGCTTGGTGGGCGTGGCAGGGGAAGGATACTGTAAAATCTCCACTCAGAGATGATATTTACCAGTTCTCCGAATTATTCAAAATTTCAGTTACCGGTTCTCCAGAACTGGTCAGAATCTGCTGAATACCACCTCTGTATTGCAAACATTCCTCATAAGTATTATGTGAATGGTTTCCAGAAAAAGCTTATTGCAAAAGCAAACAATACTGGGAAATACCATTCATTGGCTATCATATTAGGGAAACCCTCATTTTTTTCTGAGAAATACGACTTACATTCAGGTAGTCCTCGATTTATAACAGCTCATTTAATGACCGTTCAAAGTGAAAAAAGTGACCTATGACATTTTTCACACTGACAACCATTGCAGCATTCCCATGGTCACGTGATCCAATTACGGGTGTTTGGCAAGTGACTCATATTTGTGACGAATGAGGTGTCCCAGGGTGATGTGATCAACTTTTGCAAACTTCTGGCAAGAAAATAAATGGGGAAGTCAGATTCACTTAACACCATGTGTTAACATTTCTTCTGACACCAGCATCACAAGTTTTCTTCCCCAGGCACCCAAAAAGCTCAATTTTAAAAAATAACAAGAAATACAATTATTAAGCATAAAATTCCATCCCAAATCTTATTCCAGCATCCATTTTTGCATTTGGGTTGACAAAAAAAAAATTGTGTCCAGGTGCCATTTTTTTCTGACCCCCGCATCACAATTTTTCTTGCCCGGCACCCAGAAGGCTCGATTTTTTAAAACACTAAGCAATAGCATTTTTTTGCATGAAATTCCATCCCAAACTCTGTCCCAGTGTCCATTTTTGCATTTGGGTTGAAAAAAAAATTGGCATCCAGGCACCTGTTTCCCTGACTCTGGCATCACAAGTTTGCTTCCCCAGATACTCAAAAGTGTTTTAAGACAGTGAACACCACCATTTTTAAGCATGATGTTCCATCCCAAAACTTTTTTTTTTAAAACAAATTTTATTAATTTTACAAAAACAGTACACAAACAAACAAGTCATAACAGCTTATCAATTCTTTTCTAAAAAAAAAAATAGTAATAATTAAAGAAGAAAACCAATAGAACATCATGATTCCAAATTATAATATCAATATTTACTTTATCTATTTAACTTCATATCTTATCCCAACTTCTCCTTTTCATCCAAATTATTTCTTGCTAATTAAAATTTTATTGCCTTTTATCAACATACAAAACGCAGAAAACATAACAAAACTTAAAACATCTTTTCTGAAAGCTGCTTGATCCTGAGTTAAAACTCTTCACAAGACGAAATTTACACAGCATATTCACTTTCTATATCCTTCCCTATCTTATTACATTTTCAATAACATTCTTTGTCTGTTCTATTTCCAACTATCCATTCATCTTTTTTCTTTTACTATACTTCTCCTATACACTTTTACTATACTTCTCCTATACACTAAAATACTTCATATAACACTTAATTTATCTTGGGATTCTGTTTAGTACATTCTAAAATTACACAATAAATTTTATAAGAAAGATTCTACTCTAAATGCACATATAAAAACACAATCTTATGTACCTTCCAGAATCCCCCCCTTTTTTTATCCTTCACCCATTGTCTCTAAATAAGCTTTTTTTCTTTAGATCTTGCTTCCCACCATTGAGGCTTCTCCTCCCCCCCTTTCTCTCTTGCTTATTCTTCTCCTTGCCCTTTTTACCCCTTTGTCTTTCCTCCTCCCTTTTCCTACTCCCTTTCCTTTGCTTTCTAACCTTGCATCCACCTTTCCTCTCATTTTTCTCCTTTTTGGTTGTTTTTTCAAACCTCAAAATCCCCTTTTTCTTATCCTCTTTCTCCTCCTCCCCGGAAAAAACCCATTGTTCATCAAAGATGGCTTCTTCTTCCTCTTCTTCTTTGTCCCAGTCATTCTGCTGCGTAGTACATAATGCCATTTCTAAAAATTGAAATAAAGTGCCCAAAGTATCTTTTCCATCTTGTTCTTCCTTTTTATATTTTTGATATTCAGTCTTTAGTTCATACACAAGCGATGCCATCATGAAAAGAGAAACTTTTCCCAAAACAACCACCCAAGTATTTTTAATCAAAAATAGTTCAAAAAAAGTTCCAAAAGTTAATACTTTTCTTCCTTCTTCTATTTCTCTTTCTGGGTTTGCTGTTTAATCAAAGAGGTCCATTTACCATATATCTTTCTTTGGGATTTTAGGCAATCTCCTCCTTTTTCCACTTCTGCTCCAATTTTTTTTCCTCTCCCTTCCCACTTGCAACATCAATTTTTAAATGATCAAAAATCCATACCTCTAATAAGGGTTTTCCAATTCCTTAAATTTTTAAGTCCAATGTCCAAGAAGTCTTTTATCCCTTGACTTCAACTTTCAAAATAGTTCACCTTCAGTGCCCAAATAAATTTCAAATCTTTATCTGCTGTTTCTATGGGGTAGGAGAGTGGGAAAAAAAAGTTCCCTTTAAGAGCTTCTCCGCCACTTTCCGCTCTTCTTAGGGATGCAATGTATCCTCCAGCAATTCAGACAGTTCAGTTCCAGCGAGTTTAAAAGATGTTGATTGACCTGGCTCAGCCAGCACTTTCATTTTCTTGCTTCCTCCAGCACGATCTTACCCGGTTGCAGGCTTCATCGTGGCGGCCATTACTGACCGCCGCTCCACCACCTTGGGAAAAAGGGGTTTTTCCGGACGAGGAGGGGGTCTGCAACACCCCCAACCCCCTGTCCAGCTCCCCTCTCTCTTTGGCTGTCCCTACAGGGCAGCCATATCCCCCTGACCCGTTTGGATCGGGGTACCTCGGCGGCAAGCGCAGTAGGAAGCACGAACAGTTGCGAATTCCTGCTGCCACCGAAGCCACGTGGAACCGGAAACCATTCCATCCCAAAACTTTTTAAAAATCGAGACTTTGTCAAAAACTTGTGATGCCAGCATTAGGGAGAAAGGTTTCAGTGCCCAGGGAAGGAAACTTGTGATTTGATATGTTGCAATTAAAAGATGAACAGGATTTTGCCAATGGGTAGATTTAAAAAAAAAGCTTTATAAGCTTGATGTGCTCTCAGCAAAGTCTGTGAAATATTATTGAAGTGTTACCAGTTTGTGCATCTTATGTGTCTTCTTCCTGAAGCCCTAAAGTTCAAAATCTCTGTGACTTTGGATATGGAATTAACAAAGTTGGGGAAAATGTCAAACAATCTGGAAGATATAGACCTAATCTGATCCAGAAGGATGTGGATATCTAACCTTGTCAGTTTAATTGGGTCTCCAATCTCAAAACATGGTTGTTTTACTCAAAAAATGGGGGGCTGATGTGACAAGTATTGATTACTTTTAATGACAATTTCTAGTCCTGTAATTTTAAAGGAATCATGATCCTTCCTTTGAATTGCTACAATTTAAATAAGTGAATTTGGATAGATTTCCTGCTAACTCTAAGAAATCACATAGTGTAGCCTTTACATTTTAATGGACTTCTGTTTATTTATATTTCAACTGAAAACATGATGTATGCTTTTTTCCTCCTGCTTTGGCTCAACTTATCTTGAAAGATGGGTCAAAATGAACAAGATGGTGGTGCATGCCTTTCTTCCTTTTGAATGTGTGTGCAATGAGAAAAGGAATGTGAAATTTACATCAAAATTGTTTGCCTGCCAGCTTGCCAATTATCTGACCCATCTGACCCCTTTGTGCTGTTATCAGGATATTGCTGATAACACCTAACCAAGTATAAGTATATGTAAAATTCAAAAAGTAGTATGATATTCTCTCTCTTTCTCTCTCTCTCTCTCCCCCCCTCTCTCTGTCTTTTTGTATCTCTGTGTCTTTGTCTCTTTCTGTCTCTGTCTCTGTCTCTCTCTGTCTCTCTCTCTGTCTCTCTCTGTCTCTGTCTCTCTGTCTCTCTCTCTCTCTCTCTCATGTGAAGATACTGTGGAAATAAGTCATGCATATCCTTGGATGGATCTGAAGTCCTAAACTGAAATGAGCTTCTTTTTGGAAAGTTCTGAGGTTCACCTAAAGCAGGGGTCGGCAACCTTAAACACTCAAAGAGCCACAAAGGTCCTAACCGGAAGACCTCCCATTCAATTCTGAAGCAGACTGGAAGTCTGGTTCCCCTACCATAGAGTCTTCTCCTAGTGCCGTGTCCTTTTTCCTCTATCCGTCCTATCAATTGCGCAGAGAGCTGCAACAGAGGGATGAAAGAGCCACATGAGGCTCCAGAACCATGGGTTGCTGACTCCTGACCTAAAGTGAAGCAGATATAGTTGGATATTTTCAGTTCCTCAGTAGATCTTGTTATAAGATATATTCCCAAACATAATCATGGAAATACGGGCTTGGATCAATGAATACTAACAGAAACAGTGCTAACAGAAAATTGAATTAATTAAGAAACAAATAGAATATAGTATAGTCTCACTTTTATCTAAATTACATCTTGGAGAGAGAAGACAGTATTAACATTGGAATCATGAGATAGAAGAGAGGAAGTTACATTTTGTCTTAAATTTAAAGATTCATTGAATTAAGAACAATCCAAGTGAAAAACACAGGGGGGGGGTGTTTGAAGTTTTCCCCACTTATCTCTTACCATTTGGTTTTGTGGTCAAATAGGCTAACAGATGCAAAGAGGTGACGCATCTCTGAAATATCAGTTTCTTTAATCACAGCTCTTTGGAGGAACATTTAATCACAGCACAAATTAAATCATGTATCCAGAGCTAAAGAAGCTTCTTGGATGAAAAGCTAAACATCTTCAAAGAAAAACCAGAAAGTCCAGCTGCCTCTTGACAAAAGCACCTCATAGGAGCAAGAATCTTGAGACAATTGGCATGAGAAATATGGAAGATTTTCCTCCTGGTTATTGAGTCTGTCATTTATACTTGTATAACTGTCTAGTTTATATTAGACAGTTATATAAGTACAAATCTACTCTACTCTATTACCCCATTGCAACCTTTTCTAATTCAATCGGTCATTGAATCCTTTCTTTTAAAAACAGGATTTAATTATGAGGTTTTTAATGTCAGATTGCTTGATACACTAATTAATCATTGTTAAAGCAAGTCATGATCCTATACTGGGTATCACCTAAACTGTTTGAAAATGTTGCAAATATTAGTGATTCCTAAATTGGAGAGATTTACACATATGTTGTAATTTGGATCTATCCTGAGAAAAATAAAGCAATTTGTACCAAATATACCTGCATAGGAGCTGAGAATTTTTAACTCTATAATACATCCTAAAAATTGGATTTGGTTTATGTTTTTTTTAAAATATGGGCTTTAAATGATGACATGAAAGTTTGCAGTTTCCCCTCTTTCTTTGCACACATTTCTGGCAATCACCACGTCTGGAAATTGCCAACTGATATCATCTGATGCAGCTTTCAAGCTAAAAGTTGTTAGTACAGCAGAGAATTTGAACGAATTATCTGCTGCGGCTATAGAATTAAAGGCAGAGGTGGGATTCAACTGGTTCTCACCTGGTTCTCACCAGTTCACATGAACCAGTTGTTAAGTTTTTACTCAGTTCAGAGAACCGCCTAATCCCACCTCTGGCTGGCCCTGCCCACCCCTCTCAGAAGTCCTCCGCACACCCCATTTTGGCTTCCAGGGTGGTGCAGGAGGCCTTCCAGGCCCAAAATGGGGAACAAGGGTGGGCATTGTGGGTGCCCCATGGCCCTTTTTGGCTTTCAGGGTGGTGTAGGATGCCGTCCATGCCCAAAATCCCTGGGGTGAGTTGGGAATGGGGATTATGCATGATCATTATTGTGGGATGAGTTAGGAATGGGGATTTTGCATTATGATTGCTTATAAGTAAACAGGAACCAGTAAAAGAGGAATGGAAAAATCCCTATTTGTAGATCATCATTTTTCAGTCTTGGCAAATTTAAGATGAGCAAACTTCATGCTGCCTGGGGAATTCTGGGTGTTATGTCCTGAGCATGGGCACAAGGAATGGAGACGAGACATTGAACGGTGACTTCAACTCTTTATTGTGAAATAAGAACAGAGCAAATACTTGGGCAGCAGCAGCTCTTTTATAGAGCTGGCTGCTGTCAAAACAACCAATGATTTGAGTTTACCGCTCTCACAAGCGTCCAATCAGAGAGGCCTGTTAAAGCCAATCAGACTGGCCAGAAACGACCAATCACGACTCGCTATTCGCGGGCCAATGAGAAGTGCAGGATTATGAGCCTGCTGCAAAGTAAAGCTATTTAGGGTTGTTACTGATGCGTTGGCTTAGTCCATAACACCCCTCCCCCCTAGGTTCCGTCTGAGGGGTGGGGTGACGTATTCTTGTAAATAGGCAGGTCGCTTCAACTGTCTGCTTGACCTGCGCTGTTCCACTGATTTCTGTCCTGCCTCTGGTTCCGATGGGCTGCTAGATGGGCTGGATGGCGAAAACGGTCCCGCTGTTCCTTCGAATGGCTCTAGGCTGTTCTCTCTGCTTCCACCAGTGCTGTCTTCCGGGTTCCCTGGATCTGTTCCCATCGCAGTGCTGTCATGCGGCGAAGCCACTCCTCGGCTCGGTTCTCCTTCTGGCAGTGAGTGTCCCATGGTTGGTTGTGTAGACTGCTGGGTTTCAATTGTTAAGTCATCTGTTATTTCTTTTTCGGCTTCCTCGATGTTCCTTCCCCCCCCAGTTAGAGATTCAGTAACTGAGATAGTACTAGGTGCTAGTCTGGAATGGAGTTGGTCTATGTGGCGTTTCCACATCTTACCATCTGCAGTTTGTAGGCGATAGGATCGGGGTCCCGTAAGTTGCGTTATGGTAGCAGGGATCCACAATGGGTCGCCCGAGAAGTTTTTCGCAAACACGGGGTCACCTTTCTGGAATGCCCGACACTTGCTGCTGGATCCTGGGGGTTGTTCAGGCATGTAATTTGGGTGGAGGCAATCGAGATGCGAGAGAAGTTTCCGGCCCATCAGGAGTTCAGCTGGGGTTCTGTTCATGGTGCTGCTTGGGTTTATGCGTTGGAGGAGAAGCATCCAGGTTATTTTGTCGTCAATGTCGCCGTGGTCCATTTTGTGTAAAGTCTTTTTTACAAATTGAACCATTTGCTCAGCCCTACCATTGGTCGCAGGGTGAGCTGGCGATGTTAAGGCATGGCGGATGCCCCGATCTACCAGGTACTGTTTGAATGCCAGGGCAGTGAATTGGGGGCCATTATCGGAGACCAAGACATCCAGCAATCCGTGGGTAGTGAATAGCTTATTCAGTTTTTAGTGACTGCCTCTGTGGTGGTGCTTTTCATCTTGTGGACCTCGAGCCAGTTAGAATAGGCATCCACTGTTTGAAGGAAAGTGTGTCCTCTGGTGGGTCCCACAAAATCGATGTGGATACGGGACCAAGGACCTCGAGGCGTTTCCCACTGAGTTGGGGGAGTTTTGGGAGGAGTAGAGCGAGTCTCCTGGCATTTGCTGCACTTTGCTACCCAGGTCTCTATCTGTTTGTCTAACCCAGGCCACCATGCGTAACTCCTGGCCAATGCCTTCATCTGCACAACGCCTGGATGTCCATCGTGCAACATTTTTAATACCTTATGTTGCAATTTCTCCGGGATTACAACTCTGTCTCCCCACAAGATGCAGCCCTTTTGAGAGAATAGTTCTGTCTGTCGATTTCTGAATGGCTTGAAAGTGTTGTTGGGTGCGCTGTCCGGCCAAACCCATTCCACCCAGCTGAGGACTCGTGCCAAAACAGCGTCCTTTTTTGTTTCTGAGGCGAAGTCTCGAGCGGTCAGCGGCAGCGATTTAAGGGTTTCGATTTGCAATATGGCTAAGGTTGGAGCTGGGTCCTCTATGACATCTGGTAGTGGAGAACGGCTCAAAGCGTCAGCGTGGGAAATGGCTTTCCCTGGGCGGCGTTGCAGTTGGTAATCATATGCGGCTAAAAACTCCGACCAACGTGTCATTCTTGGTGATAAGATGTGGGGAGTTGGTTTGTTTCCTGCTAAAATGGCAAGTAGCGGCTTGTGGTCTGTAATTATGGCAAAGGGTCTTCCATACACATACCCATGGAAACGTTTAATTGCGGATACAATGGTGAGAGCCTCTTTATCAAGTTGGCTATAGTTCCTTTCAGTTTTAGACAAAGTTCTCGAAAAGAACGCAATAGGTGCCTCATTACCGTTTGGAAGGACATGGTTTAAAATGGCTCCCACTCCAAATGGTGAGGCGTCACAGGTAACTGTTAAGGGTAGAGCCTCGTTGTATTGTATTAATACAGCATCAGAAGTTAAGAGGTCTTTGAGGTTTCCAGTTCCGTGTGGCTTCGGTGGCAGCAGGAATTCGCGACTGTTCGCGATTCCTACTGCTCTTACTGCCGATGCGCCCCTGATCCAAATGGGTCAGGGGGATATGGCTGCCCTGTAGAGGCAGCCGAAGAGAGAGGGGAGCCGGACAGGGGGTTGGGGGTGTCGCAGACCCCCTCCTCGTCCAGAAAAAACCCCTTTTCCCGAGGTGGTGGTGCGGCGGTCAGTAATGTAGAAGCCTGCAACCGGGTAAGATTGTGCTGGAAGAAGCAAGAAAAGTGAAAGTGCTGGCTGAGCCGGGTCAATTAACATCTTTTAAACTCTCTGGAACTGAACTGTCTGAATTGCTGGAGGATACATTGTATCCCTAAGAAGATCAGAGAGTGGCGGAGAAAGCTGTTAAAGGGGACTTTTTTTTTTCTTCACGCTCCCACCAAATTGAAACAGCAGATGAAGATTTGAAATTTATTTGGGCACTGAAGGTTAATTATTTTGAAAGTGGAAGCCAAGGGGCAAAAGACTCTTTGGACATTGGACTTAATAATTTAAGAAATCGGAAAACCCTTACTGGAGGTATGGATTTCTGATCATTAAAAAAAAAAAAAGTTGTTGTAAGTGGAAAGGGAGAGGAAAAAAAATTGGAGCAGAAGCTGAAAAAGGAGGAGATTGCCTAGAATCCCAAAGAAAGGTATATGGTAATTGGACCTCTTTGATTAAACAGTAACCCCAGAAAGAGAAATAGAAGAAGGAAGAAAAGCATTAATTTTTGGAATTTTTTTTTTTTGAATTATTCTTGATTAAAAATACTTGGGTGGTTGTTTTGGGAAAAGTTTCTCTTTTCATGATGGAATCGCTTGTGGATGAACTAAAGACTGAATATCAAAAATATAAAGAGGAAGAACAAGATGGAAAAGATACTTTGGGCACTTTATTTCAATTTTTAGAAATGGCGTTATGTACTTATGAAAAGTTGACTATGCAGCAGAATGACTGGGACAAAGAAGAAGAGGAAGAAGAAGCCATCTTTGATGAACAATGGGTTTTTTCCGGGGAGGAGGAGAAAGAGGATAAAAAAAAGTGGATTTTAAGGTTTGAAAAAACAACCAAAAAAGAGAAAAATAAGAGGAAAGGTGGATGCAAGGTTAGAAAGCAACGGAAAGGGAGTAAGAAAAGGGAGGAGGAGAGACAAAGGGGTAAAAAGGGCAAGGAGAAGAATAAGCAAGAGAGAAAGGGGGGGAGGAGAAGCCTCAATGGTGGGAAGCAAGATTTAAAGAAAAAAAGCTTATTTAGAGACAATGGGTGAATCTAATTGAAAAAAAGGGGGGGGGATTCTGGAAGGTACAAAAGATTGTGTTTTTATATGTGTATCTAGAGTAGAATGTTTAAGATATAAATGGGTATTAATATATATGATTAGGTTTTTTTTTTCTTTTTAAATGATATGGATAGTGGTTATATAGGTTTTTTCTTTAGTTATTGATCTTTCTTATAAAATTTATTGTGTAATTTTAGAATGTACTAAACAGAATCCCAAGATAAATTAAGTGTTACATGAAGTAGTTTTAAGTTAGGATAATGAGTTAAAGGCGTCACTCCAGTTAGTTTATAGGAGAAGTATAGTAAAAGAAAAAAGATGAATGGATAGCTGGAAATAGAACAGACAAAGAATGATATTGAAAATGGTAATAAGATATGGAAGGATATATAAAGTGAATATGATGTGTGAATTTCGTCTGTGTGAAGAGTTTTAACTCGGGACCAAGCACCTTTCAGAAAAGATGTTTTAGGTTTTGTTTTGTTTTCTATGTTCTGTGTTTTGTATGTTGATAAAAGGCAATAAAATTTTAATTAGCAAGAAATAACTTGGATAATTAGAATGAAAAGGAGAAGTTGGGATAAGTTAAATAGATAAAGTAAATATTGATATTATAATTTGGAATAATTTTGTATATTCTATTGGTTTTCTTCTTTAATTATTATTGTTTTTTTTTTAGAAAATAATTTGTAAGCTGTTATGCCTTGATTGTTTTGTGCACTGTTTTTGTAAAATTAATAAAAAATCTTTGAAAAAAAAAAGAAGTTAAGAGGTCTTTTACTTGTTGAAATGCTCGTTCTTCACGCCGTCCCCAGACCCAGGAAGCCTTTTTGTTGAGAAGTCTATGTAGGGGCTCGGCTACAGTCATCTTCTGGGGCAAGAAGATGTTATAAAAGTTAATGAGTCCCAGGAAGGCTTGGAGGTCTGTCTTATTTCTAGGTCTTGGGGCATTTTTGATTGCAGTTAGTTTTTTTTCGGTGGGGTGGATTCCCTGTCTGTCGAGAAGGTATCCCAGGAACTCCACTCTCTCCGTACAAAGTTGACACTTGTCCCTTTTTACCTTCAGGCCAGCATCTTTAAATTTGACCCTTCTGAGTCATTGTTCTAATAATTCATTAGTCGGGGCAGCTATTAAGACGTCATCAAAATAAGGCACGACGCCTTTTATGCCTTGTAATAGTCTCTCCATCAGACTTTGGAAAATGCCCGGTGCCACACTTACTCTGAATTGGAATCTATTGCACTTGAAGGCACCTCTGTGTGTAACTATTGTCTGGGCTTCTGCAGTTGTCGCATCTACGGGTAGCTGTTGGTACGCCTGAGCTAAGTCCAATTTCGCAAATATTTTTCTGCCAGCCAGGGAGTGAAGAAGGTGTTGGACCACTGGTACTGGTTAAGTGCTCTGCTGAAGCACGTGATTTAGGGTGGCACAGTAATCCCCACAAATTCTTAACGATCCATCTGGCTTTATGGGTGTTACTATTGGGGTCTCCCATCGGGCATGGTCAATTGGTTCCAACACACCCTGGGCTATTAATTTGTCCAGTTGCTCATCGATCTTTGGCTTGAGGGCAAAAGGCACCTGACAAGGTTAAGGAGAATGGGAGCTACATCGGGACTAAGATTAAATGATATAGGGGTCCCCTTGTACTTGCCTAACTTTCCAGTGAACACGTCCCAGAATTCCTGGATGAGGGCCTCTTCCCAGTCATCGCTTCTGGTTTGGTGGATACCAGCTCGTTCAATTCTGAGTGGGGTGAACCACTGTAATCCTAACAAACTGGGCCGGTCACGATCGACAACAGTCAGGGGAAGCGTCGCGGTGCGGTCCTTGAAGGATACTTGGACGTGGCTGGAACTGACAACCGGAATTCTGTTCCCTTGGTACTCTTTTAGGATGATTCTTTGAATGCTGAGGTTCTGGTGACAGATGGCAGGGATCAGCTGTTTGAGGGTTTTCCAGGAGACCATCGATAGGGATGACCCCAAATCGACTTCCATCACGCACGGTCGATTCTCAATAGTGACCTTTACTTGGATCTTTCTTGCATCTAGTGATGAAGCGTGGCCGATAGTGATAGTTTGGTGTGCTTCTTCTTGTCTCGTTGAAGCGGCAGGTGCTCAATTTCTGTAGTAGTGGTTGTTCCATTGGTGGTTCAGGCGGTCCCGATTTACAGGTGGTTTGCCTGTATCCTGGCGGAGATTATTCTCCCTCCGGCTTGGACTGGACCCTCGCTTGCTTCTGCAGACCTTTGCGATGTGGCCTCTTTTCCCACAGGAATGGCAGAGTGCGTCGAGGAATCTGCAGTCTGATCGCGGGTGGTTTGCCCCGCAACCAGCACATTGGCGTGGAAGTCTCTGGTTCCTTTGGTCTCGTTCTGAGCGGAGCCAGTTGACCTCCTCTTCCTCACTGTCTGAGGATGATTTGAGGTCTTCATGATGGGCGGTAATAGTGTGCCTCTCAGAGGAAGGCATACTATCACTAGCAAGTTGGCGGTGCAGTGCGTTCACTCGGCGCATTCGAGTGGCTGACTTCCTGGTTGCTTCTGCAGCAGTAGCGTCGGCGATGACATCTGTGAGGCTTTTGTCTCCTTTTGCCATGATCTTGCTCTGCACAGTGTGGTCATCTAATCCCAGAACTATTTGGTCTCTCATGGCTTCCTCGAGGTTTGCAAAACCACAGAGTCCTCCCAGGTTCCGGAGGTCGGCTACAAAGTCTCCAACGCTCTCGTTCTTCCATTGGTTTCTCTGGTAAAACTCGTGTCTTCGTATCAGCGAAGGTACTGCGGGTGCGTAATGGGCCTGGAGGATCAGCGCAAGGTTATCCTAATCCATGGTCTTCACTTCCGCCGGTTTGGCAAGTGCCTTAGCCATTTAAAAAACGGCGGGGCCGCAATGGGTCAGGAACACCGCTCGTTTCTTTCCAGGCGTAGCATCTTTCAGATTGTTGGTCTCCAGGAACATCTGGAAGCGGTCCATATTCGAGTCCCAGTCTTTGTTTTTCAGGTAAAATGGAGCGGGTGGTATGGCGCCGCTGGTCATCCTGCTGTTTGTTGTGTGCGCTCTAAGCCATGTGCTCTGTCTTGTTCGATGAGTGTTTAGTCAGCTCTATCGTCTCTGCATCCCATCCTCGTCGCCAGTGTTAAGTCCTGAGCATGGGTGCAAGGAACGGAGATGAGACATCGAACTGTGACTTCAACTCTTTATTAGTGACTTCAGAACAGAGCAAGATACTTGGGCAGCAGCAGCTCTTTTATAGAGCTGGCTGCTGTCACAACAACCAATGATTTGAGTTTACCGCTCTAACAAGCATCCAATCAGAGTGACCCGCTGTCAGCCAATCAGATCGGTCAGAAACGACCTATCACAACTCGCTATTCGCAGGCCAATGAGAAGTGCAGGATTACGAGCCTGCTGTTAAAGTAAAGCTATTAAGGTTGTTACTGACGCGTTGGCTTAGTCCATAACACACACCTTAAATGTTCCTTAAAATGCAGCTTTCCAGCATTCCTTTAGGAACCTCCAAAATGCAAACTGTGATTACTTATCTTAAAATGAATGCTCTTTACATGGAGCTTCAAAATTTGCTGTTTGCTGGGAAGATGCGTAGCTAAAAGTCAGTCTATGTTTCGTGCAGATCTGCCTTTGGGGATAGTTCTTCATCATCAAACAAAAGTGTATTTTCTGTGCAGTTCACAGCCCTGGCTCGCTGGATCTGGATGTCACAAAGCTAAGCTGACATTTTGTAATTAACCTCGTTTTGACTGGCAGAGTGCTGCAGGAGGCTCGGGTGCTGTTATGCTCCTGGCCAAATCCACCCAGGCACATTCACCCAGAATGTCATCAGGGCAGAGAACCTGTTGTTAAATTATTTGAATCCCACCACTGATTACAGGTACATGAAAACCAAGTTAGCAAATGTTATTTTCCAGACAAATGATTTGCAATTATAAAGATCCAGTATAGGACGCCCACTGCTGAGCAACTTGTGTAGGATATTATTTTATGTACGTATCTGTTTCCTCCAAGATGGTAGATTTCATCTGCCTCTCTAAGGGACATATCGTACAGGTTTGGAATCTAAGAGCTGTGCTAGATTCCAATAGGTTTAGTATGGTCTTTCCTGTATGCCACATAGAGATGTTCAATGGCCTGTTGGAAACCTCTACTCATAGCATGGAATTGCTTTTTTTTTTTTCTATTTTTGATCCTAAGCAACCATGATTTAAAGTGACATCAATCCTGAAGGTCCCTTTTATTATCAGAACCAATAGTAATAGCTCCCCCCCTCCCCAGCTTCATGAACATATTCTAGCATTCTTCAGAATTAACTAAGTTGTAGATCATCAGGGTAAGTTGTATTCACCTTCATTCAAGCATCTGGTGAGAAGATTAGAAACACATTCATGGTACTAGCTCTCTTTAGACAATAGCTACTGTTATGCTCACCATTTGTTATTTGGTGAAAGATGTTAAGAAGCAAGAAATGAAAATACATCTTATAATAGATGGGTACATAAAAAATGGAAATCAAAAAAGTAAATGTCCATTTCTTTGAAACAGATGAGATGTTGTAAAATCAATAACTTATTATCTCTGACATTTTTGCAATGAAAACAGGTCCACCACTTGATGTCACTATTACTCTTAATGTTTGTTTTATTCTTGGTTGATCCTGAATTTTTCTTTCTTTGCAACAATCAGGCTCTTGCTTTTCTTTGGCTTTACTTTGCATTGTTTTACATACACAAATGATAGAAGCAATTAAAAATCTTCTAATAGTAATCCTTACCTCTGACAATGAATGTTATTCTGCATTAAAATTCAAATAAACATCAACAAGAGACTGAAAAGTGGGGAACTGATTTGCAGTATGTGGAGCTCCAGTGATTCAACACTTTGTAAATCGGGTTGAAGTGTTTTGTTATTTATCAGGCTTGGGTGCTTCTATGCTCTTCATCTCTTCCTTAAAAATTTCTTTTCAAAGGAAAACAGGGTTGTAGGCATGCAGTGGCTAATTATCTTCATTAGTTTGTTCTGAATTATTGAAATTGAGAGGTAGGTCCCCCTTAGATTTGTGAAGCAGCATATAAGCCTCAGTAAATACATAAAGAAATAAGGGATAACCTTGATTACAGATAGCAGCCAGAAATAGTGGTCACGGACATTTTCACTTCTTTGTGGATATGGGAAAACAAATCAGACAAAATAAAGAAGCTTAAGGAAAAAAATAGCCTCTGTCTAAAATTCCAGAGCAGAGCTTGGAAAATATTGCATGGTATTGGAGACTAATAGCAACGACAATTTATTAAGCTTATATGCTGCCTGACTTCCAATGACTCTGGGTGCTTCTCAATGATTAAATCAAAGAAATTACAATAAAGGCAATGAAAGCAAGATTTATTTATTTTTTTTGAAATGGCAAGAAAGACATACTGGATGGAATAAAGCAAAAGAACCTTCAGTCACTCTTGACCTAAACTTCTAAATGTGCTTGAGGCTTAGAAAAATAGGTAAAACAGAGCTAAACCTGAGAATATTTTTTAAAAGGTATAAAGATCATCTTTAACTTTGTAGTCAAGTAGAGTTTTAGAAAATATCTTAGCTAATTGATTGATTTAAATATCCATCCATCTACTATGCTGGACATCTAGGAACCATTGCCTATAGAACAGGGGTCTCGAACCTTGTCAACTTTAAGCCTGGCGGACTTCAACTCTCAGAATTCCCCAGCCAGCAAAGCTAAAACAGAGTAGGGAACTATGGTCCCTTCATGACTTGTGGACTTCAATTCCTAGAATTCCTGAGCCACCTCAGAAATTTTGGGAGTTGAAGTCCACTAGTCATGAAAAGGCCATAGTTCTCCACGATGGCCTAGAATAAAATGTCCATGAGTGCTGCTCAAAATCCACAAAGATAACTTATGGGTGACTGTTAGTTTTGTTTATTTTTTATGTCAAGGTTTTATTGACAGGTACCTTCATGAGCCAGCTTTTGAGGAGTTGATAGTACTAAATTAGACATAAAAGCCACTTTCCAACAATAATTGCCTGTCATCTAATCATTGAGGAAGAGGCATTTGCAGTGTCCCCTTTAAAAGAATAATTATTCTTTTTACATTTTGTCATGTTACTGATGTTGTTACTCTTTTAGGGGGAAAAAGGCTCATCTGAATTAAAGTATTTGCAGGTCAACAGGAAATGATATGAGACAAAAGATCACCATGGCTAAAATCCTCACTAGCAAATGTTGAACTTAAATTCTAGTTCAACTCCACAAAAAAGTAACGAAACTGGAACCTATATAAAGGGAAGATTTTGTAACATAATACAACTGCTTTGTTTATTACTTTTACTCTTAACAGAATAAAGAGCCTCAACATGTTCAGCAACAGCAAAGTATTTAGCTACATTTGCAGGGAATAACATTGCAAAATTTTCTTTAATTTGCTCACACTGCCTTGACCTTATTATTCATGGCATAGTAAGACAAGGATCCCCCAAGTATTCAGCTTTCAGGACTGAATACAGAACCTTAGAAATGGTTCTGTGCATTAAGCAGCACACTAATGGCTCTATGCAAATGTTTGTTGTATGCTTCTGACAGCAGCTAGAGATTTAGAAGAGATCATTCTCAACAGCTGAAATTGCTTTATATTGTAGATTAAGAGCCCAGGTTGGATTCCCTTTGCATTCCAAAGACAAATGGACTTTCAGATTTTATTTTTAAGAGAAAATCTTAGAAAATTTAAAAAAGTAAGAAGAAAGAACCCACTCTGAAAGAAAAGCAAATTGAATTAACCATTTTCATATGGTAATAATTATAATTAGAGAATTCACTGTGTGCTTCGGTTAACTATGACCTTGGTATTTAAGTTGGCCATTGTGGCCCTGCTGTCTGACTACAACTGAAACAAAAAGAAAAGGCTCCATTTAGCGTTTTCCATTACTTCTATCCTAATTATACTTGGCTTCCATTTGAAAGCTGTGAGAGTCACATGCATTTTTAATCTGTTTACAGGGCTCCAAAAATCTATTCAAAATCAAGCCACCATAATGTTACTGATTTGTGGTCTATGAAGCCAATCAATGAAGTGGGTAAGCTGGCACCATTGTTTGTTCAAGATGGGGAGCTTACAATCACTGAGATTTAGATATGCCACACTAAATTATCCATCAAAATGCTCCAGAGCCCTTCCAGAAAACAAAAACACAAATTAATGTGAAGTTTGGCAGATCTGAATGAAAAAGGGATGTTTATATCACATTTTGGATACATAAATCTGCTAATTTGCCGCTAAAGGACTGCTAACCACAGCTGTTGCTTCCTTGCATTTGATTTCCCCTTGAAATCTGCCTTCATGAGATGGAAAACAAAGCTGTTGGACTCAACTGTATAATTGGTTGTTAGAAAAGCCACATAACTGGTAGATAATTAAAATAAGAGATCAGTCTCCAAACCTCTTTCCACTGATTGAAAGGATCAGATGGGTTGTTAGTATTTTGTTGGGATCAGGTTGGAAATTAATGCTAAACCTATTAATTCATCCTCCGGTTTTTGATAACTTTTTTCTTATCCATCCACATAAACAACATCATGCAGAAAAAGAAAGTAAGAAATAGTAACTAAAAATAAAAGGAAAAATATCTAAATCTAGTTGGTACTGAAACTATTCACCATAACCTTTTCATACTGCACCATTAAACTTTGCAAACCATTCTTTTCTTCATGGGTTGGTGGTTTTTATTTTTAGTAACTTTTAATAGGATATATTGTTTTGATACAATTTTATTTATACAGGACTCTATATGGTAGTCCTTCAGGTTCAAAGGTGACATGTTGTCCAAGTTGCCTTTTTTGCCTTTAATTAAAAAAAAAGGGGGGGGGAGGGGAATCAAACAATAGCTACGGAGAAGAGAAAGGAATTAAGGAAAAAAGCAATAGAACAATGGTGTCAATCTATCTATTGCAGACTTCAGCATTCTGTTGCCTGAGAGCTACAGCCATTCCTTTGGCCATTCCTGTCCATCCTGTGCCGTTCTACAACCTCGTTCTACGATCATGTGACCAGGGGGATGCAGGAACAATCTTAAGTATGAAAAGTGATCATAAGTCACTTTTTTTTTCAGTGCTGTTGTAATTTCAAACTGTCACTAAATGAACTGTTATAAGTCGAGAGCTACCTATATATGAAAATTTTACACAATCGTTTCAATAAAAAATAATCCAACCAATCCATTTCTACCCTAAACATTCTATATATTTTCTTGGGGATATCAAACCTCTTTATCTTACTCTCTGTTCAGTACTGAATCATTCACTACAGAATCCTTTTATTCTCATGAGTGTTTTGCTTCCCTTATATATCACTTTTATCACATTCAATAGCTAGACATGAACTCCATAGTCGCACAAAAACTTTCTAGAATTCAACCCTATTCATCCTGAGCAGTGGTGGGATTCAAATTTTTTTACTACTGCTTCTGTGGGCCTGGTTTAATGGGCATGGCAGGGGAAGGATACTGTAAAATCTTCAGTCAGAGGTGGGATTTGTCAGTTCTCCGAACTACTCAAAATTTCTGCTACTGGTTCTCCAGAAATGGTCACAACCTGCTGAATACCACCTCTGATCTTGAGATGCTGCTCCTCTAAACAGGATAACATACAAAAACAGGTCTTCCATTCGGTTATTTCTAATCTACAAACTTTCCGAGTAGCCTAAAACCACAGTGATCAAATTTTGCTTATTGTCACCTCTCATATGCCTTTGATCAGAATTCTGGCAAGCACTTTCCTGGCTGCACTTGAAAAAGAAATCCCTTTTAGTTCTTGCTATCTATCTATTTGTAAGAGAGAACAATAGCAGCGTTTCTCTATAAAGTATGGATGAAGTTTTGATACAGAATGTTGCATGCTTTTTCCTAGGATTCATCTCTCCCCCCACCCCCATTACCATCATTCACTGAAGTCTAACATGAAACTTTTCCCAAACTATGGAGTCCTAATTCCAAAAGCACCCATAGCAACCTAAAAAGTCATCAATTTATAAATCATCTTCCCATTCCTTTATATGGTTACAAACTCAACTCCAAGAAATTAGACCATCTGCATTCAGATCTCTTATATCCTTCAGTTAATTTTGCACAACATGCATACTTTATTCTTTTCATTTTGTTCATCAATTTACACTATATTCCTTTTACTTTCTAAGTTGCAATCTTTCATTGATGGTCACTATATGGGCCCATAAATACTGTCCCCTGCCCGAAATCATACCTTTGGTCAATCAAAACTTTCTGTTTTTTAATAATATCACAATATAGAGGACATATTGAGTAACTGTATCTGTCTCACGTGTACCATTCCTTGTTAGTACTAAGAATAGTATGTCAGTTTTGGTACATTTTGGCTGATATACCAAAAATGCAACAAAGCTCAAGTATGGTCATTGCATTTTGTGCACATTAAGATCTCTGACCTAGAAACGAACTTGCCCAAATCCCACCCAGTCAGATCATATGTAAGGTATTGACGCATACTCAAGATGCAGGCAAAAAAATAAAATAATAATAGTACTACCGAAATGATATTTTATTCATCAAAACCCACCAAACGATCCAAGTAGCATGTACATTGGGCTGGCTAGCTTTCTTAGATAATATTTTCATGTTTCAGCTGTAAACATGAAAATATAAGTGTATTTATTTGGGTTATGTATCGGCTGAACTCCAGATTCTCACATCAAGCAGAATGATCAAAAAGAGTTGTCAATTTCTTTGATTAGAACAATCAAATCTTGTTTGACTGTTGCCTTATAGATCTTGGCCTGTTTGAATATCAGTCAGCTGATTCAGAGCTCATGTACTACAGAAGGTGTACATAGCAGCAAGAAGAGAGAAAAGGTGTATTTTATATCAAACACTATGCTTAGGAGATTGGTGTTGTTGTTTTTTACAAAATACCCTAAGGCTTTCAGTTAAGCTAATATAAGCTAAATATAGAGTTTCTATCTCTGTTTCTGTCTCCAACTCCTTCTCCTTCTCCTTCCCTTCTCCTTCATCTCCATCTCCTTCTCCTTTCTCCTCCCTACCTTACAGTCCTCTTATTGTATCTATTCTCTAACTTACATTCATCTTCTTAGTAAGATTCCATACTAAGGGATGTGTCTACTCTTTGGGGGTTCTTTCTAACAACATAAAGTCCTCCTTTTCCTGTTTCATGATTAGGGAATTGTTCAGTGGTGCAATTCCACTGATGTAACAACTGGGTTGGTGAGCGCACACTTTACGTGTGCACAGCATTTAGAAAAGACCACTTTTAGTTTTAATACTTACCTTCTGCTACAGCCCCAGTGAGTAAAACAACTGATGTGCAGCAAACCACTCTGCCACGTGAAACAAGGAAATAAAGCACAGGAAAAAGTCAGGGGCATGTGGGCGGGGCCAAATGATCACCAGAACTACCAGTTTGCCTGAACTGGTCTGAACTGATAGAATTCCCACCCCTGGTATTGTGACAGAAGACAGAGGGAAAATTGGATCCGGTGACCAGAAGCTCTAACTTCAGATTGGTACCCTTATAATCTGAGCAACTTTGGTTGCTCTAATCACAGTGTCTTCACAGATAGAAATGTCTTGAGAATGAAGTTTATATGGGTTACTTTTTAAAAAAACCCTATCTCTTATCTCTTGCTATGTGATGGCATTTTTTTTTTTTTTGCATTGTGTTAGATAATTAATCTATCTAATTTTTAAATTGCATTTATGGAAAAGTCTAGCAAATTCCTCTCCCCCCGCTCCAAATAAAACCTCACTTCTTTTTAGATTCTGCAAGGTACATAAGATTGTATTATGTATTAGAAATAGAAAACTAGAATGTTATAAGAATTAATAAAAGATTAAAATATTGAAATGTTTAGTAATGATAGATTTTAAAATTTAACAAAATTGTAGCACTTGTTTTTTGAAATAGACAATCGGAATATTATAAGATTTAATATTTAGATTTATGATCTAATTATATTAATTATTATGAATTTATTATTTTTTCTCTTTAAAGGTTAGTAGGTAGAATGTACTAAGCAGAATCAGATTGGGTATCAGGTGTTATTTTAAATATTAATTTAGGGGGAGGATAGAAAGGCATCATACTCTGATCAGTGATTTCAGGAGAAATTCTTTTTTTTTTTTTTTACTATAGGGAATGAGATAAATGGATAATCTGAAAAGAATGGACAAAAAATACAAATATAATGATTTAAATTAAAATGACTTAAAATAGAAATAAGAAGAACGAAAAGCGGGGAGAAGTTATATAGAAGATATAGAATGGTAAATAAGATAGGTAATGGTATACAAGATGAGCACGAATTTAATTGAAGTCCATACAAAGAGAGGTAATCTGGGGCCAAATTACTTTCTTAAAAGAATTTTTATATTTTTGTGTTTTGTGTGTCTATGTTTTGCTTGAGAATTAATAAAACCTTGGAGGAATGTTGGATGAGAATAATGGTAATCAAGTCAGAGTGGAATGAAGATGATGATTATCAATTGGATAAATATAGAAAATAATAATAATAACAATGAAATTGAATACGAAAAGAGAAATAATGAGAAATTTGTTTAGAGATATCTATATGTTTATATTGAAATGGTGTAAAACAGAATTATGTTGCATAAAATAATATTTTACTTGACTTGTAAAATTAATAATGGAAAGAGGTTTTATGTATTTAATGGTTAATGATGGTTTGTTTGTCTTTAAAATCAATAAAATTTGTTTTTTTTTTAAAAAAGAAGAGACTGGACAGCCACTTGTCTGAAGAGGTACAGCGTCTCTTGCTTGATCAGAGGAATGGACTAGAAGATCTCCAAGATCCCTTCCAACTCTATTATTCTATATCTATGTCTATCTTCATTTTCCTGGCTGGTTTCATACCCTTTAAGCTATTCTTACTTGCAAATGTCATCACTATGCCAAAAGAACAAAGTTCACTTGGAAAATATACACCCCAGCTTTTAAAGAAATGTTGCTTGAAAACTGCTGACTTGATTAGCATGTTCCATGCTACCCTGCTTAAAAGCAGAACAGTTATAATGCTCCGTGTTCTTGCCTTAATAGACTACAGAAGAACAGAGCATCAAGGTGAATCAGAGCATCAAGCCGAATCAGAAAGCTACTCAAGTGACTGTTTTCAAGTGTTCCTGGAATTCTGGATTAGGTAGAGCTCTGCATTCCTTAATGTACAGATTTTCACCTGCATGAATAAGTAGCAGTGCAACGGAAAATTCTGTGAATAGTAAAATTCAGAAAAATGCTCTTGTAAGTTATTCTTTTTGAAAGGCAATACTTAATTCCCTCTTTGTGTGTAGTTTGCACTCAGCTGCTTTCCCTCCATTGCTTGTACAGGTAGTCCTCAATGTATGACTGCAACTGAGCCCAAAATTTCTGTTGTTAAGCAAGTCAGTTGCCACATTGAGCTTTGCTTCATTTTTATGACCTTAGTTGCCATGGTTGTTTTCTGAATCACTGCAGCGGTTAAGTTAGTAAGATGGTTGTTAAGTGAATCTGGCTTCCCCATTGGCTTTGCTTGTCAGAAGGTCACAAAAGGGGATCCTGGGACAACCATCATAAATACATGCCAGTTTCCAAGCATCTGAATTTCGAACACGTGATTAAGCTGTGGTGGTGCAGTGGTTAGAATGAAGTATTGCAGGTTAATTCTGTTCCACAATCTGTAGTTTGATCCTGACCGGTTCAAGGTTGACCCAGACTTTCTCCTTTCTGTAGTCACTAAGGACCCAGATTGCTGGGGGCACTATGCTGACTATGCTGACTATGCAGAGAATAGCAGCCCTCTCTAAGCAGTTTTACAGAGTCAGCCTATGGCCCCCAACAGTCTGGGTCCTCATTTTACCCACCTCGGAAGGATGGACGGCTGAGTCAACCGGGAGCCTGGTGAGATTCAATTTGCCAAATTGCAGGCAGCTGGTAGGCAGCATTACAAAATGCTGTAAAGCACTATGAAGCGGTATGTAAGTCTAAGTGCTATTGCTGTTATAGGGATGCTGCAATAGTCATAAGTGCAAAAAATTCATGTAAGTCACTTTTTCAAGGTCCTTGTAACTTTGAATGGTCACTAAATGAATGGTTATAAGTTGAGGATGACCTATACTGCTGGTCCTAAAGACACCCCCCCCCCCCCCGCAATAAGGGGTGTTTCCTTCAAGGTAAACTGTATGCTTCTGTGCAATCTGGCACATATCCTCATTTTAATGGTTATGTACTGATTTACACAGTTTTAACATTTCACATTTTCTGAGGTCATAGATACATGAATAATAACTTGATGGCATTGGACATTGCTTCACACCAAGCAGCAATTAATCATTCTTCTTTTGATGTAGTGACCTTTTCCCATGGACTTAAACATAGGAAAAATCTCTGAATAAGCAACGACAAAAACCTACTATAGTAGATTGCATGGCATGGTTTCATTTTTAATAGACTTATATTTTGCATGACATTAGGTATAATATATTGCTTCTTTCCCATTGTATGTAAAGGGTAGTTTTGAGTACAGCCTCCCAAAAACTTTTTGTTTCTTCAAGGCAGCTATTCTCAAGGATATTATTTGCATTTTATAGAGATACATGACCACTCAAGGCCTATGTGTTTGAGGTGCTGCTGCTGCTATTATTGCTGTTGTTGTTGTGATGATGGTGGTGGTGATGGTGGTGGCACAGTGGTATTGCAGGCTAATTCAGTTCACTGCCTGGAGTTCGATCCTGACCAGCTCAAGGTTGACTCAGCTTTCCATCCTTCTCAGGTTGGTTGGTAAAATGAGGACCCAGATGGTTGGAGACAACATACTGACTCTGTAAACTTCCCAAAGAGTACTGTAAATCACTATAATATAAGTCTAAGTGCTACTGCTATTTATATGGAGGAATAGGAAAAAGCAGAGAACAAACCATGATTCAAGATTTAAACTTAAAACAGAACTCTGGATCATGAACATGTACAGCACAAAGGTGGTATTCAGCAGGTTCTGACCAGTTCTGGAGAGCCAGTAACGGAAATTTTGAGTAGTTCAGAAAACTGGCAAATATCACTTCTGACTTGAGATTTTACAATATCCTTCCCCTGACTCGCCCAGCAAGCCACGCCTACAGAACAGGTAGTAAAAAAATTTGAATCCCACCACTGGTACAGCAGCTTCCTATGGTTGCATTCCGGTTTCTTGTTCCAATAATTTACTGAAATGAGAATCTATTTATTTATTTACAGGGGGCTTGTAGGCCATTCTAATCAGAAGCAAGCAAGGTAAAATTGTCCTTTCATTAGTAATGATTAAAAAACAATATGCAACTATAATCAGCAAAATAATCTCTGTAAGACCTGGAAATAAAACCAATCAGCAAAGCACAATTAACAACTTCTAACCGTTGGAGGGAGAAACAAACAGTTTAGGGCTTGTTTAAATGGACTTAATAGAATGCTTTAATGGCAAAAAAGAAGGCTATATATGCATTTCCAGGGAGATCCTATTTCAAAGGCACTGACAGAGAAGGCACATTTCTGAATGGATGAAAGCACTGGAAAGCCCTTTTTTTTTTTTTTTTTTTAATCAGGTGGGCAAGGTTAAGAGATTCTACAGATCTCTAGGTCCTCAGCCATGAAGGGCTTTAAAAGTGACTATTAGCACTTTAAATCCCACTTGGAAAAATGAATCCAGAAAGCTGTAGACTTGGACACTCTTCACAAATGCTTTTGAATCATGGGAAGAGTGAAAACTTCTACCTACATTTTTGATTAAGTACAGTTTATTACTGAGAGCCAGTTTGGAGTAGTGGTTACAGCCAGTGGTGGGATTCAATTTTTTTACTACCGGTTCTGTGGGCGTGGCTCGGTGGATGTGGCATGGCTTGGTGGGTGTGGTTTGGTGGGAGTGGCAAGGGAAAGATACTGTAAAATCTCCATTCCCATCCCACTCCATGGGGAAGATTACTGCAAAATCCCCTTTCCTCTCCACCCCACCTGCTTTCCAGTTCCATTCTCCTGTGCAGGGCAACAAAAAAAGACTCAGCTAATCAGCTGGGACTCGGAAGGAAGAAAATAGATGGAGGCGGGACCAGTCAGAGGTGGTATTTGCTGGTTCTCCAAACTACTCAAAATTTCCACTACTGGTTCTCCAGAACTGGTCAGAACTGGCTGAATACCACCTCTGGTTACAGCACCAGGGTACAAACCAGGAGACTGGTGGTTTCTAGTTTTCTCTTCGCCCTAAACACAGCTGGGTGACTTTAGACCAGTCAGTCTCTTTCAGCCCTAGGAAAGAGGCAATGGCAATTCATTTTTTATCTTCTCATATTGTCAAGAAAGCTGAGGTAACTTGTATATGTAGTTAATGGGAGTCAAGGTTGATTTGAAGACTAAGAAAAGGGTACACTTTTGATAGTCAAAAAGCTAAACCGTCATTTATCTTAACTGTGGGATATTGGTCTGAGGTATGAGACTGAAAGGCTTCAAATGAAGAAATTTAGATGTTTGAAAAAATTATTAATCAACAATAGGGAAGTGAACTTGCATGAAGGATAACACTTTCTTTCCAAATATATTAATGGTTATTATTAAATAATTTAAGATCCTTTTCACTCATTTAGCATGAATAATGTTTTCTTGCAGTGCAAGTTGAAGAGTGAAGATATGAAAGTAAATGACCCATAGCATGATTAAACAAATGCCATTATGAAGCTGCAATAACCATTAGCAATCACAGATTTATATACAGGCTTAGAGAGACTGCACTAATTTAAAAAAAAGATAACACATAATATACACTTTCTGAACACTTAAGATTTCCAAAGGTACTAGCATATGTTACCATCAAAATTCAGAAAAGCATTATCTTTTCAAAATGGTGCACCAGCTATTTAATAGGGATGGGGAAAATCTTGTAATCACTAAGAAAATCAGTTGGATCGAGAAATGGTCTTGATTTTGAAGCCAGGCTACCTTCTTCACATCCCTTCTGCAACCAATATACAGATTGGAACACTCTTAAGTTTCAGACGGCTCTTTCCCAAATCAGGCGATGCAGTTCAATGACTGCATTCAGATGTGCAAGCACCAAAAAATGTGTTTAATGTAAAATGTTCCCTTCATTTTTGAACAGTGAATACACCTGGATATGACAGATGAGGTATAGATCAATTTATCCTGTGATTGATTTGTCCATCTCTACTGTGTTTATTTGAATGTAGCTGATGAACATTTCAAAACCCTTTGTCGGATGGCAGAAATGGGTAGAATAATCAAATGTAATAGTTTACTGTTTTCCTTGAAGGTCACATGTAAAAAAAAAAAAAGGCAGCATACCAAACATTTAAAAAGGAGTATTTGGGAAACCTAAATAGAGCCCAGGTTCATCTGGCATCTTATTGGCTGTAAGCAGTACCAAGAGTGTCAGTCTCTACTGGTTCATTGGTTTAGCAATTGGACTGACAGATGTTTTTATAAAGGTCGGTATATTAATCTGAGAAGGACAAGGAGAAAGGATACATCTGAAGACCAGCTGATCACATGTGGGATATTGGTCTGAGGTATGAGACTGAAAGGCTTCAAATGAAGAAATTTAGATGTTTGAAAAAAATATTAATCAACAATAGGGAAGTGAACTTGCATGAAGGATAACACTTTCTTTTTAAATATATTTATGGTTATTATTAAATAATTTAAGATCCTTTTCACTCATTTAGCATGAATGATGTTTTCTTGCAGTGCAAGTTGAAGAGTGAAGATCTCTACTTGTGGATCTCTACTTGTTTTCACCCAACGCTCGGAGGAAAATCCCAAGAGAGCCTTTCATGTGTTAATAGTTATTTGTGGGTGGAATGGAGAAAGAGAAACGGAAATGGTAGAAAGAAATATAATTGTTTTGTACAGTGAAGGCAAAATTGTAAGACTATTCAAGTAGTTTTCCTTGCTAAGGAGTCTCTTTTTAACAGCTTTGGTACAAAAAGCTTCTTCAGAAAGGCCTGTATTGATTTAATACTGGCCAGTAAATAAATTATCTAATGAATTTTATTGCCCCGAGGTAGGAATATGCTTATACAAATAATTGCTTTGGCAAGATGGAAGAGAGAAGGAGATGCAGGAAAGAAGACAAAAGAAAGAAAGAAGGAGAAGCAAGAAAACTACAATGTGATAAGAAGGTTTACTGTTCGGTTCAGTAAAAAAAGGTCTAGTTTTTCCAAATGAATTTCTGTTCTCCTGCATTCAAATCAGTCTTATTTTTTTCCCTCTAGATGAAAAATAATGGGAATAGAAATGATCCCTACTGTTTTAAAATTATTACCTGATTTCTGATTTCCATTTATTCTTCTCCTTGGATATAGCCTTGTCCTATTTTTTATGAGACATTGCAGCTGGGGAAAACATATATAAAATTGGAGAATGAGTGTACTAGGTACAATGTTCTAGAAGGTATTTATCCACTACATACAGGAGAACCCTTAGGATATCTCTTCCTTTGCCTATCTCCTTGTTATAGGATCTTTTCCTTTTATTTTCTTCTTCTTCTTCTTCTTCTTCTTCTTCTTCTTCTTCTTCTTCTTCTTCTTCTTCTTCTTCTTCTTCTTCTTCTTCTTCTTCTTCTTCTTCTTCTTCTTCTTCTTCTTCTTCTTCTTCTGTGATTTTTTTGGTCATTCAGAGTTGACTGCAAGATGATGGTCACATCAATTTGTCTAATAAATAAAATAAATAAATGACTCGGCTATTCACTAAGTTGAGAGGAAGAATATCTTCCCCCCACCAAGTATATTTGATAATTTGATATATTTTTGATTTTAACATTCCAAAAGAATCTTTCCTACTGTTGTCATCTCATTCCTACTGAGACTTTCTCCAAACAGTGTTTAATGTATTTTTGAGGACACTAAGATAGATGCTGCATTCCCTTTTATGCAATCAGAATTGAAAATTCACACAGAGAGTCTTGCTATGAGCAAGTTTCTTAAAGACATTCCAAGAATTCTGAACCTACTTTAATGCCATTACCAAACTATGATTTCCACAGATAGTACCAGATGGAATCTCTGCTGGTCACTCTCCATTTGGTTGGGAATCACTAAGTATCTCACAAGCATCTAGGATAATGTTTTATGGATCAGTGGTCATGTGGTTATTTTTCAGGCTGAATAATAATAATTTACTACATGTGGCTCCATAACAGTGTTTATAGGGAAGGTTAAAAAAAATAATCAAGATGGTGATTATGGAAACACAATTAAAGCCTTTTGTAGATTTGTCAGTGTTGCATGAATGATGGGACAGGGCTCTGACTGTCATTCTGACTTTTTAAAAAACACACACCTACACACACACACTCTCTTCCACCTATTCCTCTGGCTCCATCTCAGGAGCGCTTCTGCGACTCTTTCCTTATTTTACATGGTTACTTAATATTTCCCAAATCAGAAAATTGCTATGACATAAATGACAAAATCATTGCAAAAGATATCTAATAAAACCAGTGTATGTCCTGCAATGGTAGCAAATCTAAGTTTTAGAATGGCAATCGTTCCTTCCTGAGAAGTAAGATGATTGATAAAATATGCAACAAAGGGATTGCTTAAAGTAAAGCAGTCCTCGACTTACAACAGTTCATTTAGTGACTGTTTGAAGTTATCGAAAAAAGTGATTCATGACCATTTTTTTACACTTATGGCCATTGCAGCATCCCCATGGCCACAAGATCAAAATTCAGATGTTTGGCAATTGACTCATACTTATGACAGTTGCTATGTCCCAAGGTCATGGGATCCCTTTTTGCGACCTTCTGACAAGCAAAGTCAATGGGGAAGCCAGATTCACTGAACAACCATGTTATTAACTTAACAACTGAAATGATTCATTTGACAACTATGGCAAGAAATCTCATAAAATGGGGCAAAACTCACTTAGCAACATAAATTTTGGGCTCAGTTGTGGTTGTAAGTCAAGCACTGTCTGTATTATTGTCTCGGTCATGGGTGTCAAACTTGCCATGTCATGTTGCCATCAGGTGATATTTCATGACGTTTTCCTATTTGGGGAGCTGGGGTGGGTGTGGCCTGCACTGACACATCCAGCCCACGGATGGATGACACCCCTGGTCTAGTTGAACCAGAGATTGGTGTCTCCTGGTACTTGCAGACACACTGATTTTCTCCTTCTTGTCGGTATCAACTAATTGCAGCTCATACTTGAACTAATTGTTCCCTCAGAAACAATTAGATGATGAAAAGTTATTCAGTCAGCATCCTTCTAATTTCGAAGAAAATCAAATAAATTTAATCAAGCTAAACCCAGCCAGAGAAAACAAAGAGGCACAATCATTCCTTGACAAAATTGAAAGGAGGTAAGAGTGTGATGAAGATAAATTCTTTTTAAGAGGTGATAAGACATGAAAGCAGGAGGATGGCTACTGATTAAATTGCAAGCAAAAGCCGGCTTTGATTTTACTCTGGAGTCTAGAAGATGTTTTTAATCCACAGTGATGGTGGAGTGATTCCAAGGAATTCCAAGGCCTACAGAATTGCATTTTTTTTCCCTAGAGGATGACTCTATACTTTTTTTTCCTTTTTAGAATTAAACAACTCTGAATGCATGAGCTCATTATTTTATTGGAAGGCTGCATTTCTATGGGTCACTTATGATTTTGAATAGGAGGACATGCCTCAGCAGTTTCTGAACAAGGAGCTGGTGTTTTTCCAGCACACAGCAGAACTCCAGGAGAGAGGAACCTGGCCTTGGAGACTGAATTTTCCTCTCTGTGATTTCAACCTTAATATGCAGAGCATGACAGGCAACTGTCATGCCATCAGCATTTTAGTTAACAAAATAAAGCGCTAGCTGTGAGTCAGCACAAGCTGACATGTTCCACATATGATGTGCAACTTCTGTGCAGGCTGGTAATCTGGCAAGGGTGGATAAAATTTCCACAATCTCAATATTTCCAAAGACACATTGAAACTTTTTCAGGCTTTGATTTAGCAACATTTGTACAGGTTGGGGATGATTGCTTGACAGTTGAGATATGTGTTAGGAGGATATTAGAATTTTAGGATATAAGTTCAAACCAAACCAAACCCATGATTCATGATTTTTTTAAAAGTACTGAGCTTCTTTTGTGTTAATGAATTGTTTCATAAGCATAATTGAACTGTATAATAATTGAATAATTGAACTCTAGACATCCATTTAGAGTAGGGGTCCCCAAACTTGGCAACTTTAAGACTTGTGGACTTCAACTCCCAGAATTCTGGGAGTTGAAGTTCACAAGACTTAAATTTGCCAAGTTTGGAGACCTCTGATCTAGTGTCTGTGGTCATTATCATGACTGACATCTTCACTTTCTTGAAACCTTAGCCTTATAGTTTCTCTTAGTTTAGTTCATGTATCTGCATACATCTGTGACAGTTATGTATTTATTTATTGGTATCCTGCCTTTATTATTATTTTTTACAGATAACTCAGTGATGAACACACTTATCCAACACACTTGCCTCCTCATTTTTTCCAACAACAACCCTGTGAGGGGGTTGGACTGAGAAAAAATGACTGGCCCAAGGGTCACCCAGCTGGCTTTCATGGCTAAAGAGGGACTTGAACTCATGATCTCCCACTTTCTGGAGCATAGGTGTCAAACTCGCTGTGTCACATTACCGTCATGTGATGTTTCACGACATTTTCCCCTTTGCAGAGCTTGGGTGGGCGTGGCCTATGCACGATGCATCTGGCCTGCAGGCTGCCAGTTTGACACCCCTGTTGTAGAGGGATATATATGTGTAGTGTTTGTGTGTATGATAAAAAAGGAAAAAAAGGAGTAAGGTTAGTCTCGATTTATGATTGGTTCCTTAGCAACCATTCAAAGTTAAGACAGATCCCCCCTCAAAAGGTACTTATGACCTGGATTTGAAGTTTCAATACCTCCTGGCTGAGAGATGACTAGATAATCAAAAAAAAAAAAAAAAAAGCACTCACACAACGCTGAGCCACTTCATGACCAAGATTAGAATAAGATCTTATTATGCCACATATGCCGATTTCATGTCATGTGATCACATTTTGGGCCCTCAATATCCCATAGTCATGTGACTGCAATTTATACTCATTTTCAGCACCCCACAGTCATGTGGCTGCAATTTAATACTTTTTGGACAGTAACCAATGTTTATTTCTAATGTCCATTGTGAACTATGGTTTCCCTGTTTTATGTCTCTCATGTTCATTTAATGACCACCACAAAAATGTCATAAAATCAGTCACAATCATGTACTGACCTGCTTAAAAATCAGTCCAATTTATGGCCACAATTTTGGGCTCCATGATGGTCATAAATCAAGAACTGCCTGTATGGATATTATAAAACATATCAAAGGTATCCAATTACACTTAACTTAATCTACCTACAGTGAAAGCAACTTATTACAATGTTTTGAATAAGAACAATTTTGAGATAAATGGATTTATGCATTGTTTTTCTTTTCAACTATATTAGGCATTTTGTATGATCTATATTATAAAAAAAGATTAAAATATTTTTATGACACCTATATAAGTACTGGATGTGGATTAGCTCTTTTGTATATGAAGCACACTTCAGTAAGATATTTTATGTACTTCAGTATTTTAACAGCAAGTAAATTGTCTCAGATTAACTCACACAAGGAATAATTCTAACCGAAGAGCCAGAGTCAAACCGGGGAAATTATTTCTCAAGTGACCATATAAGTAGGGTTTTTGGAAGTAATAAAATCCCTTCACCACTGTTATGTTCGCGTGGAAGGAGGCCAGGAGTCGGTGACTTTGTATCAAGCTCTTTATTGAAGTCAGGAACCGAACTGGCTCTTTGGAAAACCTTGCGGCTTTTTATTTCCAAGCCGCGGCAGCCGCGGCCAATGGCACCGCTTTGAATCTCCCGCAATTCGAATCTACCAATCGCGGGAGATTATCAGGGAGCCAATCAGCGCGGCTCGCCTAACCAATCCGATCGCCCCGCGCTTTGGCCAATCAAAGCGTGGGGATTCCAAGAATTCAAATTAAGGTACAGAACACCCCTCCCCTCTTGGTTCGGTCCTTATGTAGCGTAGTCCCGTAGGTAGGCGGGGCTCCGTCTTTGCCTACTGGACCTGCGCAGATCAGTTGTAGGTTGGATCCCGGCCGGTTCGGTCAGGGTCTCTGTTTCTCCGGATTCCGTCGTGGGAACCGCCTGGTATGTCTGGCCGGGCCGCTCTTCGCAGCTCCCTCCTGGGCTACCCGGGTTGGTTGAGCTGCGGGTTTCACCGCTCCCGCTCGGTCTTTCCGGGTTGGTTGAGCTGGCCTGGCTGTCTCTCCCTGGCGAGGTTTCGTGCTGGCTGCTTGCAGGTGAGTATGGTTAGTTTCTTTCTTCTGAGTTTTGGTTCCCGGGGTATCCCCTCCCCTCTTGGTTTGTGTTGAGGGGGTTGGTTTTGTTTGGTTGCGTGTCGGTGGTGTCTTGTGTGGCAGTCCTCGATCTTAACTGATCGATGTGGCATTTCCGCGCTCATCCGTCGGTTGTTTGTAGTCGGTACGAGGGTGGGCCTGTTAGCTGTGTTATGATTGCTGGTATCCATAATGGGTCTCCGGTTAGGTTCTTCGCGTAGACAGCGTCGCCTGGTGCGAAGGTTCGATGTTTGCTGGTGGAGTTTGGGGGTTTCTCTGGGTTGTAAGTGGGGTGTAGTCTATCGAGTGGGGACCTTATTTTCCTCCCCATTAGCAGTTCTGCCGGGCTTTTATTTGTTGTGGTGTTCGGGGTTATGTGTTGTATGAAGAGTAATTTATTTATTTTGTCCTGGATCTCCCCGTGGTCTATTTTCTGGATGTTTTTTTTGTGAATTGAACCATCCGTTTCACCCTTCCGTTCGCCGCCGGATGCACCGGGGCTGTCAGTGCGTGTAGTATGCCCCGTCCCGCTAGGAATTTTTCGAATTCCAGCGATGTGAATTGGGGCCTGTTGTCGGATACGAGGACGTCTGGGAGGCCGTGTGTTGCGAAGAGTTTGCAGAGTTCTTTGGTCACGGCTTCTGTGGTGGTTGTTCTCATGTTGCTTACCTCCAGCCAGTTGGAGTAAGCGTCCACGGTTATTAAGAAAGTGTGTCCTTTTGTGGGCCCGGCGAAATCTATGTGGATTCTAGACCAAGGTCCCCTGGGGGTTTCCCACTCTAGGATGGGTGCTATGGGTGGGGTTGGTCTAGTTTCCTGGCATCGTTGACACCTTGCTACTCAGGCCTCGATCTGTTTGTCCATCCCTGGCCACCAAGCATAACTTCTGGCCAGGGCTTTTGTTCTAACGATGCCTGGGTGCCCCTCGTGTAACAGTTCCAGTACCTTCCCTTGTAGTTTTTCCGGAATGACCACCCTATCTCCCCATAGTATACACCCTTTTAGTAACGAGAGTTCCGTTTGCTGGTTTCGGAATGTCCTGAAAGTCTCGTCGTTTTCCTTTTCCGGCCACCCTTTCTCTACCCAAGGCAAAACCCGCGCCAGATGTTTGTCTTTATTAGTTTCTCGGGCAATGTCTGACGCGGTTATGGGTAGGTTGGGTAGAGTCTCTATGCTGAGGGTGGTCGTCGTGGGTGCTGGGTCAGTGTCTGGTTCGGGTAATGGTGAGCGGCTTAAGGCATCCGCATGGGAGATGGTCTTACCGGGTCAGTGTGTGAGCCCGTAGTTGTAGGCGGCCAGGAATTCGGACCACCTTGTCATTCTGGGAGACAGAATGTTCGGGGTGACCCTGTTCCCTGCGAGTATTCCCAGCAGCAGTTTGTGGTCGGTGATGATGGTAAACGTCCGGCCGTAGAGGTACTCATGAAACCTTTTTACTGCGGCGACGATAGCCAAAGCCTCTTTGTCCAGCTGGCTGTAGTTCCGCTCCGGTTTGGTGAGGGTCCTTGAAAAGAACGCGATGGGTGCTTCCTTTCCGTTGGGGAGAGTATGGCTGAAGACAGCGCCGACGCCGAAGGGTGACGTGTCGCATGTGATGGCTAGTGGTAGAGTCTCGTTGTACTGGATGAGGACGGCATCTGAAGTGAGCAGGTCCTTGGTTTTCCTGAAGGCGGCTTCCTTGCATTTTCCCCAAGTCCAGGTAGCTGCCTTGTCCAAAAGCCTATGCAAAGGCTCCGCTGCGATCGCCTTTTGGGGCAGGAAGACATTATAAAAGTTATGTAGCCCCAGAAACGCCTGCAGTTCTGTTTTTGACCTGGGTGTGGGGGCTTCTTTGATGGCTTTGATTTTTTTGTCGGTGGGGTGAATGCCGTGTCGGTCTAGGAGGTATCCTAGGAATTCGACCCGCTCTGTGTACAGCTGGCATTTTTCCATCTTCACTTTAAGCCCGGTTTCTTTGAATCTTGTTAGCACCTCCCTTAGGCGACTCTCTAGTTCGGCCTGGTTGGTTGCCGATACTAGTACATCGTCGAAGTATGGTACCACCCCCTTGATGCCTTGTTAGAGTCTTTCCATGAGGCTGTGGAAAATTCCAGGCGCCACGCTGACTCCAAATTGGAGTCGGTTACATCTGAAGGCTCCCGGGTGGGTGACTATGGTTTGCGCCTTTGCAGTTTCCTCGTCGACCAGCAGTTGCTGGTATGCTTGGGCCAGGTCGAGTTTCGTGAAAACTTTGCCCCCTCCCAGTGAGTGTAGGAGATGTTGCACTACTGGGACGGGGTAAGCGCTTTGCTGCAAGGCGCCATTTAGGGTGGCCTTATAGTCCCCGCAGATTCTCACTGACCCATCCGGCTTGATTGGGGTGACTATTAGGGTCTCCCACCGGGCGTGGTCTATGGGTTGTAGGACCCCTTACTTGATGAGCTTGTCAATGTGCTCATTGATTTTCGGTTTGCATGCGAAAGGTACCCGCCTTGGTTTTAGGCGTTTCGGGGGAATGTTTGGGTCCAGGCTGAAGGATATAGGGGGACCTCGGTACTTGCCTAGGTTGCTGTTGAACACTTCTTGGAAGTCCCGGGCCAGTTGCTGCTCCCAGTCGGCTTCGGCGATGTGGTCGATGCCCGTGACTGCGATGCCGAGTGGTGCGAACCATTGAAGTCCCAGCAGGCTAGGTCGGTCTCGATCGACGATGGTCAAGGGAAGTCTTTCGGTGTGCCCCTTGTAGGTCACTGTGAACTGTCCTGTTCCGACTACAGGGATGCGGTTTCCCTGGTAGTCTTTGAGGATTAGTCTCTGGTTTTCTAGTTCCCTTCTCTGGATGGTGGGCACCAAGCATTTAATTTCTTGCCAGGCTACCATTGAGAGGTAGGACCCGGAGTCCACCTCCATTTTACAGGGTTCGCCTTCGATGCCTACCTCCACGTTGACTTTTCTGGTGTCTGAGGTTGTTGCGTGGCCGATGGTGACCGTCTGATGTGTCTCTTCTCTCCGCCAGGTCTTGCCACCCCATTGGGCTCATCCGTTCCAGTCCCAATGGTTGTCTGTTGGCCGATCTCTGGTCCTGGGGGGTGGGCTCTCTCATCTCCGCTCGCTTGGGTCCCATCGTCTGGGGCTGTGGTTTTTCTTGAGGCGGCAGACGCGGGCGATGTGGCCCTTCTTGTCGCAGTGCCAGCAAACAGAGTCGAAGAACCAGCATTCGGATCTGGGGTGGTCACCTCCGCAACCGGCACACGCGGTCCTCGACTTACGACTCCGCCAGCTGCGCTGGTTGCGGCCTGCCTGGAGATGGTGGATGACTTCCTCCTCGTCTGACGTGCCCGAGGTGGAGTGGAGTTCGCCCTGGTGGATGGTAGTTTCAGGTTGGGCCTCGGTCGACCTTGCAGGGTGGTTGTTTGCGGTGCGGTCCCCGGCATTCGGTCTCCGCATGCTGTCTGCTGATTGTCGGGTTGCTTCGGCTGCTGTGGCTTCGGAAATGGCATCAGCGAGGGCGATGTTGCCCTTGGCCATCAACCGACTTTGGAGAACGGGGTCCCAAAGGCCAAGCACGATTCGGTCCCGCAGGGCCTCGTTCATATTGGAGAACTCGCATAGTCCTCCAAGGCACCACAGCTCTGCGACGAAATCACTGAAACTCTCACCCGACCGCTGGTCCCGCCGATAAAATTTGTGTCGTCGGATGAGGATGGGTATGGTTGGAGTGTAGTGTTTCCAGAGTAATGGCTCGAGGTCAGCCCAATCCATCGCGGTAACATCGGCAGGCTTGACTAGTGCTTTTGCCATCTTAAACACTGCGGGCCCGCAGTGCGTTAGGAAGATGGCTCATTTCTTCGGTCCGGTGGCATCCTTCAGATCGTTGCATTCAAGGAACATGTGGAATCTGTCCGTGTAAGATTCCCAGTCCTCGCTAGCGGGGTTGAAGGGGGTTGGTGGCGCGATGCTGGCCATCTCGTCGGTTGGCTGGCTTTCGTCGGACACATGCTTCGGTTCAGGATAAGTATCCCACCCTCGTCGCCAGTGTTATGTTCGTGTGGAAGGAGGCCAGGAATCGGTGACTTTGTATCAAGCTCTTTATTGAAGTCAGGAACCGAACTGGCTCTTTGGAAAACCTTGCGGCTTTTTATTTCCAAGCCGCGGTGGCCGCGGCCAATGGCACCACTTTGAATCTCCCACGATTCAAATCGACCAATCGTGGGAGATTCTCAGGGAGCCAATCGGCGTGGCTCGCCTAACCAATCCGATCGCCCCGCGCTTTGGCCAATCAAAGCACGGGAATTCCAAGAATTCAAATTAAGGTACAGAACAACCACCTACTCCTGTCACTATCACTGAGTCAACCACAGCAACCTTGCTTTGATAGCCTATGTTATCAAACAAAGTCTGCAATTATGTTTGAGGCTGTTCTAAACCAAACATTTTCACTGAAGTACTCACTTTTCCTTCAAGTCTCCCTGAGGTGAATTCATAACATCTGATTTAATCTGATGAATCAAATCAATTTGAAGGGATGATTTGATTGAATCTAATTTGAATCTCTGACTCAATTTTGTTAAAGGACACCTGTTTGTTATCTAAAATTATATCAGATGTTCAGATAATTTATTTCTGCAGACATCTTTTGTTTTTCCTTCTCATACACATTAAGTACTGCGAAAGAGTGTAACAGATGATAATCTATGGCATGCAAGACTAAAATATTATGTTTCAGAATCTAAAACAGTAATTTTTACTAAAAAAATTTAAAATAATCCAAAACTGAAATTCACTTTCCTGCTCATCTTTCCAGAATTAAAATGTTTTACAATTCTGGCATAACCAACTGGGGTGTGTGCGGATGGATTTTTTATCATCTTCTATTTCAATCGCTGTAACTTGGAAAAGGCCTTTTCTTCTGGTGGTATGGCCTTCTGTATCCTTAACATCTGAGGAACAGTCTTCAGAGGAGATTGTGAATCATTCAGTAGGTTCCCAAAGGAAGGTCAGAAGAGAAAGTTGTACCATTTGAGTATAAATCTGATTGCACAGAGCTCTCAAGCTGCAAAAGTATCACTCAGCAGTAACAAAGAATCAGAATTTTATGCATGGCCTTTTAGTACTCATTCAGAATTCTGTAGGTGAAATATGCTTCATTTTATCTTAAACAATATTGGATTTGGTTCATAATCCAAAATTTGTTGATATCTAAACATAATACACAAAATGGGCACTGTCTTATACTTTTCAACTATTATTCTGCTCACTGTTATCACACTATTGAATTTAGGAAAAAAATCACTTTTCTTCTGCCCAGTCGACCTCAATGTGATATTTGTTTTTACGCTGTCTATTACTCTGAGATCCACTGATTCTCCATACTTTGTTTTTCATTTAGGATTCATTATTACAACTTCAAATTGGAATGGGCATATAAGAGCTGGCTGTGCAAATAAATCAGTAGAAACACAAGCTGTTTTGAATATATATATATAAGTTTTCGCGGGTACTTACATGTATGGCATTCAGCTTTGTTCGGGTATTTTCCCACGTAATAGTAGTGGTGCTTTTAAAGTTGTAGCAACGTTTCAGCAGAATCTCATCTGCCATCATCAGGCTTCTGTATAGTGTTCGTCTGTGAGTTAGACTTTTACAGTGGTTTCAGATTTAAATTTGGGGCTGCCCCAAATTTAAATCTGAAACCACTGTAAAAGTCTAACTCATAGACGAACACTATACAGAAGCCTGAAGATGGCAGATGAGATTCTGCTGAAACATTGCTACAACTTTAAAAGCACCACTACTATGACGTGGGAAAATACCCGAACAAAGCTGAATGCTATATATATATATATATATATATATATATATATATATATATATATATATATATATATATATATATATGTACACACACACGTATATATGTATATATATATATACACATGTGGAGCAAGAAGATCTGCTTGTAAGTTTAGATGTGGTTTCACTATTCACTCAAGTTCCAATAAAAGAGACCCTTGAAATCATCAAAAATAAATACCATCCAGCTAAACACCTCATGGAACTAACAGAACACTGCTTAACCAACACATATTTCATATACAAAGGACAAAGATACAAACAAATTGAAGGAGCCCCTATGGGATCACCACTGTCACCCGTCATTGCAAACCTTTTCATGGAAGAATTCGAATCCAGAGCCCTGGCCAATGCCATCCACAAACCCAAACTATGGTTAAGATACATCGATGACACATTTGTGATTTGGCCCCATGGAAAAGAAAACCTAAACAATTTCCTAACACACCTAAAACGGAAACGGAAACCATGGAAACGGAAACAAACAAACAACTACCATTCCTAGATGTACTAATCTACAAAAAAACAGATGGCACACTAGGACACACCGTATACCAGAAGAAAACACACACTAACCGCTACCTCAATGCCCAATCCCAACACCACCCAGCACAGATAAACTCCATGGCTAAAACACTAATTACTAAAACCAATTGCCTGGCAGACAAGACACACATTAAACTGAACTATGCACCCTGACTAAAGTACTGACAGCCAACAGCTTCCACAGAAGCAAAATCACCAACTTGATCCACAAAAACACACTGAAACATAATAGAGACCCAGAAGATGAACAGATCTATGGAAAGCTGTCCTGCCCTACATAAGAGGTACTACAGACAAAATAAGTAAGGTACTACACAGACATCACATCAAGGCTGCCTTCAAAACAGACAGAAAAATAGCAGCCATCCTTAGAAACCCCAAAGATAAAATTGACCTGGAAAACCAAGGCATATATGAAGTCCCCTGTGCATCATGCCCGGCCACATATGTTGGACAGACCAATAGAAGAATAAGCACCCGCCTGGATGAACACAAAAATGCAGTAAAAAAGCTGGAACACACTTCCTCACTAGTCCAACACATGGAAGCCACAGGTCATAGCATCAACTTCAATGGCACCCAAACCCTAGCCACTATCGATAACCCCAGCCACAGAATCATCAGAGAAGCCATAGAGATTGAAAAAAGACCAGACAGCATGAATAGAAGAGATGACTCCACCAGACTGTCAATCATTTGGAAGCCTGCACTCATAAACAAAAAAATCTCCACACTTCAAGCCAGGCAAACACCTGGGCACAAACAGATCCCCCCTAATACCTCCAGCTCAAACACACCCCAACCAGGCACCCAGATGAAACCCAGCTTCCTAACTCATGATAGCCGTCCGTTTACCCGAAGCCAAGCTGCACTAAAGGCCTCCAATAAAGTAACACAATGTTGCCAGCCAATCAAGATACAAATAGAGCCCCCCCCAAAAAAAGACAGAAGATATTAGTAGCAGAACACAGCAAACTCCAAGACCAATAAACACAGACCAAGACTCTCAACCAATCAGGAGGAAGAAAAAACCATTCTGACACAGCAATAGGCTGCCCCAAATTTAAATCTGAAACCACTGTAAAAGTTTGACTCACAGACAAACACCATACAGAAGCCTAATGATGGCAGATGAGATTCTGCTGAAACGTTGCTACAACTTTAAAAGCACCACTATTATGACGTGGGAAAATACCTGAACAAACGGATGAATGTTGGGTTGATGCAAGAACTAGATGTAGGCTGAGACATCAAGCACAATTTGAAAGGAAACGTCAAATCAGAGACTTATTAGAGAGACTGACATGCCTCTTCAAGGAATATAAGGCGGCGTGTTAGCTAGAGATCCTTGTTTGGGTCAAAATTCGTTAATTACATTTGTAGTTTGGAAGAAGCCTTCTGTTTGCCTTTCAGCTCTGATTTATCGTGTGGCTCCTTATCTGAGTTTGAAGACAGTTTCTGGGAAAGCTGCCAATGACAACTCCAGAGGAAAGTTAACTCTGTTGTTTCCTGATATTGTCTGTTCATGTTTATTCCTTTGGGACATTTGGACTCTCACCTTGTGGCTACAGGTGAGACAGAACATGATATATTCATGGGTATTTATATGTATGGTATTCAGCTTTGTTTGGGTATTTTCCCACATCATTACAGTTGTGCTTTTAAAGTTGTAGCAATGTTTCAGCAGAATCTCATCTGCCATCATCAGTCTTCTGTATTGTGTTCATCTGTGAGTCAGACTTTCACAGCTGTTTCTGTTTTAAATTTGGTGCTAGCCTACTGCTGTGCCGGAATGTTTTTTTTTTCATCCTGATTGGTTGGGAGTCTTGGTCTGTGCTTATTGGTCTTGGAGTTTGCTGTGTTCTGCTTGAATGGTGTTTCCAATATCTAATTTTCTAATTTTGTTTTGTAGTCTTTTCTATCCATTACTACTATGGCACTACTTTTATCTGCTGGAAGTATGATTATGCTGCTGTCGTTCCTTAGGGCTTGCAGAGCTTTTAGTTGCTCTGTGTACAAGTTGCTTTTGGGTGGTTTGCTTGTGCATAGGATGTTAGTGACTTGGTGTCTTATTCTATTAGCTTCATCTGTATTTAATTTAGTTAGGCTCCATCATATGTGGAGTGGAATCCAGCCTAATTAAAAATTGACAGAACTACTCCAAGACTCCACATACAAACCCATAAACACGGACCCAACCACATATCTGGAAAAAATAACCAAGAAGAAAATTATAACCAGCCACATGAGCAAAGAGATCCAACAGACAATCATCCCAAGACAAAAATCTTCCAGATGCCCCAAACTATATGGCCTCCCAAAAATACACAAGGAAGGCATACCTCTCAGACCCATAGTCAGCTCCAGAGGAGCACCACTACAAAAACCTAGCCAAATACCTAGCAAAACAGCTATAGCCCCATGATGAAGCAGCAGCTTCACATGTACAAAACTCATACCACCTCTTGGAAACGATCAAAGATCTACACGTGGAACAAGAAGATCTGCTTGTAAGTTTCAACGTAGTTTCACTATTCACTCAAGTCCCGATAAAAGAAACCCTACAAAACATCAAAAATGTATACCAACCACCCAAACACCTCATGGAACTAGCAGGACACTGATTAACCAACACATATTTCATATACAAAGGACAAAGATACAAGCAAATTGAAGGAGCCCCTATGGGATCACCATTGTTACCCGTAATTGCAAACCTGTTCATGGAAGAATTTGAATCCAGAACCCAAGCCAGTGCCACCCACAAACCCAAACTATGGTTCAGATAAATTGATGACACATTTGTTATTTGGCCCCATGGAAAAGAAAACCTAAATGATTTCCTAACACACCTAAACAACACACACCCCAAAATCAAATTCACTGTGGAAATGGAAGCAAACAAACAACTACCATTCCTAGATGTACTAATTTACAAAAAAAAAAAAAAATAGCTGGCACACTGGGACACACCATATACCAGAAGAAAACACACACCAACTGCTAGCTCAATGCCCAATCCCACCACCACCCAGCACAGATAAACTCCGTAGCCAAAACACAAATCGCCAGAACCAAACACCTGGCAGATAAGACACACATAAAGACTGAACTATGCACCTTAACTAACGTACTGACAGCCAACGGCTTCCACAAAAGCAAAATCACTGGCCTGATCCACAAAAACACACTGAGACATAATGGAGAACTAGAAGATGAACAGACCTATAGAACAGTTGTCCTGCCCTACATAAGAGGTACTACAGACAAAATCAGTAAGATACTACACAGGCATCACATCAAGACTGCCTTCAAAACAGACAGAAAAATAGCAGCCATCCTAAGAAACCCCAAAGATAAAATTGACCTGGAAAGCCAAGGCATATATGAAGTCCTGCCACATACATTGGACAGACCAATAGAAGAATAAGCACCTGCCTGGATGAACACAAAAATGCAGTAAAAAAGCTGGAACACACTTCCTCACTAGTCCGACACATGAAAGCCACAGGTCATAGCATCAACCTCAGTGGCACCAAAACCCTAGCCACTATAGAAAACTCCAGCCACAGAATTATCAGAGAAGCCACAGAGATTGAAAAAAGGCCTGAAAGCAGACTGTCAATCATTTGGAAGCCTGCACTCACAAACAAAAAAATCTCCACACCACAAGCCAGGCAAACACCTGGGCACAAACAGAGCCCCCCCCCAATAGCTCCAGTTCAAACACACCCCAACCAGGCACCCAGATGAAACCTAGCTTCCTAATAAATGACAGATGTCCATTTACCCAAAGCCAAGCCGCGTTAAAAGCCTCCAATACAGGTAACACAGTGTTGCCAGCCAATCAAGGCAAAAAAATCCACAAAATAGACAGAAGATATTAGAAACACCAATCAAGCAGAACACAGCAAACTCCAAGACCAATAAACACAGACCAAGACTCCCAACCAATCAGGATGAAGAAAAAACCATTCTGGTGAAGCAGTAGGCTAGCATCAAATTTAAAACAGAAACAGCTGTGAAAGTCTGACTCACAGATGAACACAATATAGAAGCCTGATGATGGCAGATGAGATTCTGAGGAAACATTGCTACAACTTTAAAAGCACAACTATAATGACGTGGGAAAATACCCGAACAAAGCTGAATACCATACATATAAATACCTGCGAAAACTTAAGAAAAATACACACACACGCACACACACACACACACACACACACACACACACAGGTCTAAGTGTGTTTGGGTCTTTTCCCGTGTAAGATTAAGAGTATCTTTACATCTTTAGCACTCTTTCTGAGAGTAATTGAGATCACTTGGAGGTATACAATATCTGTGCCCTCAGGATCACCTGTATAGTGCAAATGGGAGTGAAATCTGCTTGCAACTGCCTAAATGACTCTGTAGCAATCCAGAAATAGGTACATAGATTGTACATCATTCCACTAGATGAATAGTGACCTTCCTCTTCCTCAATACTTCATTTTTATGTTCTGTCAGCATGTGGAGTCTTCAATAGGGGGATGGGAAACATTCCTCTTTTAATTTCTTTTCTGTGCCTTTTGACCAGGTTCTGATGCACTTTTTTTTTGTTGGTTTGTTATTTTTGCTGATACCTCCTCCCTATGTGTGGCTAGTGCTGTTGTTTGTCACATATAAATATCGACCTTGATGGGCCCTGAAAATAGCACTGCTGTTAGAATCAGAGATTACAGCTCCTAAAACCATTATGAAAGAAGCTAGCTCAAGCACTAACAGGGGAACATTTATTAGAGAAGTCCAATTAGTACTGACTTAACCAAGAGACATTTAGCCATGATTAATATTAATGCTCTCAGGAAAGGTGACACTTTCAGTGAACAGGTTGATCTAGGTCTTCCTGTTCTCTCAATACTCTGCTGTTACCTAACAAGCAAAACAGGAACAAGAAAGAAACTGTCATCAAGCCACATAAATGCCTGAAGTTCAATGCCTTCTTGTTATTCATTCCATTGATTCCCGTATATTTACTGTTCATCCTTCACTCTCTCGCTCTGCTTTCTTTTATCCCAGAAAGACTGGTGATTCATCTCTCATAGAAGGAGATTTGCTCTCCCCTTAACTAATCCACTGCATTAAAATCTAATTTGTTCACTGCTCAGTAGTTCTGCTTTGATGATTTACAGTGATGTTGGCTTATGTGCTTCCACCTTTTCTTGTATACTTAGTAAATGTCAACGCAGCCTGACTCAATTTTCTCTATGTAATTGCATAATATCTAATAAACTGATAGCAACTCAATGGAATGGCAGAAGTCAATATGTTATTTAAAATATCTATTAATAAAACTAACAGGAGGTATGGATTTAATTGAGACAGGAAGATGATGTACTCAGAATATAAATCTTTTTCCTTCACTTTTTCATATTGTTTTCTTGATTCATAGCCAACCCTGCACCAAATAAGCACATTTTGCTAAATTTCTAATTTATGTTGGAAGAACCTCTGCTATATGGCTTTTGCTTGTAGCGTATCACCTCTATTACTAACTTTCAAGATGTAGTTCAATGTTATGAATAGTTGGACGTGAAGGAACTACATTCGAATAAATTAATCGGAGTTTGTCAAGTGTTTGAATGTTGATGGTGACTTGGAAGATGATCTTCCAATTTTGGAAACAGGCAGATTTTTAGATTCAGCATATATTTACCAAGAACACTTGCAGGTACATTTCAGGAGATCCAATGTCAGTTGTGCAAAGGATTATTGGTTTAGGTATATTTTTTTTTAAAAAAAAATACTAAAGTAATTTTTAACAAAGTAAAAACAATACAAATTTAAAGAAAAAGTAAAATAAAAATGATAACAGAAAAGAAATTAATGAGAAAAAAGAAAGAAAGTTATAAAAATGGCTTTCAATCTTCTTTACAGTAGTTATAAATGCATTTATGTTTATATTTTATTCTCTCTGCCTATGTTACATTATGGTTACTTTATGACTTATTCTTTTATCATGCTACTCTTTCTAATCATCAAACCTATAACTCTTTCTCTACACCCTGCCCCATTTTCAGCAAAAAGCCCATAAGGGGTTTCCAATCACTAGCAATTATTGTCTTCTCCCTAACCAAACAAATCAATTTTGCCATTTCTGCAATTCTGACATTTTTTTTTTTTGAAAAAGTTTTTATTAATTTTCTACAAACAAACAAGACAAACAAAACATAAAAACATCAAATCTTATATGTACATCCAGTGTGTCAGTTGGTTCATCATTTTTGTGCATTCATTCTGTAGTCTCAATTACAATTATGTTACATAACAACTCATATTGTCAATCCAAAATTATATATCCTAATATCACTAAAAAAAGAAATTTTTGACTATATTTTTAATCATTTATGCTTAATGAGCTAACAATACTTTAAACCAGTTTACTCTATAACAAATCATCTAATCATATCAAATCAATCCTAAAAAATCCTTTATAAATATAATAGCAAATAGCAAAATAATGACAAAATAAAGATAATCCTTACTCTCTAGCATTCTAAATATTCTATTATCGTATTTTATCATCTAGCCATTTATAAAAAAGATCCCAAATTTCGTAAAATTGTTTATCCTCTTGCTCTCTAATTTCAAATGTCAATCTGCTCATCTCAGCACATTCCAATATTTTCTTAATAATTTCTTCCTGTAATGGTATTTTCTCATTCTTCCAATTTTTAGCAAATACAATCCTGGCCGCTGTGAATACATTTACAATCAGGTATTTCAAATCTTTACTATATATATCAGGTAAAATTCCCAATAAGAAGATCTCTGGTTTCAAATCTATATGTTTCTTTGTCATTTTTTCCAACCACATGCGAATTATAGTCCAATATTTTCTAGCATCCTCACAAGTCCACCACATATGGTAATACGAGCCGGGTATCTGATGACATTTCCAACATTTTTCAGATTTGTTCTTAAACATTCTTGCTATTCTTGTTGGAGGAAAGTGCCACCTGTAAAACATCTTATACAAGTTTTCTTTATATGCTGTTGACATTGTCATTTTATAATTTTGAGACCACAATTTCTGCCATTTCTCCAAATCAATCCCATATCCAAAATTCTTCCCCCAAACAATCATAGTTTCTTTGACTTGTTCTTCCTCTAATTTCATTCCCAGTAAATAACCATATAATTTTTTAATCACCTTCTCATCAGTACCCATCAAGATCTTGTCTAAATCAGTCTGTTTATCATAAAATCCCTCCGTTTTAGAATCTTCATCATACCTTGAGTGTATTTGTGCATATGAAAACCAATTCATCCTTATACCTTGTTCTTCTAAGTTTTGGATCGATTTAAGTTCACCCTTTTCATCCAAAAGTTCCCCATATCTAACTGTTTGTTCCTTCTTGTAAATTATAGGATAGGAAAATGCTTCAATGGTCGATAACCAAACTGGAATTTTCAAATAACATTGTCTTTTTATCTTCTCCCAATTTAACCACAAAGACTCCCGTACATAATGTCTTCTAAAATAACCCTGTGTTTTAGTTCCCTTATACCATAAAAAAGCATGCCAACCCAACAGCAAGTCATGCCCTTCTAGTGTCAACAACCTATGTTTCCTTAATGTTATCCATTCTTTGACCCACATCAAACTTGCAGCTTGATAATACAATTCCCAATTAGGCAGACCAAAACCTCCTCTAATTCTAGCATCTTGCAAAAGCTTTAACTTTATTCTCGCTTTTTTACCTTGCCATATAAACTTCAACATAATTTTATTTAAATCTTCAAAATAATCTTTTCCAAGCCTAATTGGTATTGTTTGAAACAAAAATAAAATTCTAGGTAAGATATTCATCTTAATTGTTGAAATTCTCCCTATTAATGACAATTGCAAGTTTTCCCACTTCTTCAAATCTGTAGTTATCTGTTGTTTAAGTTTAATATAATTATTCTCCTTTAATGTGCTACATCTTGTTGTCAAATATATCCCCAAATACTTAACCTTATTTGTAACTTGAATTTTCAAAAGATCTGCCAATTCTTCTCTCTGTCTCAATAACATATTCTTTGTCAAAATCTTTGTTTTATCTTTGTTTATTTTCAAACCAGCCACCTTTCCATATGACTCTATCCTTTCCAGTAACTTTGGAGCTGTTTCAATCGGATCTTCCAAAATAAAAGCTAAATCATCAGCAAAAGCTTGTAGCTTAAATTCTTCCTTCTTAATTTTCATTCCTTTTGTGCTTTTATCATCCCTAATATTTCTATTCAAGACTTCCAAGGTCAACACAAATAGCAAAGGAGATAGGGGGCATCCTTGTCTTGTGCCTTTCCTTATATTAATAAAATCTGTAAGTTCCCCCTCCATCATTACCCTTGCTGTCTGTTTATTGTATATAGCTTCTATTGCTTGAATAAATTTTTTAGCAAAACCCATCTGCTCCAATAATAATAACATAAATCTCCAGTTGACGTTGTCAAATGCTTTTTGAGCATCTAGGAATATCAAAGCCATTTGCTTTTCAGGATGAGCCTCATAATATTCCAAAGTGTCCAAGATTACTCTCATATTATCTCTAATTTGTCTCTTTGGCAGAAATCCATTTTGATCTGAGTGAATAAAATTATTTAAATATTTTTTAAGTCTTTCTGCTAAAATTGAAGCAAAAATTTTATAGTCTGCATTCAATAAAGAAATAGGTCTATAATTCTTAATTTGCAATGGGTCAGTCTCTTCCTTTGGTATAAGTGTAATATAAGCCTCTGACCATGTTTTAGGTATCATCTTTTTTAACATAACTTCATTCATAACTTCTAACAATGGGATGCTCAATAATTCTTGAAATGTTTTATAAAATTCTACTGGAAGCCCATCTGGGCCCGGAGCTTTCCCATTATTTTGTCTCTTAAATGCTTCATTTAGTTCCATCATTGTTATATTGCTTTCTAGCATTTCTTCAGTCTCTTTAGGTATCTTTGGTAAATTAGCTTCCTGTAAATACTGTTTGACTTTTCCTTCATCAATATTCTCTTGTTTATATAATTGCCCATAAAAATCTCGGATAATTTCTTTTTTCTCCTTGTTCCCATAACAAACTTGGCCTTGTTCATCTATTAACTTCAATATTTTTCTTGATTCCTTCTCTTTTCTCAATTTATATGCTAGCCATCTACCTGGTTTATTTGCATCTTCAAAATAATTCTGTTTAGAGTTTCTAATTTTCTGTGCCAATTCTTCTTTCTCTATTAATTCCATTTTATGTTTGATTACATCCAGCTTCAATTTAATATCCTTTTTCTGTGGCATTTTCTGTAATTCTTTTTCAAGAGTTTTATACTCATTTTCCAAGGCCTTAGAAGCTTGCCTTTTCCTAATATTCTTTTTTCTTGTATAATCTATTATCAAACCTCTAGCGTATGCCTTCATAGTATCCCACACATTTTGCGTTGAAGTATCTTCTTTTTTATTTTCTCTAAAGAAAAAAGCCAATTCCTTCTCCATCCATTGTGTAAAATCTTTCTCCTTTAAAATAGTATTATTTAATGTCCATCTCGATCTTTTTTTTTGTCCCTTCCATTTAATTGTCATTGGGCTATGATCTGCCCAGGTACTTGTTTCAATGCTTGTTTCTTTAATATTAGATATTAGTTCTGTTGAGATCCAAATCATATCTAATCTGGACCATGATAAATGTCTATTTGAATAAAAAGTATATTGTTTAGCTTTAACGTTTCTTTCTCTCCAAATATCTTTTAAAGTTAATTCATCTGTCATTTTAAAAAAAGACCTTGGGAGAACCTTTCTATTTTGCTTTGTTGTTGTTGCTATATAGTCTTTTTTTTACTTTTTTCTGGACTTTTATACCTATGATAATCCCCTCCAGCCCATGTTGCTCCACCACCATTTGGATAGTTACTTCAATTGGGTTTGGGAAGGTGTCTTTGCCATAGGAATTCTGCATTAGTCTGTGGTAGCATCTTTACAGTGGCTTTTAACATTTTGGATCAGGCCATCTTGCCAATAATTTGGGCATTATCTGGGTGTTATGATTTGTCATTATATAGGTGACTTGTTAGGAGAGGCTTGCTGACTAATGTTGACCTTCTGAGTCCACCTCCTGTCACTTCTGCTCCTCAGGTGGCCCTAAAGCTATGCCACTTTCCATTCTACCATGACATGTGGCTCAAGATTGACACAGAAGTTGATCACTATTAATGTTCCATGTCACATCACCATCAAAGTGTTCTTGTATTAATTTTTCCAACACTTCACTGCTTGATTTGAGTTCTCTCTCCATTTCCACCTTTGTTTCTTCTTCTTTTTCCTTCTTCCACTCACTTTTGTTATGGAATTTCTGGAGTCTTACCCTTTTATCCTCACTTTTTTTATTTTAGAAGGTAGCTGCTCCCAGGAGCAAAGCTGAAAGATTTGGGGTCTTATACAACAATAAGTTAGAGACCACAGGCACACCATATAAATGATACTAATTGCTTTATTTAAACTATTTCCACAATCAATTCCCATTTATTCTCATTCACACATTCTTATACATCATCCCAAGCTAATGGACACAGGTTAAGGTTTTTGGAGATGGATGACCCAATTCAGAAGTCTTTCAATGAATCTTTTGATTCCACCTTCCTTTTATCTTCCAACTTGGCCTGCACTGTTTGGCAGATTTTGCCTCCAGATAAGTCCTTCTATGGTGGAATTTACTGTCAGGCAATTTGTTCTTGAGTGCATATTCCCTTTTCCAAGCGAATCACAATGTTAAGTTATTTCCAGATACTTACTCGAATAGGCTCCTTCCCATTTCTCACTGTCTTAGAATGATTGATCTTCTATTGGTCTAAACTGGTACTTGCTTTCCCATGGTCACAAATGGTATCTTGGATCATTTATAACACCTCTTCTTTGTTGTCCATTTCAGCTTTCTCTTCACCTGAATCCTTTTTAAAGGACTAGCTTGTTGCAAAAGATAAACATAGGGGCCCTTAAAAGAAATAGGGAAGGGGGCAAAGTGAGAGTACTTATGACTATATGTCTTTCCTTTAATAGATTTTTTGGGTAACAATGTCTAATAAAAGTGTCCAAACTTGATGAAGCTGAAAACCATTTTACATCTGAAAACATCATGTCCTAGTTCTATTTGAACAGTTCAGATCCCACCTACTTGTTTGAGTTCTGATTAATGAAAAAGATGCTCTCTCACAGTATCAGGTGATCTAATAATGATGTAACTTATCGCCCCAAAGATTGGGTTTATCAGTGCTACAGTCTGCTGTGATACAGAGACATTGACCAGAAGAGAGTGACTGGCTCTATTCATGTGCTCCATGTGAATTAACTTCTAGTCCTGTTTATCTTAAATTTCTCTCCAATTTGGATTCAGGTTAAGCAGCTTGCTGCTCTCTGCAAGACACTCTTTCCCTGAACTGCATACAATCTGGAAAAAAAGATAATTTTAGAAAAGCAAAACAATTAGCAAGAAATAGCCATGACTGCAAAGTTTCCTTAAGGGCATGTTTAAAAACTGGATTTTGGATTTTGGATTTTTAGCTGCCTTTATTTGTCTATTTTAGGTGTTTTATTTTTCAGCCTCACTTTACAAGGCACTTTTGCCCAGACAAGAGTCTTGGAGATTACACATTGAGGGAGCCATGCTGGCTAACTATGAGAGCTCTTAAAGACATAGGTGCTACTGAACAAGCCCTGGATGAAAGAATAAAACTATGGGAAGGTATCCCATATGTACTTTTTTTTTTATAGGCAACTGGGCTTTCTGGTTTTTCTTTGAAGACATTTCACTTCTCATCCAAGAGATTTTCAGCTTCTTGGATGAGAAGCGAAATATCTTCAAAGAAAAACCAGAAAGTCCAGATGCCTCTTGAAAAAGCACCTTTGGGACAACTATGATCTGGATGACTAAGAATCTCCATAGACATGTGGGAAGGCATGAATTGAGCAGTTAATGGAAGTTTTAAAGCAAAGATCTTGCTTTGAAGTTCACAGAAATATCATTGGAAGCCAAAAGTGCTATCTTTGAGATGTCAGTGTCAAGGAACATAATATCTGAAGGTACATTGTACAAGCTATTTTCCCTCGAAGAGACTTTCACTGATATTGTCTCAGTAAATCTCACAACAATCTGTATTGTTTAGGCCATGTTGAAAATAGAAGGATTTGCAGGGGGAAGGCGGAGCTTCATTCCGGCGATACAGCTGCGATCTCGGGGCTCTGAGATCGTAGCCGATATTTTCGCCCCTGGTCGGTCCTAACGGACCTAAACCGTCCCGTAGAGACGGTGATCGTGAAGGGCACTGTTCCAGGATCCCAGAGATATCGCAAAATCTCTGGTTTGATCCGGAAGAAGCCCTTTCGCTGGCGGCAGAGAGGCAGCCTCCATAGCTGCTGAAGTCGGGACAGCTCTGGAAAGAAAGTGATTTGAGTGAAGTGTGTCGGCTGAGTGAGAAAAACTCTTTGGTGTTGTAAATTTGCTGAGGTTGGAAAGTTCATTCTGAAGAGAGAATAAAGTTGTGAGGTTTTTTTTTTTTTTTGACTGAAATTGTCTGAGCGGCGTTTTTTAAAGTGATGTCAAATTGAGGCTTAGGGTGTTGTTTTTTTCCTTTCTCTTTCTATATCTTTTGGGAAAGATTTTACTGTGACTATATCTTTTGGGAAAGATTTTACTGTGACTTTGTAGGTAACCGGATTGAATTTTTTCTTATATATATTTTTATGCTCCCTTTGATTTTTTAATTTTCTTTAGGATAGAGGCTCCCTTTGGTTATTTTTTCTTTTTTTTTTTTCTGTATATATTATTCCTTTTTTCCGGCTGGGGGGGAGAAAGAGAATTAAGAAACTTTGTAACACTGCCAACTAGAGGCTTGAAAGTATTTTATTTGAATTGGAGAGAATTGCAAAAAGACCTCATCTCAAGGACATTTTAACGTGATAAGATAGAGGGAGAGCACAGCAAAATATTATTGCAGGTGCTTTCCTGGACTGTTATCAACAACACTTGAGGTTTGGCTTTGAAGCTGCTGGAGAAGAGAGTCATAACAAGAGCCTTGGATAAATAACAAAGTGCAGTGTGTTTTCTTATATATACCCCATTCGCTAGCCTTTTTCTAAATTTTAATTCTAGTAATATTTTTATTTTTGCCTTTTATTTTAAAGGGAAAGCCTCAGAGTTTTTTCTTTTTTCTTCTTTATTTTTCTTTTCTTTTTTATTGGGATTTTTTTGCTTTTCCTATTTATGTTTTTGGACTACTTTGTTGTTGTTGTTTTTTTTTTTTTTGGATTATTGAGACTTTTTAATTGGATTAAGGTGTGAAGAATCTGAAGGAACTTTTTGTTTTTTCTCTTTTTGCTTTTTTTTTTTTTTTGCTCTTAATCAATATTATTATTTTTGGATTTGTTTGTTTTTTCCTTTCTATTTTTTCCTTTTTTATGGTGGACTATCTCGTAATTGGATTAGGGTCTAGAAGAACCTGAAGATCTTTCTTCTTCCTTTTTTCCTGTTTCTTCTTTGGTTTCGTGTCTTTTACTATTGGAGTTCTCCATTTTGGATTATAATTGGCTGCTCTACCAGTTGGATTAAAAGTCAAGAAGAATTTGAAGTTTTGGAAACATTGAAATGAGCAGGAAACTAATACCATCTGGCATTTCTGCTTCTACCTCTGCTTCCCCACCAGCTGGAGGACAACGTTTAATTCAGACAATGTTGAAGCAAGATAAGGAACAAGAAAAAGTAACTTTACAGATGATTATGCAAGGAATCGAAGATCTCAAGACAAAATCAGATATCATTGAACAAAGAACAGGAAATATTGAACAAAGAACAGAAAATATTGAACAAAGAACAGAAAATATTGAACAAAGAACAGAAAATATTGAACAAAGAATAGAGAAGACTGATGAAAAAGTGGAAAATATTAAACAAATGATGGTTAAGTATGAGGAGAGATTCCAAAAAATTGAGGAAGAAGGAAAACAAAGAGAGAAGAAGATTGGAAATATTGACAGCAGACTAACAGCGGTTGAACAAGAAAAAGGTGGGATGTTGAGGTGGGAGATGGAAAGGTCAGAATTTTACCTCAGATTTCAAAATATAGAAGAGGAAAAAGGAGAAAATTTGGCAGCGGTAATGATAGAAATTTTGGCAGATGCTTTGGAAATTACAGAGGAAAAGATGATGGATGGAATAGATGAGATATATCGAGTCTATACAAGATATGCGATGAGAAATAAATTACCCAAGGAAGTCCATATTAGATTTACCAAAAAATCCATTAAAACGCAAATATTACAAGTAGTAAGAGAGAAAACACTGAAATACAAGGGTAAAGAAGTTCTGGTTTTAAAACAAATACCCAGAAGAGTGAGAGAGATGAGAAGAGAATATCGATTTCTGACTAAAATACTATTGGAAAGTGAAGTGAATTATAGATGGCTGATTCCAGAAGGACTAATGTTTAGGTGGCAAGAGCAGAGATATAGAATTGATTCAATTGAGAAAGCAGAACTTTTCCATGCAGAATTCTTTGGAGGAAGAAGAGAGGAAGCAGAGAAAGAGGCTTTATCAATTGAGTTTCAAGATGAACAACTGGAGACTGAAAAAGAGAAAGGAGCAGCAGGGGGACAGATGGATAATAAAGAACAGCGTGAAGTGAGATCCACGAGAGCTGTTAGACCTAAATATAAAGCATAATCATGGAGGAAAAAAAACTGATTACAATGAATATAAATGGACTTAATTCAGCTGTTAAAAGAAGGAAAACTTTTCATAAATTAGAGAAATTAAAATTTGATATAATTTGTCTACAAGAAGTTCACATTAAGAAACAACATGAACAATTGTTATTACAGCCAAAATTGGGCAAAATATTTACTTCTTTGACTCAATGTAAGAAAAGAGGTGTGGTTTTATACATTAAAGAGGCTATTCCAGCAAAATTGATTTACACGGATGAAGATGGAAGAGTATTAATGGTAGAAATAATGGACAATAATATAAAAATACTCTTGATTGCAATTTATGATCCGAACGATAAACAAGAAGAGTTTTATAAAAAGCTACACATGAAAATAATTGGACTGGACTATGTTAATATAATTATGATGGGAGATTTCAATGGAATTGTGGACAATAAACTGGACTATATAGCAACAACAACAAAGCAAAATAGAAAGGCTCTCCCAAGGTCTTTTTTTAAAATGACAGATGAATTAACTTTAAAAGATATTTGGAGAGAAAGAAATGTTAAAGCTAAACAATATACTTTTTATTCAAATAGACATTTATCATGGTCCAGATTAGATATGATTTGGATCTCAACAGAACTAATATCTAATATTAAAGAAACAAATATTGAAACAAGTACTTGGGCAGATCATAGCCCAATGACAATTAAATGGAAGGGACAAAAAAAAAGATCGAGATGGACATTAAATAATACTATTTTAAAGGAGAAAGATTTTACACAATGGATGGAGAAGGAATTGGCTTTTTTCTTCAGAGAAAATAAAAAAGAAGATACTTCAACGCAAAATGTGTGGGATACAATGAAGGCATACGCTAGAGGTTTGATAATAGATTATACAAGAAAAAAGAATATTAGGAAAAGGCAAGCTTCTAAGGCCTTGGAAGATGAGTATAAAATTCTTGAAAAAGAATTACAGAAAATGCCACAGAAAAAGGATATTAAATTGAAGCTGGATGTAATCAAACATAAAATGGAATTAATAGAGAAAGAAGAACTGGCACAGAAAATTAGAAACTCTAAACAGAATTATTTTGAAGATGCAAATAAACCAGGTAGATGGCTAGCATATAAATTGAGAAAAGAGAAGGAATCAAGAAAAATATTGAAGTTAATAGATGAACAAGGCCAAGTTTGTTATGGGAATAAGGAGAAAAAAGAAATTATTCGAGATTTTTATGGGCAACTATATAAACAAGAGAATATTGATGAAGAAAAAGTCAAACAGTATTTACAGGAAGCTAATTTACCAAAGATACCTAAAGAGACTGAAGAAATGCAAGAAAACAATATAACAATGATGGAACTAAATGAAGCATCTAAGAGACAAAATAATGGGAAAGCTCCGGGTCCAGATGGGCTTCCAGTAGAATTTTATAAAACATTTCAAGAATTATTGAGCATCCCATTGTTAGAAGTTATGAATGAAGTTATGTTAAAAAAGATGATACCTAAAACATGGTCAGAGGCTTATATTACACTCATACCAAAGGAAGAGACTGACCCATTGCAAATTAAGAATTATAGACCTATTTCTTTATTGAATGCAGACTATAAAATCTTTGCTTCAATCTTAGCAGAAAGACTTAAAAAATATTTAAATAATTTTATTCACTCAGATCAAAATGGATTTCTGCCAAAGTGACAAATTAGAGACAATATGAGAGTAATCTTGGACACTTTGGAATACTATGAGGCTCATCCTGAAAAGCAAATGGCTTTGATATTCCTAGATGCTCAAAAAGCATTTGACAACGTGAACTGGAGATTTATGTTATTATTATTGGAGCAGATGGGTTTTGCTAAAAAATTTATTCAAGCAATAGAAGCTATATATAATAAACAGACAGCAAGGGTAATGATGGAGGGGGAACTTACAGATTTTATTAATATAAGGAAAGGCACAAGACAAGGATGCCCCCTATCTCCTTTGCTATTTGTGTTGACCTTGGAAGTGTTGAATAGAAATATTAGGGATGATAAAAGCATAAAAGGAATGAAAATTAAGAAGGAAGAATTCAAGCTACAAGCTTTTGCTGATGATTTAGCTTTTATTTTGGAAGATCCGCTAAAAACAGCTCCAAAGTTACTGGAAAGGATAAAGGCATATGGAGAGGTGGCTGGTTTGAAAATAAATAAAGATAAAACAAAGATTTTGACAAAGAATATGCTATTGAGACAGAGAGAAGAATTGGCAGATCTTTTGAAAATTCAAGTTACAAATAAGGTTAAGTATCTGGGGATATATTTGACAACAAGATGTAGCACATTAAAGGAGAATAATTATATTAAACTTAAACAACAGATAATTACAGATTTGAAGAAGTGGGAAAACTTGCAATTGTCATTAATAGGGAGAATTTCAACAATTAAGATGAATATCTTACCTAGAATTTTATTTTTGTTTCAAACAATACCAATTAGGCTTGGAAAAGACTATTTTGAAGATTTAAATAAAATTATGTTGAAGTTTATATGGCAAGGTAAAAAAGCGAGAATAAAGCTAAAGCTTTTGCAAGATGCTAGAATTAGAGGAGGTTTTGGTCTGCCTAATTGGGAATTGTATTATCAAGCTGCAAGTTTGATGTGGGTCAAAGAATGGATAACATTAAGGAAACATAGGTTGTTGACATTAGAAGGGCATGACTTGCTGTTGGGCTGGCATGCTTTTTTATGGTATAAGGGAACTAAAACACAGGGTTATTTTAGAAGACATTATGTACGGGAGTCTTTGTGGTTAAATTGGGAGAAGATAAAAAGACAATGTTATTTGAAAATTCCAGTTTGGTTATCGACCATTGAAGCATTTTCCTATCCTATAATCTACAAGAAGGAACAAACAGTTAGATATGGGGAACTTTTGGATGAAAAGGGTGAACTTAAATCGATCCAAAACTTAGAGGAACAAGGTATAAGGATGAATTGGTTTTCATATGCACAAATACATTCAAGGTATGATGAAGATTCCAAAACGGAGGGATTTTATGATAAACAGACTGATTTAGATAAGATCTTGATGGGTACTGATGAGAAGGTGATTAAAAAACTATATGGTTATTTACTGGGAATGAAATTAGAGGAAGAACAAGTCAAAGAAACTATGATTGTTTGGGGGAAGAATTTTGGATATGGGATTGATTTAGAGAAATGGCAGAAATTGTGGTCTCAAAATTATAAAATGACAATGTCAACAGCATATAAAGAAAACTTGTATAAGATGTTTTACAGGTGGCACTTTCCTCCGACAAGAATAGCAAGAATGTTTAAGAACAAATCTGAAAAATGCTGGAAATGTCATCAGATACCCAGCTCGTATTACCATATGTGGTGGACTTGTGAGGATGCTAGAAAATATTGGACTATAATTCGCATGTGGTTGGAAAAAATGACAAAGAAACATATAGACTTGAAACCAGAGATCTTCTTATTGGGAATTTTACCTGATATATATAGTAAAGATTTGAAATACCTGATTGTAAATGTATTAACAGCGGCCAGGATTGTATTTGCTAAAAATTGGAAGAATGAGAAAATACCATTACAGGAAGAAATTATTAAGAAAATATTGGAATGTGCTGAGATGAGCAGATTGACATTTGAAATTAGAGAGCAAGAGGATAAACAATTTTACGAAATTTGGGATCTTTTTTATAAATGGCTAGATGATAAAATACGATAATAGAATATTTAGAATGCTAGATAGTAAGGAATATCTTTATTTTGCTATTATTTTGTTATTTGATATTATATTTATAAAGGATTTTTTAGGATTGATTTGATATGACTAGATGATTTGTTATAGAGTAAACTGGTTTAAAGTATTGTTAGCTCATTAAGCATGAATGATTAAAAATATAGTCAAAAACTTCTTTTTTTAGTGATATTAGGATATATAAGTTTGGATTGACAATATGAGTTGTTATGTAACATAATTGTAATTGAGACTACAGAATGAATGCACAAAAATGATGAACCAACTGACACACTGGATGTACATATAAGAGTTGATGTTTTTATGTTTTGTTTGTCTTGTTTGTTTGTAGAAAATTAATAAAACCTTTTTCAAAAAAAAAAAAAAAGAAAATAGAAGGATTTGCAGTCTTCCCTAAGAGAAAAGAAGATTATGTGTTCAGATAAGAGTTAATCTATGGATTTCTTGGGTCATAATTTAACTGGGTATATGATGGAAGAGGAAAGATGGGCAGAATTGCCACTGAGGACTATTTTGAACTGCAGTCTGAACTGCTTGGTCTCCCACGCTGCTCTTGACATCCTGAAGCTAATTTTAAACACTCCAGTTTACTTTGCAAGTGAGTTGGCAGAAGACTGGGTTGAACCTCAGTCTATGCTATGGCCTCTGCAGGCCCTGAATGATCACCCCTTGTTTCTTTTTCTTCTCATCAGCTAAGCCATAATAGCTAGGCTCTATGTAGGCAGATCTCCCACCTGTTGTTTCCAGGGATTGCTCCCTCTACAATCATCCCTGATCTTTTCCTTTGCTTTCCCAGTTATTTGCTTACATGTATGCCTTCATGCCCCCCTTTCCAAATTCTATGACTTGATACAACACAGATTCTTTGTCTTATTCCATTCATTGTATCATAATCAAATTAATGGACCATTGTTGCAAGACAGTAAATGAAAGGCAACTGCTGACTAACAGGCAACATGGAAAATCATTAATCCAGGATGAAATGGCTGCATGGGGCATCAACCAGATAAATAGAGGAGGGGAATAGTAGGTACTCTAGCCAATTGGAACTGGAGCTGTCATTTAGATCAAACGAAAATATTGCAGACCATCCATTTTGTTAAGTACTTGGACATGGGTCGGAGTAAATGGAGACAGCCTCTGAATGTGAACTTTCAGCTCTTTATTGCATAGTGACTTCTCTAAACAACAATAGTGAACTCTGCCTTATATAGGCAACCCTTGTGAGAATTGTCCAATAGTGAGCTGTGAACGCCAGCTCTTTTAACCAATAATAATCCTCTGTTAAGGGCCAATCGGATTCCAATCCGATCTGGCCACCTAACAGCCAATCAGAAGTGCAGGGCCAGAACCCTGCACTTTACCTCAAGCTCATACTTTATTAACTATGGTACATACACAACACATTTAGAAAGGCATAAAATGTCTTGGGAAAAAAATAGCATTTTTGAAGCTTCCAAGCACGGATGGGGGATGCATTAGCTATTGGCTAAGAGTGAGTAAACAGTGACATGTTTCTGTGCACAAAAAAGGATGGAATGCTAATATTGGCGAAGGCACAAATAAAAAATATCAATCTGTTCCAAGTCTGCCCTCTTAAAATCTTAAACTTAAAAATGTTTAAGTTTGCAATGGAACAAGCAAACTTGAAAAGGATAGTGATTCACTCATGGATTTGAGCAATTGACAACCATCTTGGTAGAAGTATGTACAGAAAAATTGGTAAAGAGATTTATGTTTGCAGATATCTTTTCGCTCCTTATACCTTGCTTTCAACCATTCCAATTTATAAATAGTACTGTCTTGAGACAAAAGAAAAAGAAAAAAGGAAGAATGGGTGTAGAAATTAGGTATGGCCAATCTAGAGAAAAGAAGGCCTGGGGGTGACATGGTAACAGTATTCCAGTATTTGAGGGGCTGCCACAAAGAAGAGGGGGTCAACTTATTTTCCAAAGCACCAGAAGGCAAGAGAAGAAACAATGGATGGAAATTAATCAAGGAGAGCAACTGGAATTAAGGAGAAACTTCCTAACAGTGAGAACAATTAACTCGTGGAACAGCTTTCTGTTATGTTTTGAGCATGGGCGAGAAAGAATGGAGACAAGCCTCTGAACAGTGAACTTCAGCTCTTTATTTACATTATGACTTCTTCAATTCAACAGCAGTAAAACCCGCCTTATATAGGCAAACCCGCCTTATATAGGCAAACCCTGTAACGTTTAACCAATAACGAGCTAGGAATGCTAGCTCTTATAACCAATAAGAACTCTCTGTTAAGGGCCAATCGGATTCCCCGGAACGGGCCAATCCGGTCCAGCCGCTTAACAGCCAATCAGAAGTGCAGGGCCAGAACCTTGCACTTACTCCAAGCTCACACTTTATTAATCTTATTGCATACACAACACTTTCCTTCAGAAGTTATAGAGGATTCTTCATTGAAGTTTTTTAAAGAAAAGACTGGAGAGCCACCTATCTCAAATGATATAGAGTTTCCTGCTTGAGCAGGGAATTGAAGACCTCCAGCTCTATTCCAATTGATTGAGTTGTCCCATTCCCTTTTTTTCACTAGTGGTCCTGGGATCCTCTCTTAAATGCTAAAAAAGACAGAAACAATTTATCCATCTACACATTGGATATTCTTTGTCCTGACTTCTTGTCTGCACTTACCAGTTCTTAGATTACCATGGCAGATGCTTAGCTTGAATTCATACAAAATTGATTCAGAGGAACAGTTACATGGGCTGAGAATTCACATGGCTGTTTGTTCTAAGCAGCAATCTTTGATCATGCGCTCCTCAACACCAGAGTAAGGGCAAAGGGTTTGGCCCCTCTTTTGAGGGAATCATCAACCCTGATTATACCTGCTTGACTTTGAGATACTGACATTTTTCATGAATGAACTATTTACTTGTGTCAAACCTAGAAATAAATTTCTAGAATTAAATGGTTGGAGGAAAGGGACAGTGAGACACCCTTGGAATCATTGGTAATGTAAACTGCATTTGCTCCGTTCATATATTTAATTTGATCAAGCAGAATGGAAACTTCTCATCTGGGAAAAAAAAGCATTAATGAATAAAGCCGCTGTGGGAGATTTTATATATGTCTAAATTTCTTAGTCCATCATTATTATATTATGGAATTTGAACCAGTCACTAGGTGATGTAGTAGAGGCTGCAATCATTAGATGATCTAGAGAGGTGACAATTGTTGACAATCAACTAAGCATATATAAATGACTCTAAAAACATATATTTAGAGATGAAAAGACTAACCATAACAAGTTGGTAGGGAAATCTTATCTGTAAATATAAACATTTTTTATTATTCAATATATATTTAGCTCCACCTAGTCCATTATACAGTCCAGAGACTTGCTTTAAGAAGGAAATCATGGAGGAAATTATTGGATTACCTCAAACTTAAAAAAAAAACAATCCACAACTCCATTCTCCTATTGAAAATCTGATTAGAATTGAACTAGATCTAAAACTAGATCCAGCTCCTCAAGTATATGGCCAGGAAATGGAAGTGGTAATAAGGGAATTCCATTGCAGATCTCCTTCCCAATGCTTTAAAGGTGGCAAAACCATTATGAGAGTGATTAGAGTCGTTGGGATCTGCATTTTTCCAAGAGTGTCCTTTGAATCAGCACTGCTGCACAGTTCCTAGAACTTACACTTTTCAAGAGCCTGTCACTGAAGGAAATACTTTCTGGGGAAAAAAAAAGTGTTCCAAGAGTCCCTTTGGTTCTCAGCAGTGGTAATATTATAATGACAGCGTCACCAGCAGAAGAGAAGCATTTAGCAAAATTGAACAGGCATTGTTACTATCAGCACAAGATAGTCTATGACAATTGGCTTTATGGTGTATGCTGCAAGTTAATTAGGAAGGAAATAGTAAATAAAAAACTGCAATTGGCTTACTTCTTCAATTTAAAAAAGCTGGTTAAAACCAAATTAACCACAAGTCAAATGTCTGTAGTTTACCACTATGAAACAAAATATTTCAAGATCCAAATGATTCATTAGGGCTTTGGCAGAATGTTCTCTGCTCTTGTTTAGCTTTGTTCCCATTGTTAACTGCGCTCATCCATATGCAAAAGAAATTACACAATTTTCCATCCTTACTTTAGAAGGAGCATGCATTAATAGGAGAGTGGTTTGGCATTTCATTGCATCTCTGCTGCTGTTTCTCAGAGTAATTGAAAGTCCATGGAAGATTAAGACATCAGGGAAAGGATTATAAAATGCTAATATGATTTATATAAGCAGGGCATTTTGTTTTTAAAGAAAAAAAGAGTGGAATAATAAAGGCATGCAGAAGACAAGATGCTTAATATTGGAGGTCCAAATTCAAGAATTTTGACTTTTCAGCATCACATTTCCTACTATTATTATTTATCATGTGGCACATACACATCACATTTTAGTAAAAATGCAAAAGATAAAAATACAAAATATGAAATATAAGGTCTGAAATATTATAAACATACGTACAAACACATACACAATATGTGGAAACAACATTGGATATCGCCTCCCGTTATGTTGAAATTTGCCTTGCAAACTGGGAATAGGATTTGACTAACCCTGACCAATATAGTGGTGACATGATAGCAATGTTCCACTCTTTGAAGGGTTGCCACAAAGAAGAGGGGATCAAACTATTCTCCAAAGCACCAGAAGGCAGGATGAGAATCAATGGATGGAAACTAATCAAGGAGAGAAGCAACCTAGAATTAAGAAGAAATTTCCTGACTGTTAGAACAATTAAATGAATTGCCTCCAGAGACGAAGGGTGCTCCAATACTGCAGGTTTTTAAGAAGAGATTAGATGACCATTTGTCTGAAATGGTACAGTTTTTCCTGCTTGAGCAAGCAGTTGGACTAGAAGATCTCTAAGTTCCCTCCTGACTTTGTCATTCTGTTATAAACTAACCACACATTTCACATATATTTTTTGAATTATTATATGGATAACATTGAACTGAATTTGCATTGGCCATGGTAGAATGTGTCATGTCCGTTCGGCAAGGAGACCAGGAGGCAGTGACTGTGGTTTCAGCTCTTTATTAGGCCCCCGGAACTGATCTGGCTCCAAGGGAAAACTTGCAGCTTTTTATTCTCAAGCCGCGGCAGCCGCAGCCAATGGCACCGCTTTGAATCTCCCGCGATTTGTATCCGCCAATCGTGGGAGATTCTCAGCGGGCCAATCAGCACGGCTCGCTAAATCAATCAGATCACCCCGCGCTTTGACCAATCAAAACACGGGGTTTCAAGAATGCAAATGAAGGTACAGAACACCCCTCCCCTCTTGGTTTGGTCCTACGTAACATAGTCCCGTAAGTAGGCGGGGCTCTGCACTTGCCAACTGGACCTCTGCAGGTCAGTCGTTGGTTGGCTCCCGGCCGATTCGGTCGGGTTCTCTGTGTCTCTCGGCCTTGTCAATGGAACCGCCTGGTAGGCCTTTTCGGGCCGCTTGTCACAGCTCCCTCCCGGTCTACCCGGTCTGGTTGAGCTGTGGTTCTCGCCGCTCCCGCCCAGTCTTTCTGGGCTGGTTGAGCTGGCCTGGCTGCTTCTCCCTGGTGAGGCTTTGAGCTGGCTGCTTGCTGGTGAGTATGGTTGGTTTTCTTCTGGGTTTTGGTTCCCGGGGTATTCCCTCCCCTCTTGGCTTGTGTTAAGGGGATTTTCTGTGTCTGGTTGCGTGTCAGTTGTGTTTCTTGTGGCCGTTCTCGATCTTATTTGGTCGATGTGGCGTTTCCACGTTCGTCCGTCGGTTGTTTGCAGCCGGTACAAGTGGGGACCTGTCAGATGCTGCTACCCATAGTGGGTCTCCGGTTAGGTTTTTTGCATAGACGGCATCGCCTGGCGCAAAAGACCGGTACTTGCTGGAGGAGTTTGTGGGTTTTTCCGGGTTGTATGTGGGGTGTAGTCTGTCGAGTGGAGACCTTATTTTCCTCCCCATCAGTAGCTCTGCTGTGCTTTTGTTCGTTGTTGTGTTCGGGGTTATATGTTGGATAAAAAGCATTTTATTTATTTTGTCTTGGATTTCCCCGTGTTCGATTTTCTGGATGGTTTTTTCGTGAATTGAACCATCGTTCCACGCTTCCATTCGCCGCCGGATACACCAGAGCTGTCAGTGTGTGTCGTATGCCCCGTTCCACTCAGAATTTTTCAAATTCCAGCGAGGTGAATTGGGGCCCGTTGTCCTACACGATGACATCCAGGAGGCCGTGGGTTGCGAATAGTTTGCAAAGTTCCTTGGTTACGGCCTCTGTGGTGGTGGATTTCATGTTGCTTACCTCCAGCCAGTTGGAGAAAGCATCTACGGTTACTGGGAATGTATGTCCCTTGGTGGGCCCGGCAAAGTCCATGTGGACCCTAGACCAGGGTCCCCTGGGGGTTTCCCATTCCAGGATCGGTGCCGCAGGAGGGCTCGGTTTGGTTTCTTGGCAGCATTGACACCTTGCCACCCAGGCCTCGATTTGCTTATCCATCCCTGGCCACCAAGCGTAACTTCTGGCCAGGGCTTTCGTTCTAACTATGCCCGGGTGCCCCTCGTGTAACAACCCCAATACCTTCCCTTGCAGTTTTTTCTGGGATAACCACCCTGTCCCCCCAAAGTACACACCCTTTTTGCAGTGAAAGTTCCATTTGCCGGTTCCGGAATGTTTTGAATGCTTCGTCGTTGTCCTTTTCTGGCCACCCTTTCTCTACCCAATGTAACATCCATGCCAGACGTTTGTCTTTATTGGTTTCTCGGGCAATGTCTGACGCGGTTATGGGTAGATCGGGCAGAGTCTCTATGCTGAGGGTGCTCGTTGTGGGTGCTGGATCGGTGTCTAGGTCGGGTAGCAGTGAGCGGCTCAAAGCGTCTGCATGTGTAATAGTCTTACCGGGTCAGTGTGTGAGCCGGTAGCTGTAGGCGGCAAGGAATTTGGACCACCTCGTCATCCTGGGAGATAAAATGTTCGGGGTGGCCTGGTTTCCTGCCAGGATGCCCAGCAACGGCTTGTGGTCCATGATGATTGTGAAGGTGCGGCCGTAGAGGTACTCATGGAACCTCTTCACTGCTGCGATGATGGCTAGGGCCTCCTTGTCCAGCTGGCTATAATTCTGCTCCGGTTTGGTTAGTGTCCTGGAGAAGAAGGCGATGGGCGCTTCTCTTCCATCTGGGATTGTGTGGCTGAGGACGGCGCCGATGCCGAAGGATGAGGCGTCGCATGTGACAGCGAGTGGTAGGGTCTCATTGGATTGGATGAGGATGGCATCCGAGGTGAGCAGGTCCTTGGTTCTCCTGAAGGTGGCTTCCTCGCGTTTCCCCCAAGTCCAGGTAGCCGCCTTGTCCAAGAGCCTATGCAAAGGCTCCGCCGCGGTCGTCTTCTGGGGCAGGAAAACATTGTAAAAATTAAGCAGTCCCAGAAACACCTGCAGTTCCATTTTAGTCCTGGGTGTGGGAGCCTCCTTAATGGCTCTGATTTTAGTTTCGGTGGGGTGGATGCCATGCCGGTCTAGGAGGTATCCCAGGAACTCAACCCGCTCTGTGTAAAGTTGGCACTTTTCCCTCTTCACTTTTAGCCCGGTTTCCTTGAATTTGGTTAACACCTCCCTCAGCCGACCCTCTAGTTCTCGCTGGTTGGTTGCCGACACTAGCACATCGTCGAAGTAGGGCACCACCCCCTTGATGCCCTGCAAGAGTCTCTCCATGAGGCTATGGAAAATTCCAGGCACCACGCTGACTCCAAACTGGAGTCAGTTACATTGGAAAGCTTCCCGGTGGGTGACTACGCCTCCGCAGTTTCTTCGTCGACCGGCAGCTGTTGGTATGCTTGGGCCAGGTCGAGCTTCACAAAAACCTTGCCTCCCCCCAGTGAGTGTAGAAGGTGCTGCACTACTGGGATGGGGTAGGGACTTTGTTGCAAGGCGCAATTTAGGGTGGCCTTATAGTCCCCACAGATTCTCACCGACCCATCGGGCTTGACTGGTGTGACTATTGGGGTCTCCCACCGGGCATGATCAATTGGTTGTAGGACCCCTTGCTTGACGAGCTTGTCAATTTGCTTGTCAATTTTTGGCCGGAGTGCAAAAGGTACCCGCCGTGGTTTTAGGTGTCTCGGGGGAATTTTAGGGTTTAGGGTGAAGGAGATGTGGGCCCTCGGTACTTGCCTAGGGTGCCATCAAACACTTCCTGGAAGTCCCGTGCCAGTTGCAGCTCCCAATCGGTTTCTACGATGTGGTTGATGCTTGTGACTTTGATGCCGAGCGGCGCGAACCATTGCAGTCCCAAAAGGCTGCGCTGGTCTTGGTCCACGATTGTTAGGGGAAGCTTTGCTGTGCAGCCCTTAAATGTTACTTTGAATTGTCCGGTTCCAACTACCGAGATGCGGTTTCCCTGGTAGTCTTTGATGATTAGTTTCTGATTCTCCAGTCCCTTCTTGTGGATGGTTGGCACCTAGCATTTGATTTCTTGCCAGGCGACCATGGAGAGGTAGGACCTGGAATCCACCTCCATCCTGCATGGCTTGCCTTCAATGCCTATCTCCACATAGACTTTTCGGGCGTCGGTGGTTGATGAGTGGCTGATGATGACCGTCTGGTGGGTTTCCTCCTTCCGCCGGGTCTCTCTGCCTCGTCGGGTTCACCCGCTCCGGTCCCATTGGCTGTCGGCTTGGTGATCTCTGGTCTGGGGGGTGTGCTGTCCCATCTCCGCTCGCTGTGGTCCCGCCGTCTGAGGCTGTAGGCTTTCTTTAGTCAGCAGATGCGGGTGATGTGGCCCTTTTTGTTGCAATGCCAGCAGACTGCGTCAAAGAAACAGCACTCCGATCTCGGGTGGTCGCCTCCACAACTGGCACACGTGGTCCCCAACTTACGACCCCGCCGAATGCGCTGGTTGCGTTCCGCCTGGAGCCGGTGGATTTCCTCCTCCTCGTCTGAGGTGTCGGAGGCGGAGTGGAATTCGCTATGGTGGGTGGTGGTCTCGCGGTGACTTGCTTCCGGTTGGGGCTTGGTCACCCATCCCGAGTCGGTGGTCACGGTGCAGTCCCCGGCGTCCGATCTCCGCATGCGGTTCACCGACTTCTAGGTAGCCTCGGTTGTGGTGGCTTCAGCGATGGCGTCAGCGAGGGCGATGTCGCCTTTGGCCATCAGTTGGCTCTGGAGGACTGGATCCCGAAGTCCGAGCATGACTCGGTCCCGTAGGGCCTCGTCCATGTCGGAGAATCCGCACATGCCTCCTAGGTTCCGTAACTTGGCAACAAAGTCGCTGATGCTTTCGCCCGGTCTCTGGTCCCGCCGGTAGAAGTCGTGCCGCCTGATGAGGGTGGGCATGGCAGGGGCGTAGTGGTTGCGGAGCAAGGGATCGAGGTCGTCCCAGTCCATCGCTTTGACATCGGCGGGTTTCGTGAGAGCTTTCGCCATCTTGAACACTGCGAGCCCGCAGTGTGTCAGGAAAACGGTTCGTTTTTTCAGCCCGGTGGCATCCTTCATGTTGCTGCATTCGAGGAACATGAGGAATCTGTCCATGTAGGATTCCCAGTCCTCGCTAGCGGGGTTGAAGGGCGCGGGCGGAGTGATGCTGGCCATCTCATTGGTCTTGCTTCCGGCGGACACGTGCTCGATGGGGTTCAGCCTTGGGATCCCATCCTCGTTGCCAGTGTCATGTCCATTCGGCAAGGAGACCAGGAGGCAGTGACTGTGGTTTCAGCTCTTTATTAGGCCCCTGGAACTGATCTGGCTCCAAGGGGAAACTTGCGGCTTTTTATTCTCAAGCCACGGCAGCCACGGCCAATGGCACCGCTTTGAATCTCCCGCGATTTGTATCCGCCAATCGCGGAGATTCTCAGCAGGCCAATCAGCACGGCTCACTAAACCAATCAGATCACCTCGCGCTTTGACCAATCAAAACGTGGGGTTTCAAGAATGCAAATGAAGGTACAGAACAGAATGTGCAAATGCAAATAAGTGGGGAGGAGGGAATGCCACCACTGAATTGTAACTGTGGGGCTGAAAAGCAAACTATCCAACATATAGAGACACAATGCCAAAACAGAACCTATAAGGGAGACTTTGTTGATTTCCTGGCAATGACAAATGGAACACCTCCCACTGAATACAGAGGAATAATGGAATACAGAAAGTAAGGATTTATTCCGTGCTCTCTCTTTATGTATTATTCTGCCTACTCTTTCTGCAAGAGATTGCTCTTTTGAGATAGTTGGTCTCAAGTAAACACAACAGATCATGTTGCTCTTTAACTCTTCCTGGAAGGCTTTGGTTAGCTAGATGCTATGCTTTGCCTATCTCTGTAGTGTTTATTTTTTCTCTTTAAACCTATTCATAAAGCAAACTTGTTTCATTAACTCTCGCCCTGATCAAGTTCTCACCTTTTAGAACATTCCCATGAACTCACACTCACAAGAACGGTACAGCCTCCATCACTTATGTACTGTCAAGCCCAAATATGACAAATAAAGAATTGGACTTGGTTGAAAAACAAGAACATTTCTATTAGGAATACTGTAAGCAAATAAAGAATTGAACTTGGTTGTTTTTCAACCAAGTCCAATTCTTTATTTGTCATAGCTGTTATATGTTATAGCTTTAGCCAGCTATAACCTTCTAATCTAATAGATATGTTCTTAAATATTCTAGAGGAATATTCAGAGTGGTTACCCTGAACCTCTTCCTCCTTCCCCATCCAGATCTAGACTGTGCAGTCTCTTAAGTTGGACTTCTCTCTGGAATGTATTATATACCCCTCCTCCCTGGAAAACCACAATGCTTGTACCAGGATCGCCCCCTCCTTCTCTAAGTGCATATTCCATCATATCCCCTTCCTTTTTATTATCTGATACAATTTTTTTCTTCTTGTTATAGGCCACATTATAATTTATACTGTTTCATAACTCCTATATATCATTTTCAGAGGGTATATATACTGTAACCTTGTGGGCTTAGGGTTGTTCTGTTTTCCCTTGGTGAGAAGCCCAGTAATTGTAGTTGTACATGTCAATAAAAAAAATAATTTGTTATGTTTAGGTCCAAATACTTTGATTTCTTATTTAAGCGGGCACTTTCTCACAATAGCCTGATATAGTGAGTAGCATTGGAAAGCCAAAAAGTCTGGGGAGTTTCCTAGGTTAGATGTACCTCTGCCACACTTGAAGGTTTGTGATCCCTGCCTTTGTCCTTTTTCAATCTTGAGCTCAGTTAGAGATATATGTCTGGGATCAAGATAATTGGGGATATTCTACATGATTGAGTCCAGAACTCTATTGGTCTGAATCTATTTGAGTTGCTCATGGGAGTTGCTCATGGATTCCTGCCATCTAATTCAGCAGGAGTGAATAATAGGGAATGAGGGATTTGACAATAATCTTAAGAAAATATAAGTGCAAATGGGGAAAGGGAATGACAGGGTGATAATTGTTGTTTTTCTTAATCTGCTTCTTGCTGATTGTGGTATGTTTCTGTCCATTGATAATCCTGCCTGTATAGCAACAACAACAGCACTTAAGACTTATATACCACTTTACAGTGCTTTACAGCCTTCTCTAAGTGGTTTACAGAGTCAGCATATTGCCCCCAACAATCTGGCTCCTCATTTTACTGACCTTGGAAGAATGGAAGGCTGAGTCAACCTTGAGCCAGTCAGAATTGAACTGGCGCTGGGCAGAGTTAGCCTGAGGTACTGCATTCTAACCACTGCACCACCATGGCTCTTATATAACAAGTCTGGGTATTCTTAGCCACCCTTACTTGAGGAGAAGGCTATGCTGTGTGCACTGTAAAATGCAAGGGGAAGGATGGTTGATTCCTGTGTTCTCACTAGGCTGTGAGAAGCTGTGTGGGTGTGTAAGCAAGGAGCCTTTTCCACTTGTGTATATGTTTGTACCTGTATAAATTCCCTAACCCTGATTTGAGCTGCCAAGTGGAGGGTAGGAGATGGAGACTGTTTCTCAATAACTGTTCCAGAGATGGTATTCAGCAGGTTCTGACCAGTTCTGGAGAACTGGTAGTGGAAATTTTGAGTAGTTCGGAGAATCGGAAAATACCACTTCTGGAGATTTTTCCCTTCTGAAAATACCACTTCTGGTATCCTTCCCCTGCCACACCCACCAAGCCATGCCCACAGAACCAGTAGTAAAAAAAATTGAATGCCACCACTGAACTGTTCCATTCAGAAAGTAAGGAAAACTTAATGGAATGCATGGATAACCCTGAAGAGAGGGAAGAGGAGATGCTGCCTAGGAAACCATTAGTCAAGAAAGGCGAGAGTCCACAACAATTTAACAGACAAAGAAAGAAAGATAGGAAGGAGCTACCCTAATGGGTGTAGCAGTTAAAAGGGTTTAATTAAAATTGGCAGAGGGAAGTTTGTACTTTCAGACTTGTGAGATTGATGTTGACTTTCTTGGGGGAAACTAGACAGGGGACATCATTAGATAAGCTACATCCACTTTATTGTATAGCTATGTTAACAAAACCTTGCAAGTCTGAAACTCCCACCCTCCGTCACTTTTAACTGTTACTCCACCTATGTGCTAAGGATAGGAGGGAAGGGTCTCTTGTTTATGGTGGATACAGATACAGATAGTCTTTAACAACACAGGACTTTCCATGAAACATCTTAAACTATGGGTGTCAAACTTGTGATGTCACATTGCTGTCACATAATGTATCGGGATGTTTTTCCTCTTCATGGAGCTGGGGTGGGCGTGGCCAGTGTGTGATGTTAAGCCTGGGTTCCCCAACCAGGGTTAAGGAGACAAGCTAAACAGAATGTGCAGCGTTAGTCAGATAGGCATACAGATAAATGTGTGAGATAAAGTTTGTATGTTAGTTAACATACAGTAAAAATAACAGATACGCTTGTGCTATCAAAATATAGTTTATTCCATTTAGAGTTTATAGCATAGTCAAAATAACAGTCCATTGGTCATGTATCATTTTAGTCAGTCCATTCAAGGATATTCAATTAGCAAAGTCCGTGAAGAATATCCAATGTCAGTTCACTTACAAATAAATCAGTCCTTTCTCTCTCCTGTTCCAGTAGGGGAAAAATGCAGTCTTCAATTCATCAAGTAATTAGGGATCATCAAGCCAGAGAGAGCAAGCTGCCGTGCCTTGCTTCTTTTATGGTGTTATTACAACCACTCCCTTAATTACATTCCTACAGTTAAAGTTGCAGACACTTTAACTAACAAACCATGATAACATATTTATTATTTTACCTAAACCAGTTAGGGTAAACAATGTTATCCCTAACATGTGACGCATCTGGTCTGCAGACGGGCAGTTTAACAATCCTGCCTTAAACTCAAGTGGGTTTATGAATTACTCATTTTGTCAGAGGAATCACTAGTATTCTTTAGTATTTGCAGAACCAACACAGCTTGTCCCACTAGATCAGGGGTGTCAAACTCATGTTGTCATAGTGGCACCATGTGATATATCAGGACTTGCCCTCCCCCCTTCACTAAACCAGGCATGGGTGTGGACATGATGCATCCAGCCCACAGGCCATGAGTTTGACAGCCCTGCATTAGGTTGTATAGAGTAGGCATGCTCCAAGTTCATTCCCTTATATGCTGCTATTTATGGGATCTAAGAAACAGGACTTTTCCATTGCATCACTGCCCTATGGAACAGCTTTCCCCTTGACCATTTCAAACCTCCCCAAAAGCACTTAAGACCTGCCTGCTCCTCATGTTCTGGTCTAGCAGTTAAGGCAGTCTGGGAAAATGGGAGACTGTGAATTCAGGTCCTGTCTTAGCCATGAAAACCACCTGGGGAGGGACTTGAGCCAGTCATGTCTCTCCACCCAACTCACTTTACAGGATTGTTGTTGTGAAGAAAATGGGAAGAAGAAGGTCTATTGCATATACTCGTTGCCTGGAATCATTTGTAGAAATAATAAAGATGGAAAACATACAAACAAACAAATAATAAGGGAAGATTATCACAGAAGGAGTGTGTTGTGGGCTGCATCAGAAAGTTTAGCTTAGCACGTTGTCTTTCCCTTTCTGGTGTTACAGCTTTTACTTCACTATATTTGTATGTATTGTTTTTATCCTTTGACTCAACACATCAGGGTTTAAAATCAATAAATACCCTTGTATGTACCATGAGACTGAACTGTTATGAACTAATAAAGGCGTTTAATAAAGTTTTAACAACCTTCAGTAAAAAAAAGCAGGGTTCTAATCCTGCACTTCTGATTGGCTGATAATAGCGAGATCGGATTGGTCCTTTCCGGGAAGGCTGATTGGCTGTTAACGGGCCAACTCTCATTGGTTCAAGGGTATAACACTTTCATGTCTTTCATTGGCTAATAGGACAGCAGCCAACCCTATAAGAGGGCTGCTGCTGCCCTAGGTGATTGCTCTGTTCAGTATGCTTAATAAAGAGTTGAAGTTCACTGTTCACTGCCTCGTCTTCGCTCCTTGCACCCATGCGCAGAACCTAACACTGGCGACGAAGGTGGGATGCGGAGACATCAGAGCTGACTGAACACCTACAGAGCACCAAACTGAGCACGTGGCTGAAGGCACATCGATAACGGAAACCATGTCTGGCGGCGCCATACCACCCGCTCCATTTGACCTGGCACAAGAAGACTGGGACTCATACATGGATCGGTTCCAGATGTTTCTAGAGACCAACAACTTGAAAGACGCAACTATGGGGAAAAAGCGAGCAGTGTTCCTGACCCATTGCGGGCCTGCCGTCTTCAAGATGGCCAAGGCACTGGCGAAACCGGCTGAGGTGAAATCCATGGACTGGGACGTCTTCGCGCCCCTTCTACGGGCCCACTATGCACCCGCTGTACCAACGCTTGTTTGAAGACATGAGTTTTATCAGAGGGACCAATGGAAAGGAGAGAGCATTGCAGATTTCATCGCGGACCTCTGGAACCTGGGAGGCCTCTATGGGTTTGCAAAACTCAAAGAAGCTCTGAGAGACCAAATAGTTCTGGGATTAGATGACCACACGGCGCAGAGCAAGATCATGGCCAAAGGGGACATCAATCTTGTTGATGTCATCAAAGACGCTACTGCAGCAGAAGCAACCAGGAAGTTGGCCGCCTGAATGTGCCGCACCAACTCACTGCTCCGTCAACTCGCCAACGATACCTCACCTTGCCTAGAGAGGCACACAACAGCGACCCACCACAAGGACCTCGAATCTCCATCAGAAAGTGATGAGGTGGAGGTCAACCGGCTCCGGTCCGAACGCGACCAACGCAACCAGCGGAATCGAAGACTACCGCACCAATGCGCGGGTTGTGGGGCAAACCACCCGCGATCAGGCTGCAAATTTCTCAACGCGCTCTGCCATTTCTGTGAGAAAAGAGGCCACATCGGGAAGGTCTGTAGAAGCAAGTGAGGATCCAGCCCAATTTGAAGAGAAAACAACTACCGCCAGACCACAGGGAATCATCCTGTGAGTCTGGAACACTTGAATCACCAATGGAACAACCACTCCTACAGAAATAAAACACTGGCCACTTCAACAAGATGGGAAGAGGCACACCAAACCATTACCATCGGTCACGCTTCATCGTAAGATGCAAAGAAGATCCTAGTGAGGGTCGCCATCGAGAACCAACCTTGTGTGATGGAAGTCGATTCAGGGTCATCCCTCTCGATGGTTTTCTGGAAGACCCTTAAACAGTTAATCCCTGCCGTCCGGTGGCAAGACCTCAGAGCCCAAAGAATCATACTCAAAGATAACCAGGGGAACCAAATTCTGGTCGTTGGATCCAGCCAAGTCCAAGTATCATTCAAAAATCATACTGCGTTGTTACTGCTGACCGTCATCGACCGTGTCCAGCCTAGTTTGTTAGGCCTTCAATGGTTTGCCCCACTCGGGATCAAGGTAGCCAGCATTCACCAAACCAGAAGCAACGACTGGGAGGAGTCCCTCGTCCAGGAATTCCAGGACGTCTTTGCAGACAAACCAGGCGAGTACAAGGGGACCCCGATATCATTTAACCTTAACCCTGAAGTAGCCCCCATCCACCTTAAGCCTCGTCGGGTACCTTTTGCCCTTAAACCAAAGATCGATGAGCAGCTCGATAAATTAATAGCCCAGGGTGTTTTAGAACCAACTGACCACGCCCGTTGGGAAACCCCAATCGTAACACCCATCAAACCGGATGGATTGTTAAGGATTTGTGGGGACTACCGGGCCACCCTTAATCACGCCCTTCAACAGAACGCTTACCCGGTGCTGGTGGTTCAACACCATCTCCATTCCCTGGGGGGGCGGAAAAGTCTTTGCTAAATTGGATTTAGTGCAGGCGTACAACTGCCTGTTGATAAAAAAAAACCGTGGAAGCACAGACGATCGTTACGCACCGTAGTGCTTTTAAATGCAACTGACTCCAATTCGGAGTGAGCGTGGCCCCAGGGATTTTTCAAAGTCTGATGGAGAGACTTTTGCAAGGGATCAAGGGCGTGGTGCCATATTTTGACGATGTTTTAATTGTGGCCCCGAATAAAGAAGTACTAGGGAGGCGTCTTAAAATGGTTCTCCAGAAATTTAAAGTCTCCGGCCTAAAGGTTAAAAAAAATAAATGTCAACTGTGTACAGAGAAAGTAGAGTTCCTGGGGTACCTAATTAATAAGCAAGGCATTCATCCCACTAATAGCAAACTAAAAGCGATCAAAAACACCCCAAGACCCAAGAACAGAACAGACCTCCAAGCTTTCCTGGGGCTCATTAACTTTTACAACATCTTCTTGCCCCAGAAGGTGACCGTAGCAGAGCCCCTACATAGACTTCTTGACAAAAAAGCCACCTGGGTCTGGGGACACCGAGAGGAGCACGCATTGCGACAAGTGAAAAACTTACTAACCTCCAATGCTGTTTTAATGCAGTATAACGAGACTTTGCCTTTAACCATTACATGTGACGCATCACCATTTGGAGTAGGAGCCATTTTAAGTCATGTGTTACCAAATGGTAGAGAGGCCCCTATTGCCTATTTTTCAAGGACCTTATCGAGAGCTGAATTTATAGCCAAATTGACAAAGAGGCTCTTGCTGTTGTATCTGCTGTGAAACGGTTTCATGAATATGTGTATGGACAACCTTCTACTATTATTACCGATCACAAGCCTTTGCTGGGGATTATAGCGAGAGACAAGCCAACCCCCTATATATTGTCACCTAGAATGACTCGTTGGTCGGAGTTCTTAGCTGCGTACAATTATAAATTGCAACACCGCCCGGGGAAGGCCATTCCCCATGCTGATGCATTGAGCCATGCCCCACTTCCGGAAACCATCGACGACCCAGCTCCAACCCTCATGACACTCCAGATTGAAATACTACATTCACCACCGCTAACAGCCAGAGACATTGCTATTGAAATGAAACGAGATCCTGTCCTGACATGAGTTCTCAGCTGGGTTGAACGAGGATGGCCAGTAGAACAAACCCCTGACGACTTCACCCCTTTCAGAAACCAGCAAACAGTACTTTTCTTGCAGAAAGGCTGCATCCTATGGGGGGACAGAGTCGTCGTCCCAGAGCGGTTACAACGAGCAGTTTTGAAAGCATTGCATGACAGTCACCCCGGCATCATGCGTATGAAAGCACTCGCACGAAGCTACGCGTGGTGGCCGGGCATCGATAAGCAAATCGAAGCCTGGGTAAAGACTTGTCTAAAATGCCAAGAAGTCAGCAGTACTCCACCTAGAGCGATTCCAATGGAGTGGGAAACTCCCCGGGGGCCATGGTCCCGCATTCACATTGACTTTGTGGGACCTACGAAGGGACCTACGTTCCTCCTAACAGTGGATGCCTATTCCAATTGGCTTGAAATCCACAAGATGAAGACTACTACAACCGATTCAGTCATCCGCAAGTTAAATAAACTATTTGCAACACATGGACTGCCAGACATTCTAATCTCCGACAACTGACCCCAGTTCACCGCCCTGGCGTTTGAACAATACTTAGTGGACCAGGGTATCCGCCATGCGCTAACTTCTCCGGCACACCCTGCGGCCAATGGCAGGGCCAAGCGCATGATCCAATTTGTTAAAAAAACTCTTCACAAGATGGACTATGGGGATATTGATGACAAACTAAACAGAATACTCCTACTCCAACACATCACCCCTCACAGTATCACCAACAAGACTCCAGCTGAACTGTTGATGGGACGCAAGTTCTGCTCCCACCTCGACCGTTTCCACCCATCCTATGCGCCAGAGAAACCCTGTGGATCTAGTGGAAAATGCCGTGAGTTCAAGGCAGGCGACTTAGTCTTCGCTAAAAACCTTTCCGGCGAACCATTATGGGTCGAAGCAACCGTAACCCGAACCACCGGGCCCAGGTCATACCACGTGCAAACATTGGACGGAAAGATATGGAAACGCCATATAGATCAGCTTCGCTCTAGGTTGCAACCCAGTTCCCGTGACTCCTGTGACTCTCAAACTGAGGGGGGAGGGGATGTCGAGGGAACCAAATTCGAGATGCTGGATGATGAAATCGAAGAGAGTCAGCAGCCTGGCGCATTACATGAAGAAGAATCAGGAAGGGGGGTTTCCTTGCCACAGAGGAATACCTCAACGGAGGCGAGCCCGCAGAGACCGGAGGACAACAACAACAGCATTAGTGGCACCGAGTCGTCCTGTGAGGAAGCGGAACCGCCTGTACCAGATAAATCAAAAAACGTTCCACCAGTACCGGACTGCAGACAGGAACTGGTGGGACAGCACAAATCTAATAGGCAATTGAAATGACCTGTATATCTACAGGATTACGTTACCGCACCCCTCAAATGGAACCTGGGGGGAGGGGTGTTATGAACTAATAAAGGTGTTTAATAAAGTTTTAACAACCTTCAGTAAAAAAGCAGGGTTCTAATCCTGCACTTCTGATTGGCCGACAATAGCGACATCGGATTGGTCCTTTCCGGGAAGGCTGATTGGCAGTTAACGGGCCAACTCTCATTGGTTCAAGGATATAATACTTCCATGTCTTTCATTGGCTAATAGGACAGCAGCCAACCCTATAAAAGGGCTGCTGCTGCCTAGGTGATTGCTCTGTTCAGTATGCTTAATAAAGAGTTGAAGTTCACTGTTCACTGCCTCGTCTCCACTCCTTGCACCCATGCGCAGAACCTAACATGAACAATTACTTGACATTTGATGGAGCTCTCTGTTAGAGGTTGTGGTGGGAGGGCAGTGGCTTTAGGATATACAGTAAGAATCCTGCTGGTGAGGTTGGGAGTTCCTCACAGGGCCACTCTTGCTGGTAAGACCAAATGCAGAGGGAGGACTGATGCTAGGAATAACCAATAGTGGGCCGGGGTGGAGTCTTGGCAGTTGTGAGGAAAAAAGCTGAATCTGGAAGCTGAATGTGTATCATTGCAAGGAAAAAAAATCTATGGATATGAATCAGAAGGCAATTATCTAGTTCAGAGGTCTCCAAACTTGGCAACTTTAAGACTTGTGGACTTCAATTCCCAGAATTCCTCAGCCAGCTTTGCCTGGGGACCCTGATCTAATTTCTGAGGGAAAAAGATGAATGAAGAATTCTGTGGCAAATTGCAATACAGGGAGTCCACAGCTTGCAATAGTTCAATTACTGATTGTTCAAAGTTACAAAGGCACTGAAAAAAAGAGACTTATGACTGGTTTTCACACTTACGACCATGGCAGCATCCCTGTGGGCACATGATCAGACTTCGCTTAGCAGCGGACTCATATTTATGACAGCTCCATTGTCCCAGAGTCATGTGATCGCCCTTTGTGATGTTCGGACAAGCAAAATGGGAAAGCCAGAATTACTTAACAACCGTGTTACTAACTGAACAACTGCAGAGATCCACTTAACAACTATGGCATGAAAGGTTGTAAAGGCTGTGAAATGGGGCCAAATTCACATAATGACAGTTTCACTTAGCAACATACATTTTGGAATCAATTCTAGTTGTAAGTCGAGGACCACCTGTTCTTGCTAAGTGCAGTATCAAGAAAGGAGGCTGCTACTAATGAGTGACCAGAATACAGAAGTTGAAGAAATAGAGCAATTCAGAATGATAGAAGAAATTAGGTTGGACCAATGCATTAATGCAGGAGACAGCCCAACAGAGTTTTGTGAAGAGAATTATTTGTTTATTGCAAATACCTGCAGTATAAATGCCATTATGCGTAATACTAGAATCAGACTGAATACATTTTCGGAAGCAGACAACGGAGAAGTCTATCGCAATCAGTCATGAAAACTCCAGGTGGAATGGACCATGAATTATTGGTATCAAGCAAACAAGTTATGCTTAGAAAGCCGAAGACAATAGCTGATGTCAGCAAGATTTACTCTGGAGGTCTTAATGCCGTTTTTATAGTTTAAGGAACAGTTTCACACGGTTTCCCTGTTTTGTTTTGTTTTTTAAAGAATCAACATTGCTATGGAAGTGATAAAGAGATATTGTGAAAGCATAAAGTCAAATGAAAATACGGCACTGAAACTCTATTAATGCATGACGGAACATACACACAGAGAGAAAATACAGCACTGAAACTCTTTATTAATGCATGACGGAACATACACACACAGAGAGAATATGCTCAGGAAGCAATTTCATTCAAAAGGAAGGTATGACCAGCAAACAACCAGCTATCAAATAGGAAAGCAGATGAATTGCCCATTAAACTCTTTGAAGCAGTAGGACAAGACCCCTCGGTATCAATGAATATGAAATCAGGCTGGGGCCTTGAGATTGAAAAAGATTGATGCATGTATCCCAATTCTAAAGAAAGGAGATGGTAGAGAATGCATATTTTTCTAAAACCATGGCATGAATATCTTATCCAAGAAAAGTTTCATGAAGAAACTTAAGAAAGCGAAGGAGTAAAACAAATACCTGAACTCAAACCTCCAGACCACCAAGGCTCTTGAACCCAAATAAGCTTCCTGAAAATCATTTATTTTTTAGGCATTGGCCAATGCTAGTTCATGAATTATTTTATAACAGCTCTTGTGTTTTTAAATGGGAACTGGGGAGTAAAACGAATTACAAAAACTGACTAACACCGATGTCTATTTTATTATTCTGGTTATCTCATAACAAACAGAAAAACTGTGTTATGATTGGCATTTGGTATCATTACAGGTCAGCATTTATTAGGTAAAGGTTCTTTCTGATTGACAAGCTCAGCGTCTTAGCCACTGATATAAAGTTTGTTTCTACCCTCCTTTGGTGGGCACAATCTTGCAGTCTGTCCCCAGCATTTTTCAAATAAGGAGATTGTGTGGTTTCCTCTCAAAAATGGAGAAGGGTTTTTTTCCCTTCAAAAAGCAGGTTTCTTATCAGGCAGAGAGTCGTATGATCACATAGCTAAGATAAGAGGGATAACGGAGAGATCAAGAGAAATGATAGGCAATAATAAAGGCTGGTTGCTTCCTTGAGATGATAGACGGCAAGCTGAAAGGCGCATACTTTGGGCAAGCAGGTGATTGAAACAATGGCTATGCTTTGCAAGGCTGAAGGTAATAGAAGGGGAGAAGACAATGGATGGCCTGTATCAAGGAAATTGCTGGACTGTCCTTGCAAGAGCTGTGAATTGTCTCCGGAAGCAGATTGAGATGGTGAGCATTTCTTCACAGAGTTGTTATGAATAAAGCGCATCCTCGTGAATTTCCTGCGGTCTTACTTCCAAAAACTAAAAGTGCAAGTATCTCTTACTCAGAATCAGATTATTGATGTACATAGTCTAATATTTCTCCACAACAATTTGGAATTCCAGAATGTTTTTTTTAAATGTAGAATTATCAAAATCTCTTCCCATGAGGCATGTTCGTTGCAGTTATTAAAACGGCAACCACGACTATCTGGAGGATATTCCATCCTGTGATATATTTTTTTTCCTGGTCTAGCTGACTCTAGGTTTTTGAACAGAGGCCTTTTCTAGACCATTGCACCTAGAATATATTTTGCATGATGTCTAAATTGGGTTGCAGATAATGGGGCACAATGTTGTGCACAATGGTTAGGATTCTGTAGACTCTCAATCATCCAGGTCATGGTTGTCCCATGCTTTTTCAGGAGGCAACTGGACTTTCTTGTTTTTTTCTTTGAAGATGTTTCACTTCTCATCCAAGAAGCTTCTTCAGCTCTGACAAGATAGTGGGGAATGGAAGGAGGCATCCTAAAAGGATGCAGATTACCAGCTATCAGCAAGGAATATAAATCCTTCCATTCCCCACTATCCTGTCAGAGCTGAAGAAGCTTCTTGGATGAGAAGTTAAACGTCTTCAAAAGAAAAAAAAGAAAACCAAGAAAGTCCAGTTGCTTCTTGAAAAAGCCCCTTTGGGACAATGGTTAGGATTGCTCCCCAGGCTGTTTATGGGGTGGTTTTACCCTGGGGTCTTCCCCTGTTTTTTTGCCAAATCAATGCCCTATGGCTAGAATTACATATAAATGTCTCAATTTCTGACATAGAACACGATGCTACCTCATGAATAAAACATAGATTGCTTGGTTAGGATGTGTGTGTGTGTGTGTGTGTGTGTGTGTTTTAAATAAACTTTACCAAGCTGGTGTCAACTGAAATCTTTTGTCTGTATTTGCTACAGTTTAAAATTTGGGGGGTGAAGGGAGCATTCTATCCCTGACTTGTTGGCATACCCATTATCAGTGAAGAGGATGGGTGCCAGAGATAACTTTCTCAAGGCTTTTATTCTGCATGCATTGCTGACGTCCAGATAAATCCTTATTAGCTGGGATTAGAAGATGTTTGGACTGAGCACAAAAAAGTGAAACAAATTTGAATAGATGTATTAAAAACATAAGCAGCTTACAGCTATAGGATCCCATAACAGATAATAGTCTGGGATGTTTGCCCTCCCAGAAGAGCAACAGTAACTGAAACTGTCAGATTTCACTAAAGTTCTAATGAGTTCCAGGCATTTTTTTTTTAAATCAAACACGTAAGTTTATTACATTATATACTGTGAAATTGTGGTCTGAAGATTATATTAAAACCATCTTTCCTTCCTGTTAGCTAATCTGCTGTGCTTCCATTTTGAATGCTTGGCTATCGACATTTTTCCTTATTATTTTGCAATGCAATTGCTGGGACAGATAAATACCTGGTGCCAAAGAATGTCTAGATAAATATAATGATTTTGGAATATAATATTCAGAATGGGAAACATGCTGAAAGGCAGCCTGGGAAACAGACGCTTTAAAAGTGTATGTTAGGGATACACCCTAGCAGAAATCTGCACAGCAGTCAGGCAGGCAGGCAAATATGTGAGATAAATGTGTTTGTAACTTACACTCAGTAAAACAGATACACTGTGCTAGTTAAATAATTTATTCCAGTAAGATTTTTTAGCATAGTCAAAAACAGTCCATATATCATTCACTAGTTCAGTCCGTCCAGGGATTATTCATTTGCAAATTCCAGTGTTGAAAAAGAGGTCAGTAAACTTACAAATATCAGTCCAATAATATATCTTCTCGCAGTAGAGATATGAAGAAAGTTCAAACCTCCTTTCTTCCTTCAGCAGCAGCAGCAGCAGGGAACACGCAGTTATCAAACAATCAATCCATCATAGTCAGCAAGCAATTCAGTAAGCCAGCAATACAGTAAGCTAGCAGGTTCTCTTGCTCCTTCTTATGGCGGTTTTACAACCGCACCCAAAATTACATGCTTTGCTGTTTAAAGTGATACACATTAAATTCACTATCATAGTTTATATATATTATTTTACCCAAACTACGATAGGTAACCTTGTTATTCCTAACAGTGTACATTTAAGATAACCTCCTTCACAACAGCAAAGGAGGGCTAGAAAAAAGAAAGAATTAATAAACGCAGAAAAAAGTATTGTTTAATGCAGGAGCAAGACAAATTTTGTCAACCTAAAATGGTCAGTTCCAGATTAAAACAATCCTGATGCCAGGACCCAAACCAAGAATAACATGAGATGATCCTTCCAAGCTGAGCTCTGTATTGTTTTACACCTATAGACAGAATATTGTGAAAGTGAAGATTCTGTTAACTGCTTCTATCATATATTCTGTGAACTGTTAGGGAGGGGTTGTTTTTACCATCTTTCTTGCCCACATAATATCTGAGCTGAATTGACTCTTCTGGAGTGCACCTCTTCCTCCTGGCAATCCACTTCCTCACTACTTCCCATACAGGGATTTCTGTTCAACTATATGTATGGGGAAGGGAGAGAGTGGGACACAGAGAGAGGAGACAGAGAGGAGACAGAGAGAGGGAGGAAAGAGAGAGAGAGAGAGAGAGATGTATGCCACTCTCTTCTTTCTCAACAAAAAAAAAAAAAACCCTCACAAATGACAAGGCCCTGACACAAAAGTTTATATGAAGCACTAATAAAAACAGGGGTCCCATTTATAACATTAAATGCTTCCCATCCAAATTCACCATGCACTCTGTCTCACACACACCAGCTATTTAGTCACAAAGAAACATGCAAGTAAACCTCTTGTAAAGTAAACCCCATATCTATACTCATTCCCTCTTTCCAAAAGGAATAGCAAAAAGAAAGACAATGTAAGAGTCAGATGGGATAAGAAGAAGGTGGGAAAAGAGGGAAAGAAGAGTCGGGAGCAAACCTGCCTGTAAATAAGAACAGAGAAAGGAAGAAAAGTCCTATTTCATTATAAAAATGATTAAATTCACCAGGCAATAAATTCTCCCAAATAATAACTGATCTTCTGTTTACTCTTCAAAAGCACTCACATTGTTCCAATTTGAGCTTCTTCGGCGACAGACTGAAATCTGCGATCGTGCCCAGTTTCGATCTGTGCCTGCTGCTGGAGCACCCCGAGCTGGCTGGTTTTGGGGCTAAGCCACCCTGTAGAGGTGGTGAAGGGGGGGGGGGGTTGCCAGCTGGGTCGAGAACAGCTGCATCTCTCCTCCCCAGCTGGTCATTACTCCCTTTCACGAAGACAGTTGCAGTGGTGGTCAGAAATGGCCACCTCAAAGAAGAACTTGACCAGAAAAGAATGTGCAGGAGGAAGATAAGAAGAGAAAGTTTTGGCTGACTGGGTCAAACTGGAAAAGCAATAATACAAGGTACCCTGGAATTTGAATTATAAAGAACAATATTGTTCCCAAAGAAGACTTTGAAGCTGTGAATGAGAGAGGGAAGGGAAAGGATTTGGGGTTTTTTCTTTTCTTCCCCATATTGACAATGAAGAGATTTAAGAAAAAAACTGGCAAAAATCCACTTTGACATTAACAGGTATTTAAGTTGAAAAGAAAATATCAAAGGGATAATAAAGATTTCTGGATTCTCAAAAAATTTTAAAAGAAAGAAAAAAACAAAAGGGTAGGATCTGGAAAAATGGAGCAGACCACCTGGAAGTGAAAGGAATTAACAGTGAAACTTTAACAAGATTCCTAGAAGATACATTTTAACTGAAATGTTGTAACAAGATAAGAGAACCCCAGGAAGAGAAAGTGGAAAAAGAAGCAAGAAGAAACAGCTTTAGATTATTTGGATCACTTGGTGATTTTGAGATTTTTGGCTATTGGATCTAAAGGACTAAAATTAATCGGGTGGTTGTTCAAAAGTTTTTAAAATGCTTTCACTCTTGGAAGAATTGAGAATGGAACTTAAAAAAACAGAAAGAAGATGCATAAGAAAGAAGAGGTTATTTTGGCTTCGTATTTCAATTTTTAGAAATGGAGATCCTGAACTAAGAGAAACAACAAGAAATGCCTTTAGAACAAGAAGGGCGGGACAAAGAAGAAGCCATTTTCAATGACTAAATATTTCTATGTGGGAAAAGAAAGGGAAGGGGTGGAAAGAAAGTAAAAAAATTAAGATCTGAAAAAACAAAAAAGAAAAAGATCTGAAAAAATGAAAAAAAGAATAGTTTGAAAAGTAATTACAACATTAAGAAGAAACAGAAGAAAGGACTACAGAAGAGAGAATCAGAATTAGAGAGAGAAGGGGTCAAAAAGGGAAGGGAGAAAAAGAGGGAGAAAAGGGAAAGGAAAAGAAATTATAAAGGACAGAATCAGGACATAGAGAAACAGGGAAAATGTACAAGACACAAAGATAATGGGTGAAAACTTAATTGAAAGGGGGATCCTGCAAGGGTATATAAGATAGTATTGTTATATTAGAAATAGAAATGAACTTTGAAAATATGAAACAAGTGTGATTAAAATGATAGATAAAATACTCATTGTAATGTAATGTAATGTTTAATAAATAAATGAAATAAAGAGAATGAAAGAATGAAATTAGGAAGGGAGGGGAACATTTTAATTATTATAAATGTGTTATAAAAATTTAAATGAAGCGGAATATGAAAGAAACATGAAAAAATTATGGAAATATTATAAGTGTTCCTAGAAGTATGATATCCTATAGAAAAGAAATGTTAAAGATGGCAAAGATTATAACTAACATTAATGATAGAGCTGAATTGGAATAGAATAAGTATTTTATTTATTGTATATATATATATTCTCTTTAAGAACTTAGTGCATATTTTAAGAATGTACCAAGCAGAATTCAACTGGAAGTTATGTGTTATATTGAATGTTATCATTGTAAATGTATAAATTGAAGTTGAAATAAGAATTGAATGGATACAAATTAAAAGATACAAAGGTGTCATACTCCAGTTAATAACTACAGGGGAAAATTTTGTTTAATGAGAAAAGAAAATATGAAATTGAAACAGGACAGACAAAAGTATAAATATGATGACTGGAAAGGTATTGAAACTTAGACAAAGATATATATATATATATATATATATATATATATATATATATATATATATATATACACATATACATATACATATACATATACATATACATATACATATACATATACATATACATATACATATACATATACATATACATATACATATACATATACATATATATATATATATATATATATATATATATATATATATATATATATATATATATATATGTTTTCTGAGGTTATATATTCTGTTTCTATCATTTTTATAATGAAATAGGACTTTTCTTCCTTTCTCTGTTCTTATTTACAGGCAGGTTTGCTCCCGACTCTTCTTTCCCTCTTTTCCCACCTTCTTCTTATCCCATCTGACTCTTACATTGTCTTTCTTTTTGCTATTCCTTTTGGAAAGAGGGAATGAGTATAGATATGGGGGTTTACTTTACAAGAGGTTTACTTGCATGTTTCTTTGTGACTAAATAGCTGGTGTGTGTGAGACAGAGTGCATGGTGAATTTGGATGGGAAGCATTTAATGTTATAAACAGAAACAGAAGCTAACAACCAACTTCCCTTCCTAGATGTCTTGGTATACAAAAAATCCAATGGCTCCTCAGGACACACCATCTACCAGAAGAAAACACATACAAACCGCTATCTACACGCACTCTCACACCACCACCCAGCACAGATCAATTCCGTAGCCGAGACACTCATCTCCAGAACAAAATGCTTAGCCGATGAACAACACCTAGAGACCGAACTACACACTCTCACCGGCATGCTGACAGCCAATGGATTCCAAAGAAAGAAGATCACCCACCTAATCCAAAAAGAAACCCCAACCAAAATCCAAGACAGAGAACAAGAGAATGGCAAAGCCCTCCTCCCATATATAAAAGGCACTACAGACAAAATCAGCAAGATCCTCCAAAAACACAACATTAAGACAGCATTCTGCACAAACAGAAAGATATCCACCATACTAAGAAACCCTAAGGAGAAAATCGAGTTAGAAAATCAAGGAGTATACGAAATCCCTTGCACTGCCTGCCCCACCACATACATTGGACAAACTAACAGAAGAATAAGTGCACGCATTGAAGAACATAAGAACTCAATCAAAAAAGAAGAACCGACCTCTTCCCTGGTCCAACACCTCAAAGCCACAGGACATGAGATTGACTTTAAAAATACCAGAACTATCGCCAAAACCGAACACTTCAGCAGCAGAATAATCAGAGAAGCCATAGAGATAGAAAAACGCCCACACAGCATGAATAAATGAGATGATACCTCCCGCCTACCAGCCATTTGGAAACCTGCCCTCATGAACAGACGAGTACCTAACATGAAGAATGACACCAGACCCACACCCCTGAGAGCCACACAAGATGCCACCACCACACTTCCATGTAGAAAGCAGACTCACACCCACACAGAAGATGAGACACGACCACGGACCAGAAGCCGCACTGCAGCTGCATCACTACCCACTTCTAACCCCTCTGAGCCATACATGAAGCAAACTGACCCCCACCATGAAGATGCAGCATGACCACGAACTCGAAGCCAAACAGCAAGATCACAGCTCACCAGCTCAAATCCCCCAGCAACTAAGACTAACCTGAGCACAACCAAGCCCCCACCTGAACAGAACACGTCTCCAGCCAATCAGAACACAGCCAACCCCTCAACCAATCAGAACACAGCCAAACCCCCAACCAATCAGAACACAGCCAAGCCCCCACCCAATCAAGTCACACCCCCACTAGCAGTTAAAAGGAAGAAGCAGCTACAAGCTCACATCACTCTGAAAAGCACAGAGCTGAAGACCAAGCCTGAAGATGATGAATGAGACTTCATCGAAACGTTGCCTAGATACTTCCAATCTTACGCGGGCGAAAACCCGAATAACCAAAGATCCACATACAAATACCCGCGAGAACCTCAGAAAACAAATATATATATATATATATATATATATATATATATATATATATATATATATATATATATATATATATATATATATATACACATATACATATATATATATATATATATACATATACATATATATATATATATATACACACACACACACACACACACACACACACACACACACATATTCTTAAGTTTTCGCGAGTACTTACATGTATGGCATTCAGCTTTGTTTGGGTATTTTCCCACGTCATTGTAGTTGTGCTTTTAAAGTTGTAGCAACGTTTCAGCAGAATTTCATCTGCCATCATCAGGCTTCTGTATATAAATATATATATATATTTGAATTTAGAAAGGAATAAGAAAATTAAAAGTAAGATTAAGAAAACTAAGGGTAGGGAAAAATTATTGAGAAAATGTTAAAATAGTAATAAGATATGGAATAGAACACAAAGATGAATATGAAATTGAATTTGTGTCTGTATGGAAAAGTGATAACATGGGATCATGCTATTCTCAAAAAAAAAAGAAAAGAAATTTTACTTGTATTATGTTTTGTGAAAACCCAAATAATTTTTTTATATATAAAAAAAGCACTCACATTATGCAGTGCCTAGTCTTGTGATCTCTTCCTCGTGCCACTTTATAACAACCTCTCCTATTTTTAATAAATAAAAGATGTAAAATGGTACTTTTCTTATTATTTGGTGAGGGGGAAATTCACTTTCCTGTGAATAGCAATAGCACTTAGACTTATATACCATTTCACAGTGCTTTCTAGCCCTCTCTAAGTGGTTTACAGAGTCAGCCTATTGCCCCCAACAATCTGGGTCCTCATTTTACCCACCTAGGAAGGATGGAAGGCTGAGTCAACCTTGAGCCTGGTGAGATTTGAACTGCCAAATTGCAGGCAGCTGGCAGTCAGCAGAAGTAGCCTGCAGTACTGCACTCTAACCACTGTGCCACCGTGGCTCATTACATGGAATACATGGAATAAAGTCTGAACAAGAATATATAACTCTAGGAGGCAGAAGGACGAGTACCTGAAGAAAAAGTGTATCTAAAATGACTATATGAAAATTACTAATGTGGAAAGGGCCTAATGTTCCAGCAGAATTAGTCCTGCAAAAAATAACAGAGTGCGCAGAAATGGATATACTTACATTAAAAATGAAGGAAAAAGAAGAATCCAACTATTATTCAATTTGGCATAGATGGTACGAATAGTTAGAAAATAGAAATAAGATTAGATTAGATAGATTACATAGAAGAATTCTTAAGGAAATGATATATAGATATGTAGAAATGTAGAAATGTAGAAATGTAAAGTAGAAAAAGATATTAATAACAAACATAAGTCAGGATAATTATTGGTGAGGTATATGAATAGATGACAGAAAATTTATGATAAAATTGTATGTATGTCAATGCAAAATGCTGTTGAAAAGGTAAATATGATTTGTACTGGTGGAAAACAATAAAAAGATTACTAAAATATTTCTGCCGTATTCATATCTACAATGCTAACTATGATTTGTGTGATGAGAAATTCAGCCAAAAGAAAAAAAAAGAGGTAGAATCACCCATGGCTAAAATGTTGGGCTCCATTTGGTTTGTCACATCTTTGAAACATGGAATAAATATTCCTGTATTTTAAAATGCCTGCCAATCAGGATTTTGTGAAACATCATCTTGAAAATGGAAAAAAAAAATCATTTATGCGCAATGCCAATATTTACTTGTACAAATGTTCTTAATCAACACCCTGCTGGTTTTTCCTCTTTATGCTTTGCAATTACATGTTTCTGTTGGTCTGATCAGTAATTTTATGCCATCATTGTAATTGTTTTTAACCTTGGCTCCAGAAAGTTTTGTGCAGCTCAGTATGGCACTTAGAAGAACTTAGGACATTGTGATTTTACACTCATTTAGGGATTCTTGATGAATGCAATATTTGTTCATTTGTAAAACAAAATAACATGTTTGGCAGTACTCTGTTCAATGTGCAGGTAAAATTTAGTCATTGTCCAAGGCTCTGAACTTCTTCAGTTTCCATCCCCCCAAAGTTGCTTTGTGGCGTTCTTTAAAGTTAGTCCTGAATGGGGGGGGGGGGGGGGGGGGAAGGCAGTTTTCTTAAAAACCAGAGGTGTCAAACTCAATTTCATTGAGGGCCACATCAGGGTTGTGTTTCATCTTGGGTGGCCAGGATGGGTGTGGCCAGTTTGACATCACTCATGTCAGGGGTGTCTATGGTGGCCTGAGCACTCTGTCAGTGAAAATGGAGCTTGGGAGGGTTCTGTTTTCACTGGCAGAAGCACTGCAGGCCGGTCCTTCTCTGCCTCCGGGATGGTCCTGTGGGCCAGATCTAAGCACTCCATGGGCCGAATCTGGTCCACGAGCCTTGAGTTTGACACCTCCGATTAAAAAGCTGCACTTCTGCAAGCTCCATATCATCTCTTTAGAATCAAAACTAAACTGCTGTAAAGCTTTAAAGAAGCTGTGATGTAAAAATGTCATAAAGCTTTAAAGAGGTTGTAATTGCTGTCAAGATTTTGAAGTTCTGGAAAGAGCATCTGGAAAGAGTTCAGAGAAGAGCAACAAAGTTGATTGGGGGAGGGCTGAAGGCTAAAACATACGAAAAATGGTTGCAGGAATTAGATATGTCTAGTTCAATGAAAAGAAGAACTAAGAATGACATGATAGCTGTGTTCCAATGCCTAAGGGAATGCCACAGAGAAGAGGGAGTCAAGCTATTCTTCAGAAAGCACCAGATGGAAGGTTAAGAAGCAATGGAAGAAAACTGAACAGAGAGAGAAGCAACCTTGAACTAAGGAGAAATTTCCTGACAGTAAGAACAATCAACCAATTGCCTTCAGAAGCTGTGGGTGCTGCAACACTGGAGGCTTTTAAGAAGAGACGGGATGGCCATTTGCCTAAAAAACTGTTTGAACAGAGAGCTGGACTGGATAACTTCCAAGATCCTTTCCAACTCTGTCATTCTGTTATTCTGTTATTTACTAATGTTAGGAATGTAAGTCACCTAACAGTTGGGTTGGAAAATATATAAACCAGGATGGACGTTTTAATACTGTCTCTTTAAGGGAATGTTAAAATTGTAATTGGGTGTGGCTGCTCAAAATGGCCATAAGATGGAGCCAGAAACCTGGGTTCTGTTCTGTTGTTGCTGAGAAAGTTGCCATTGCTGCATTTCCCTATTGATTGTTGCTGTTTGTTGTTATTCTTGGATTTGATGTAAGTCTGTTACTAAACTGTTTATGATACTGGACTTTGTTATTCGATTATCCCTGGACTGAAAACTGACTGCTTTAACCGTGAATGACTTGGACTGTTTGTGGAACGTTGCTTAACCGTTTTACTGGAAGTAAAAACCTACATTTTACTATACAGTGTATCTGTGTGCTAGTTGTGTGTTATTCTTCACCACTCTCACTACGTCTCCCTGTGTGCACTCATTCTCCTAACGGGGAATCACCTCAACAACTAACCGCACATTTCATATATTTTCTTGGCAAATTAATGTATCAAAAACACTAAAAACATTTCACTTACTCTCAGCCTCATTAGATGGATCGGATCATAAAATCAACCCCAGAGGAAGGCAAAAACTATTTTTTTTATTTTTTTTTAATTGAGATTGATCAAAATGTTGAATGTTGATGGTCTGATTTTGCTGAACTTTCTCCTCCCTCTTATATTCCTATGAATTGGAGAGAAATCTGTCTGAGCTCATTTTAAATATGATCTGGATGTTCTGGACTTTAAAAAATATTTTAGCCCTTGTTGCTTTGGCAATGGACTCTATATCTTCCATCAAGGTCACTTTCCATTGCACTCCCTTTTATTATAAATTTTACAACCCACCCAATTCAAAAGACTCTAAGTGTGTTGCAACATCTTAAATGCAACAGTAAAATATAAATATTACAACAATAGTCACAATAGACCAAGAACATAAATCAATGGATACCAGTAAACCTGATGAATTAAAAGTCCAGTGAAATATTTGCCTTAAAATGTTTTCTAAAAATTGTAAGAGAAGGATCTTTATGGATGTATGGGATTGAGGAGTTTTGAAGTTTGATGGCACCACAAAGAAAATATCTTGTCCATCTCCTTCTCACTTCAGAGACAATGAGGGACTTTTGACAGATTTACCTACAATGGTTTTGCTGGATAAGGATATTCAATTCAGCAAGGTACTGCCTGATCTTTGAATAATACATCAGTTTCAATGTACATTTTAAATGAAAAGGAGCTTTTGTTGAAATAATCAACCAGATACAAGTTTTGCTAAGGAATATAGTCATTTTGAACTTCTAGAAAAGTGGCTCAAACCAATAACTTCATTTTATTTCACATTAAAACAAATCCACTATTCACTCTCTATTTTAGCCTTCTTCTTTGAAAATTACTGTCTAGCAACCAAGGATTTCATTTCGAAACAGTGCCTTTAATAGTGCCCACATGAGAACTTTTAATTCAACACCAACTCCACCATTAAATATCTCCAGGAGATCTCCTGAAGTTCATACAGCCTTTCATCTGTTCCATTAACAACTCAAATGGCTTCAGATTGCTTTTCTTTCAGCTGTTCTTTGTGGTCTCTTTTACTATGTAAAATAGATTAATTTTTGCAAGATAAGCCTATAAAAGATTTCAAATTACCCAGCACAAACCCTGTCACTCCAGCAATAACCTTTGCTATATTTATAAGCTTTTGAGAGTAAGCTTGAGAATACTATTGCTGGAGAGAAAACATGCATCTTTCATTAGAAACAGGCAAATAGCTGGGCAATTCTATGTAGTGCTAATTCATTAGCCTTCCAAAAATTGTTAGGAAAAACAAAAGTATCTTCAAAATTAGGAAATGGTAATTATAATAATTTCTATCCAATTTCCATTCTATTTATTTCCATTCTCAGAATCAGTTGAAAGTAGAACGAAGAAAAACTCATACATGGAGTTAGACAATATTCAGGGAACTGGAAAATGATCAATGACCAAATAGGGATGTCAGGCCATAATTTGCAGATCAAGGGGCAGTATTTCAGTTATTAAATGAAGTACGTCCACAAATTTAGATCACAGACAGATTTTATTATGTCATAGGAAGGGAGAACTTGGAAAGCCAGGTGTCCTTCATGACTAACAGCCATTAAGTAACTGGAAAAATGTTTATCCTCAGAAGTAAGGCTACTCTTTGAAATAAGTCTATATACATAGGGAAACCTGATTATCAGTTCCAAACTACCTATTTCTCTGCTTTTTCATCAGATCCATCCATCTCCTCCTCCTCCTCCCTCTCATTCCAAGATCTGAGTTGCAAAGATCCTGATCTCAGGATCAGACTTTTTAGGTCTTGTGGTTCAAATTAATTATCAGATTATTAGCATCCCTGGATAAATGTAACAGTACTATATTCAAGTTCCAGGAGAAACCTTGGGTTGTTTATGGAGGCATCAGCAAGGGAAATCAACAATGTTAAAATGACAATTGGGCTGATTATCAAAGTCCAGCCCCTTTTTATGTCTATAAGGCATACAACCTGTGCTAAACAGAGTTTCAATTATCAAGTCATCCAGTCAATCATCCAGTACACCACAATTTTGTTGTAATTAACTCCTCCTGCTAATGACATAGTTGCTCAAAAAGTTAGTAGCATTCTTTGATAATGACATACTACTTGAACAATATTTCATTCCTCCCTGTGATATTGAATACATTCTTAGGACTTTGGTACATAACCTTCATGAACTGACTACATAAACACGTTTATTCCCATAACACTTTTTCAGTACTGAATATATTTCAATTCAATATACAGAAGTTCTATGGAATATCCATTCAGGTTCTTCAGTAAAAGATTATATGAATTCATACTTAATGTAAATATTAGACTGGGGGTGCAAAAATCGAGACTAGTACTTGTCGGGATAAAAGAGGTATAGATACATCTAGCCTTTTCTTTTCATCTGTTTTGGGTTTTAACTTTTACCAGAGCTATGAAAACATCGTAGTAACGCTTCCAATTGTAACTCCTCTTAATGATGATCAAGTTTAAAAAGTACTATTTGGATTTATTCCATTGGTGCCTTTGGGTCCATGATTAATGGACAAGACCCTGCAGTTTTCTTGGAAAGATTTCAAAAGTGGTTTTCCATTATCATCTTCCTTGGGTGGGTGGGGATAGAGAGAGGGAGAGGGAGGGAGAGAGGGAGAGAGGGAGAAAGATCCAAAATCACCCTGTTGACTTTGTGTCTAACTTGTGTATAGTACATATTAGAATCCATGGCAACAACTCTCACCTCTGCCTTTAATTCTTAAGACATTTAATCTGGGATACTTAGAGAGAAAAACAGCCCAGTATTGGATTTGCTCAATGAAAAATCCATCAAGCAAGGGACATTAGCTAAGAGGAGGGGTGACCAGAACCAATGTGATACTCAGTGTTATTCTTACCATAATCCAATTCTCTATGGTCACTCTAGTCTCTGAATGGGTGTGTTTCCATTCTGAGACAAAATAACCTAGAAAAAGATTTGATCTTCTTCTGTACCGTTCTGGTTGTTAAATGTGATTTTACATCCCTCAAATATCAATAACTACCATAGAAATAGTCCATCTATTCATACCAATATTCTTTACAAAATTGACATGCATCTCCCTTTGAAATATTTTAAAAACTAGCTTTGTAATACTTAATATTTGTGGTATTCTCCTAGGAGGTCCACACAGGCATACTTATTTATTTCATTTATATGCATTAATTTATGAATGTGAGCAGAATAAATCTTATCACTTAAAGATGGAAATCATGTAGAGCTTTGTGTCTACAATCTACATCCATGGGGATGCAGGGAAAGTATATATAATATTATTGATTACAGAGCATGGAATTGACTTCATGAAAATCATATCCTTCATGCTGATAAAAAAGTTACTAGCTTTGTAGCCTGAAACATCTCAGTCAATTCTTCATCCAGTTTGCCTAGTTAAAAATAAAAAGTCTGAGGAACTAGGGAAGAGAGACTAAATCAGTATTTTTCATACTTGGCAACTTGAAGATGTGGGGACTTCAACTCCCAGAATTCTACAATTCTTCTAGTTCTAGAACTAGATGGACCACTCTAAGTTCTGGTTCCATTTTGTTGGCAAATCTCAGGGAACCTTCTGACATACATGTGCTTTGCATAACACTGTAGGACAGCTTGGTGAATTGTACCCAATGGGAAAAATAAATCCTTAGGAATGGAATGTTGGCTTTAGTTGTTCTGAATCAAGACAATTCTCTGCTGCAGTCATCTTTCAAAATGTGTTTCCTACAAAAGGCTTCTTTTAGTATCATCTGAATTCAGGGATTGCATGAGGGTGGAATGGGGTTCAAAAAATCAACTGGTGGCTACACCAACATAACTGAAGTTCAGCCCTTTTAAAAGACATCTCTCATACAGTTGTGGCTATCATTTTATGACATCTTCCTATACGGCCTCCTCTCAGTGGTGGGTTTTTTTTTTTTTATTACCGGTTCTGTGGCATTGGCTTGATGGACGGCTTGGTACATATGGCAAGGGAAGGATACTGTAAAATCTACATTCCCACCCTACTCCGGGGGGGAAGGATATTGCCAGTTCTCTGAAGTACTCAAAATTTCCACTACTGGTTCTCCAGAACTGGTCAGAACTTGCTGAATACCACCTCTGCCTCCTCTTTTGTTCCTTAATCATGGACAAACATTGGCACAGAAACTAACAGGGCAGGTACAGACTTCAATGGATCGTAAGCATAGCAGAAAAAACATTTGCAAGCAGCCTGCCTTCCAATGAGGTCCTGTATATTGCATGAGCCAGACAGTGGGCTCAGAAAGTAACTAAACCCCTCACATCCTGGAAATAAACTTTCTCAACTCCTCCCATCAGGACACTGCTATAGAGTATGGCATGCTGAAAAAATTAAACACAAAGACAGTTTTCTCCATGTCATCACTCTGCTAAATACCTACTTCCTATAGCACTGTCTATGCGTAAGGATATTTATCCATGTAGTAGGGCTGTATTGTTATTATCCTTTTCACCTTTCTTATTACCTTCTGTTGGTATCTTATGATTTATCACTTTGTTCTTTGTATCTTATGACTTATAATCGTACCTTATGATTTATGATGTATCACTTTGTTGTTTGTATGTACACTGAGAGCTTATGCACTGGAGATAAATTCCGTGTGTGTCCAATGATAATTGGCCAATAAAGAATGTTCTGTTCTGTTCTTTGTTGGGTGCACATTGGTCCCTTCTGCAAAATACACAATTTAATCTTTTTTGCCACAAATTTCACTTTTTGGATGAGAGAAGTTTTGTGTCTGGTTATACAGAGGGTAGATTTCTAATCCACTGAATATTTTTTTTCCCAAATGGAGGAAGCAATTTTTTCAGCTTTATTTTGAAATTCCTGTTCTCAGTAGTTTTATTTTGCAAAATGTCAGATTTTTTTGTTTTGCAGAACAGGAGGAGGCATTTTGCATTTATTTTTACTCTTTAAGTCATTCTCCACCTTCCTTCATTTCTTACCAGAACTGAATCAAATTATCAAGGACATTCCTATTGTAATTTTATCTCTGAAACATTTAATGTGGAGGTTTTCTCTTTTTACTTTTTAATAACCTAAGCAACCAATCTTGCTTCAAATTATTTTATTGGTTTGCTAGCACAAACCCTTGCCTCTTTTAAGTATCAACCATCCTTTATATTTTTATTTTTCTTCAGCACAATAGAAATGTTTGACACCAATTCTTATCTATGTTCAATCTGCTTAGAAAAGTGCCATTATAAATGCAGGGAATATCACCAGGATATGACACGACTTTGGAGAAGATTGACTACATGACTAATTCGAACATCTGCTTTGAACAGGAGTATGAGGAAAGGGAGTTTTGTAGCTCACATAGCCACATTTGAATTTATAATGTGTAACGAGGTGCAAGCTCATTACAAGCCTGCTTTTCTCTGACTTTATTTATTTATTTCCTGTGTAAAATATCCTGAGCCAAAGAAAGAAAGAGAGAAAAAGAGAGAGAAAGAAAGAAAGAAAGAAAGAAAGAAAGAAAGAAAGAAAGAAAGGAAGGAAGGAAGGAAGGAAGGAAGGAAGGAAGGAAGGAAGGAAGGAAGGAAGGAAGGAAGGAAAGAAAGACGGAAGGATGGATGGAAGGAAGGAAAGGAAGGAAGGAAGGAAGGAAGGAAGGAAGGAAGAAAGAAAGAAAGAAAGAAAGAAAGAAAGAAAGAAGAAAGGAAGGAAGGAAAGAAGGAAGGAAAGAAAGAAAGACAGAAGGATGGATGGATGGAAGGAAGGATGAAAGGAAGGAAAGAAAGACAGACAGACAGACATTGTTCTAAGCTCTCTCTTGATTTATTGATTCCTACTTCAGAGACATTCTGTGAAGGCATAACTGTATAGAAAAGACTTTAGTGCTGGGAAATGTGGAAGGAAAGAGAAGAGATGACCAGCAGTAAATGGTGAGACTCAGCTATGGTGGTGATAGGTCCACTGTTGGAGTCTTGACAGACTAAGTTAAGCATAGATCATCACAGAGAAAATCTCTCTATGTGGTTGCTAGGAGTAAAAAATGATTTGATGGCACAGAAGAGCCATGGTGGCACAGTGGTTAAAATGCAGTACTGCAGGCTAACTCACTACTCATTGCCAGCAGTTTGATCCTGACTAGCTCAAGGTTGAGTCAGCCTTCCATGCTTCCGAGGTTGATAAAATGAGGACTCAGATTGTTTGGGGGCAATATGCTGACTCCATAAACTGCTTAGAGAGGGCTTTTTTAAATGTTCAGTTGGCTGAGTTTCATGTTTTATGAAGAGATAACAACAATAACAACAACAAAGTGACATAACTAACTCCTTTCATTTCTATCAAGTGTTTTTTTTTTTTCCAAATTCCAAATTCAGATTCATGTAACTGAGACCGGAAATAAATATGGCCATGCATTGTTGTAGAATTCAGGGGTGTCAAACTGGTGGACCGTGGGCCGAGTGCGTCACACATAGTCCATGCCCATCCCAGCTCCACAAAGGGGAAAACATTGTGAAACATGACATGACGGCAATGTGACGCAGCAAGTTTGACACCCGTGTCATATATGATGAATTATTGATACAGAGAACCCATGTGGACAAGAGGGGAAGGTTCTGGAATGGTGTTAGGGAGCCCCTTCTAGACTCCTCTCAAGCCCAGAATTTTCCTGGGTGACATCAGACCAATCACTTTCTCTCTGTTCAACTGCTCACAGGGTTGTTGTGGGAAAAAACTTAGGAACAGGAGAATAATATGTACCTTGATCTTCTGAGTGAAAGGTGGAGCTCTGATATGAAGAATAAATAAAATATAATATTTTTATTGATGCTTATACTTGATTCTTCCATGTTATTTCGGGGGACATCATCTCTGTATTGATATCTGTAAGGGGAGGGAGAAAGAGAGAGAGAGAGAGAAAAGTCATATGCATGTACACACTCACAAAAGCTTCTGTGACATTTAATTCCGAGTGGCTCTGATTACTATAAAATTAAATTAATAACTCAAAGCACTTCTTTTACTTTGGGGTGGTTTTTTTTAATTCAGAAGCACAAAACAAAACATAAGAGCCTCCACTGTTTCTCATTCATTCCAGCCCTGCCAATTAGTATTTTCCCACATCTATGAAAATCGCAAATTAATTAGCCCTTGACCACATTGTTCTAAATATGTTTACTCAATAGCGAGTCTGATTTTTTTTTTTTTGCTAAGGCTTCATTTCTAGATGATTGGCAGAGGATTAAAATCAAGAGTTTACTATTCTATGGATGAAATCCATTTGAATATTCAGCAGATTGTAACAACATTTAGATTTTAGATTGTGTTCATATGTTGGTTGGTCTGGGAGCCTGGTGGGGCTGCTCTATATTGGAGGTTGCTAATAGAGAAGATGCTACCACTGTACTATCTTGCCTTTTGCTTCTTGCTTTTGAATCTGATATTTTGAATACAGGTGGTCTTTGACTTACAACAGTTCGCTTAGTGATGATTCAAAGATTACAACAACACTGAAAAAAAGTGACTTATGAGCATTTTTCACAGTTACATTTCCAACACCCCCATGAGCATGTGATCAAAAGAATCTTGGCAACTGGTTCATGCTTATGATTGTTGCTGTGTCCCAAGATCAAGTGATCACCTTTTTGTCAAGCAAAATCAATGGGGAAACCAGGTTCACTTAATAACCAGGTTACTATCTTATCAACTGCAGTGATTCACTTAACAACTGAGGGAAAAAAGGTCATAAAATGGGGCAAAACGCATTTAACAAATGCCTCACTTAGCAACAGAAATTTTGGGCTCAATTGTGGTTGTAAGTTGGGGACTGCCTGTATTCTGAATAGTTTTTTTATATATTTCTGATTTTAACTGTAAGCCGCCCAGAGTCACACCACAGAGTGAGATGGGCGACATATACGTTAAATAAATGTCAGGAGAATAATTTGGGGTTCCAACGCAAACTGTGGTTGTGCAAAAATAACTCAAAATGAAATCCAGACAGTGGAGAGGAAAGGAAATTTATTTATTCCCAAATCCAAAGAGGTTTGCCTATGGGAGCAGCTTAGTGGTGCAGTGGTTATAATGCAGTTCTGCAGGCTACTTCTGCTGACTGCCAGCTGACTGCAATTTGACAGTTCGAATCAAACTCGCTCAAGGTTGACTCAGCCTTTCATCCTTCTGAGGTCGGTAAAATGAGTACCTAAATTGTTGGGGGAAAATATGCTGACTCTGTAAACTGCTTTGAGAGGGCTGTAAAGCACTATAAAACAGTATATAAGTCTAAGTGCTAGTGCTATTGCAGAAAAATGAGGTACAAAATGGCTACAGGGAGTTTGATCTTGTGTGGATTTTGAGGAGTGTGACTGTTTGTGCATGTGGGTTATAGGATGACATGTGAGGGGCATGAATTTGTGTTTTTGTTGACCTGGGGAAGGGGGTTCATTAAATCAAATGAGGTGGATTGGGTCTCCTGGTTTGAACTGTGAGCGTTATAATTATGTTTCCATTGTGTCAATTGAGTTTTGTGTGTTTGCCTGAGTGTGTTTACAATTTGAAATAAGTATTTTATTAATTCTTATGTTTGTTGTAACTCTAAATAATTTTGGAGGCTGTTAAATCAATAACTTTATCGGACACCTGAGTAGTTATGATTTCCTATACAGTATTTCTAACCATTATATATCATAAATTTACAAACTCTTCCCACATAAATGAATATCTGCCTAAGTCAGGATTGCCACAGAAGAAGTCCATTTCTGCACCCAATAATATCCCTTCTCCAATGAAAGCAACCCTTTGACTTTTCTCCAAGTCCATGTGGTTCAACTGTTAACTTTTAGCCCTCAAATAAAGTAAAGCATACTTGACAAGGCCTCATATGCTTCAATGACCTGTATGGGCCTTTAGAACAGCCAGATACCCACCTCTGCCCTTCATCATTCTTCCCGTGGATACATATTTGAGTTCTCTGTCCCAAAGGTGATGGAACTTGTTAGCCTTCTAAATATTGCAGGAGAAAGAGTTTTGCCACTGGCCACTCTGGTTTTTGAATGTTGAGAATCAAATGACAGTTGTGCCAAAGAGACTTATCTTTCAGCTTAATCTTACAGTGGCAAGCAATCCAGCTGTTTAAGCTGGAAAGTGGAGGTGACAGCATAGCTGTCTCTATGGGAATGTTGCAGTTGCATATGGAAAGCTCAAGCGAGCTGATGCCTGATAAAAAAGATTTAGCAGTGCACTGTTGAAAAACCCAGCAACTGAATGCACATTATTATGCATTTGGTTAAGGGCAACTTTATTGAAAAGCAGCCTCGGTTTGATGTTGAAGAAGCCCCTCAATGTTAGGCTTCCGATTTAAATTTAATTATAGCTTATAAGGCACCATTCAGCCTAGAGGGCAAATCCCTTCCAAATGTAGCGACAGTCAAATCTGCTCTGTTTATTTGTTTTGCACTATTCTGTGGACCCAACATAAAATGTATGTTTTCAGTTGATAAAGGCTTTTTACATTTGAGATGGATATAGAGGGAAGTGCCATCACCCTGGTGGCTTTTCTGCCTTCCTGGGATCATAATTCACCTTGATAAATGAATTTTTTAAAAAAGAGCAAAGCTTTAATTGCATTCTCGTGGCTGTATTCTTGCCTTTTTGGACACCCCCCACTGCCATCTTGCAGACATTACTGTGCTCAGTGCAAAGCATCCAGATTACTCTGTGGTGCACAGGGAAGGTATATGACAAACAGCCCTATCTCACCTCCAAAAGGCACTTTATACTAGGGAGGCCATGCTATTTGGCATGCCACAATAATGAGAGTCAATCCACTGATCTCCTGAAACAATGGTGGGATTCAATGGTGGGCATGGCAGGGGGAGGATACTGCAAAATGTCCATTCCCTCCCCACTCCTGAGGAAGGTTGTTAGGAATCTGTCCACCAATTAGTTGGGTTGGCAATATATAAACAACAATGTATGTTTTTAGCTTTAAGACAAAGTTACTGTATTGATTTGTACTATGTTCCGATCAGTTGATTGTATTGCAGATTGCCATAAGAGGGAGCTAGAGATCATGGCTTGTTCTCTCTGACATTCTGTATCTCTGACATTCTGTTTCTCTGACGTTCTATTGCTATCTAAGCTGTGGTTATACTTTGATATTTTTGTTTACTGTAAATGATAAAGGCAACCAGTAAGATTTTGTAATTGGATATTTTTTGGACTGTAAAACATATATGACCTGGACGGTTTATTGGGCTGTACTATTTCTTAAAGTAAACTTTAACTCAATTTAGTGTAGCTGTGTGTGGCTGAACAATTATTCATAACTACTTTCATAAACATTTCCATGTGCATATCTTTGTTACTCAAGGGTTATTTTATACATATTATAACATTGGTTATGGGCCAGAGAGATATTGAGAATCAGTGTGAACATACAGTTTCATATTTAGCAAGCTGATTGTTAAACTTGTTAAACTACAAATGGCACAAGAACAGTCAACCAGTATATCCCAGATAACCTGATTGGATGGAACAAACTACCGTATATACTCGAGTATAAGCCAAGTTTTTCAGCCCATTTTTTGTGCTGAAAAAACCGCCCTCGGCTTATACTCGAGTCAGATTCCCCTCTGTGTGTGTGTGTGTGGGGGGATTTTAACAGAGGGAAGATGTAGGGAGAAGGCAAAAGCAAGGCTGAGAAAACAACGCGAGCCAAGGTTGCTTCGGCTCCACTCAGCTTCGTTTCCTCAGCTCCAGCTGCAAGAAAAAAGCAAGGCTCTCTCCCTTGCAAGAAAAAAGCAAGAGCCGTTCTTATGATCTCTCCCTCTCTCCCTCTCTCCCCGTAATACAGTCCTGCCCTTTCCAGCACGCGGGATCCTCCCCCGCCGCTTTGCACCTTGCAAATGCAAAAACCCCAGGATTTTGCATTTGCAAGGTGCAAAGTGGTGAAGTGTGTGTGTGTGTGTGTGTGTCTGTCTGTCTGTCTGTCTCTCTCTCTGTGTGTGTGTGTGTGTCTCTCTCTCTCTCTTCCTCGCACCAGCGCGCCTTCCTTCCACTGCTACGCATTTGGGCTGCTTTGTGCCCCCGTCCTTGCCTGTCTGAAACTGCGGACGGCTGCTCTAGAGGCGAGCGCGGTAGCTCCCATACAACAGGCGGGTAAAGGAGCCGCTCACCGCCAAGTCGGCGGCGCTTTGCAAGAAGAGCGAGAGAAGGAGGTGAGGAGGTGAGGTGAGGCGTGGCCCGGCTCGGCTCTGCAAACGGCTGCGCCTGCAATGCCGCCCCAGGCGCTGAGCGAGGCTGACTAGCGGCGCCCGGGCTGTTCGGGAGTGGGAAGCAGCTGTGCCCCTGGCCGGTCCGGGGAATGGGGACCCTGCCTTAGCGGGAGGCGGCGGCGGCGGTGGGGTCTTTCCAGTTAGGATCCAGGGGCGGCAGCCACCCGGGCGTCCTCCTCTCGTCTTTCGGCCGGCCGTTTGCAGGGCTCAGCGAGTCGCGGTCTCTGCCGTCGCGGCTGCGATCGCCCCCCATCAGGGCGCTCATCTGGAGGAGGCGGCGGTGGCACACACAAATAGAGAGAGAGAGCGATTGAGAGCGAGACAGAGGGTTGGCAGGGTTTGTTAGCAAGACAGCAGAGAAGCTGTCTGTGGAATTATCGGGGGAGCCCAGGAGGAAAGCGAAGGGCAGGCTGGGCTCCAGCAAGGCTTTTCCTTCCCTTCAGACTGCAGTGCGAGCTGGGAAGGGAATTGCCAGCAACTCTCGGTCGCCTCGGCCGCGGAGTCTGCTTCGGGTTTCTTCCAGCGTGTCAAGCAGCCACGAAAGCGCGCATGGGGGGAGGGGGGGGTTACTCGAGCAGGCTGGAAGGAGGAGGTGTGCGCCGGGTGACTTCCCACACGGGGAGTCATCTTAAGTCACCTCCGCCATCGCAAGAGCGGTCAGTATTCTCATTCACACACTTTCTCACTCTCTCTCTCTCTCTTTTTTTTTGCAAAGCCCGCCCCCCGCACCCCTCTGGCAGCAGCAGGCGGAGAAAGCCCCACTTCCCCCTGGCCTGTCTCGGGGAGAGGAAGCGAAGGGCCCCGTCTCGGCTCCCGTCCTTCTCAGATACCTCTGGGTTTTTTTCCCCCTTCCAACTGGACGATGGCGATGTCCTTGAGCAAGTCTTAAAATGCCGGTGATGAGGGGCCTCCTGGCTCCCCAAAACATCTTCCTGGATACCATAGCAACCCGCTTTGATGGCACACATGAGTTGGCTTCCCACTCTTTTTTTTTAACTCTCCTCCTCCTCCTCCTCCTCCTCCTCCTCTCCTCTCCCCTTGTTGTCTGGTCTTCCCTAAGAAAACTCGAGGGCTCACACTTCCAGGTGTTTCTCCCTGTCTTTCTCCCTGTCAATGATCTTTTCTTCCCTTCCCTTCTCTCAGCCCCATCCTCCTTCACCTTTGTCACCACAATCCTGAACAGATGAAGTTTGTACTTCTCAAGAAAGGTTGGATGTTCCTTTTGAGGAGGGAACCTAGTGTGACATCTGTATGTTGACCTACTACTGAGCCATGGCATGTGTGCACATGCAATGGAGGCATGAGGGAGACCTGTGAAAGAGATGATGGCTCTCCAAAACAGGATGTACATGCAGCACATACACATGCTTTTTTCTTGCAAGGGAGAGAGTGACTCCTGCCTCCCACTTTCATCATCATCATCTTTTGGGTTAGTGAATCAATTAAACCTTTCATGATAGTGAGATCGTTTCCCAAATTTCCCTTAAATCAGGGAAGAAATCAGAAACAAATCTTTGGACTGAGAATAAGCCTGTTCCTATGATGCTTTTTTTGTTCACTGCAGTGTGAAAAATGTGAAAATACACACTTCTTTTTCTTCATCTTCTTGTTCCCTATTTACTGGTCTCTTTCAAAGAGGAAATTGTGAACATCAAACTTATTCTCAACTGTCCTAGTGAAAGTTTTAATTAGGCAATAATTCACTCCCGTGGCATTATTATGGATTATTTGAGAAACACTTTGCCATGGAAAAATGTTAAGAATGTGAACATGTTTGATTTTAAATGTAATGCCAGTTAAGATCTAAAGTTTCCTAAGAGGACTTTCATCTGTCAGGCACTTCATCTGTCATGCACTAAAAAATTAGTTTATGGAAAGCGAAACGGTGTGCATGTGTGTGTGAAACTAACCTCATTTACATTTTAAAGCACTCTAGCCTGAATGAATATCCACTTTTGTCCATAAATATAACATACAGATGAGGAGGAGGAATCCAGTTTTGAAGGATTTTAACTCTTGTGTTTTAGCTTGGTTGCTGATTGAGCTAAGGTTTTTGTACTTTTAAAGTTATTGTTGATACCATATTGGTTTTGTTGGCTCTCTTTTCCACTTACAGAGCTAGTTTACTGTTTTTCTTTGAAATAAATATTCAAAAACATTTAACCTACTGATGCCTCAATTAATGTAATTTTATTGGTATCTATTTTTATTTTTGAAATTTACCAGTAGCTGCTGCATTTCCCACCCTTGACTTATACTCGAGTCAATAAGTTTTCCCAGTTTGTTGTGGTAAAATTGGGTGCCTCGGCTTTTATTCGGGTCGACTTATACTCGAATATATACGGTATGTTTCCTGGTCTATGAAGTGCAGCCTACTTCTGCGTAAAGACAGATTATGGACTGTATTTAATAGTCCATCAGATGTAACAGCTTGGGACCCATTGAATGATGAAGATAAAAAGAAAATAGCTGACTTTACTGGGATAATGAAAAGGCTCTTAGTATAATTGGACTGACATTGAGTGATCAGCAGTTAGTCCATATTCGTGGTGAAGAATCTGCTGCTAGGTGTTGGAACATTTTGAAGAGGATTTATGTTCAAGATAGTGTGGGTGCACACATACACCTTACATATAAACTGTTTAGAGCCCGTCTTATAAAAGGTGGTGATTTGTTAGCTCATTTGGAGTTTATGAAAAGGACTTTACAAGAGCTACAAGAACAGAAGCTGATTTTCTCAGAGTTGTATAAAGTTTACATCCTTCTTTCTTCTTTGGATGAAACTTATAATGATTATGTGTCTTCATTGGAAGTTTTAAACAGAGATGAACTTACATTGACTGGCAAGAAGGCAAAATAGGAATCAACTGAGGGAAAGACAACCACAGGAAGAAAAACTGTCTTCAACTGCCTATATTGTTAGGAAATGTTTTTCTTGTGGGGCTAAAGGTCATATGGTCAGATACTGTAAAAAGGGTAAGAAACAGAATGCTATTAATATGTATATTATCATATATATATGAGAGCATATAAAGATGTTACTTTAGCCATATCAAGTACAACTACAACTGTAAATCATGATATATGGGTAGTTGACAGAGGAGCATCATAGTGTATAACTAAAAGTAAAGAGAGGTTTGTTAACATGACAAAGAGTAAACAGCATGTATCATTTGCTAATGGATGGAAATTGAGAGCATCTGGAGAAGGTACTGTGTAATGTTCATGTATTAATGAACATTTACCAATGTTATATGTACCTAGAATGATATTTAACTTGCTATCTGTAAGAGCAATGGTAAAAGCAGGATTTATTGTTCAGGGCGATATATGTTTAATTGAAAAACAGGGTAAAAGCATTACTGCAAGATTGGATAATGGTTTATTTATTATACATGATAATCCATTAATTAATGCTAACTCAGTTTATGAGAATAAAAAGCCTCATGATGAATGTATTCATCTGCTCCATAGACACATGGGACATATAAATTCCAAAATGCTAAAGAAAACTGTTGAGTTATCTAATGGTATAAAATTAAACTCTTGTACAAAGTATTTAAATTGCAATGCTTGCATCAAGAAAAAAGCAAGGTAACTCTTGCAAATAGGGTAAATGGATTCAAAACCATTAGAGGTTGTTTTTGCTGATATTATTGGACCTAAGAAATCTAGTTTAGGTGGCACCTGTTACATATTAAGTATAATTGACCATTAAGTATAATTGACCAATGAAAAGGAAGATGGAAACATACTAGCATTTTGTAAACTGGCTAAAATTTGCTGGAAGGAAAAAGAAACAGAAAGTTATTAGCTTAGTAACAGATAATGGTACTGAATTCACCAATAGAAAATTTGAAGCCATGTTACAGAAAGCTGGAATTGAACATAAGCATTCTGCTCCTTATAGACCACAGCATAACTCATATATTGAACGTAGAGGACAAACATTAAAGACTATGGCTAGGATTATGATTTCGGATTCTGGTTTATCAGAGAAACTTTGGGGTGAAGCAATAATGTGTGCTAACCATGTTTTGAATAACATAGTGAATTCAGTGGCTGGTGAATTACCATTTACTCATTGGAATGGAAAAAAGCCAGATCTCAGTTATCTCAGAAAGCTTGAACAGGAATATAATAAAGTACAGGATAGTGTTGTTGTTGAGACTCCATTGTTTACCAATAATCCTAATGATAATAATATTGATGATAAGATAGTAGAGGAATCCTCAATGGAGGAATCCTCAGTATGATTTTAGAAGACAAGGATTTGATAGGGGAGGTAAAGGGACATACCAACAACATGTACTGAGTTGCCTAGGAGGTCAACTAGGGAGAGATGTCCATCTGGCAGATTTCAAGCAAGCATTGTATGTCAGGTTAATACAGAACCTTTTAACTTCAATGAAATAAAATTGTATCCTACAAAGGATCAGGTACCTTGGCAGGAAGAAATGAATAGGGAGTTAAAATCATTGAAGGATTTAGAAGTGTATGAGGATGTAAAGTTACCACCAGGTGAGCGTGCAATAGGTTGCAAATGGGTGTATAAGATGAAGACTGGTGTAGATGGGACTATTACCCATAAAGCAAGATTAGTTGCTCAAGGATTTGTTCAGTCAGATAAGGACAATGATGAAGTGTTTGCACCTAGTCTGAGAGCAAATACATTAAGAGCAGCATTAGTTTGGGCAGCTAAGAATAAATTTAAAATAAACCATGTAGATGTTGAAACTGCATATCTACATGCACCTTTACAACATACCATCTATATGAAAAAGCCATTAGGTTTAAAGGATGATGGCAAATCTGATTATTGGAAATTAAAGAAAAGTCTTTATGGTCTAAAGCAATCCAGTTATGAATGGAATAAATGTATTGTAAAAGAATTAGTTTCAATAGGTTTTGAAGCTGGTATAGCTGATCCTTGTTTGTTCTGAAGAGAAAAAGATAGTTTAATTTCTCTTATTACGGTTATTTACAGATGACATAGCAATTATAACTAAAACTGAACAAGAAGCAAATGATATTGTTTATAGATTATGGAAAAAGTTCAGGATTGGGAATTTAGGGGAAATTAAGCATTATCTGGGTCTTGATATAGTGAAAATGAATAAAGGTTTTAAAATTTCACAAGCCAAGAAGATTAGCCAATTATTAAAACACTATAACATGGAGCATTGTAAATCTGCTAAGACACCAATGAATGAGGAATTTGCACATAGTGATATCCAAAGTCCTATGTTTGATAAGGAAATATATCAGTCCTTAATTGGTAGTCTGTCATATCTGGGTAATTGGTCTAGACCAGATATATCTTACAGTGTAAACTAATTGACTAGGTATAACGCTGAACCAAGTTTGGGGACCCCTGATCTAGTGGATGAGTGGGAAATGAAACACAGATGAATCAGGTGGACAACAACAAAAAGGGGAGGAAACCAATCCAGCCAAAGATTAAAACAAATGTAATACTTATGGGGTGTGGGAGATGCTCAGACTTGAAATGGGGATAAAGTCAAGAGAAATATTTGGAAAGCTTAAGAAAAGAGTGAAGACTGGACAAAACTGTGAATGAAAGCAAATGTACGTGTCCCAGGGTATAATGTTGCAGGATCCAATTTGTGTCAATCACCAGGACTAGAGGGTTAGTCTTCCGATATTTCAGAGTCATGCTGGAGCCCATCTTCAGTAATTTCTCTGTATCAGAATGTGTGCTTTGAGCTATTTTATGTGTGATAGTTATATGGTGCCTAGTTGTGTATGGTTTTTTTAAGCCGTTAATTGGGGTGTTGATGGCCAGCTATTAAGTCATTGGCCATGCTGCCAAACCCTCATCTCCTAAACCCTTGATAAATTGGTGGTAAATCAGCATGCCTGTTGAGTGACAAAGAGCCCATTTCCCAGGCTTCAATCATTTCCTTGGCTATTTTTGTACCTGCTCAGCCGACAATTTTAGGAGTTTCACAATTGAATGTACAGTATGTCCTCGCTCTCTTCTCAAATCACTGTACTTCTAATGGAGGGTTTCTCAACCCTGGCAATTTAAGGTGTGTGAACTCCAGAATTCCTTACCCATTCCCATGCTGACTGTGGAATTCTGGGAGTTGGAGTTCATGCATCTTGAATTGCCAAGGTTGAGAACTCATTCATGGGTAGTTCTCCTTCAACTTGCTCCCTACAATGTGAGCATTTGGGAATATAGAATATTCAACAGCATGCAGGAGAAAACAGAACAAATATCTTCAGGAAATGTTTTAGAATATTATTGTAAACATAGTAGAAATATTACAGGATATGTGGGGCTGCAGCCAAAAGTGTCAACATGGTATTACCATTGTGCATATCTAGTAAAGCAAAATGTAACATCCATGTTCTTCCATTTTCATAAATCATAAAGGCCATTCTTAAAACTCCAGATGTTCTCTTCCTTAAGTGGATATTCTGTTTTTACAACAAGGAGAGTGTTGATGATACTGATATCTAAAGAGTGTTACTAGAAGGTATTTTTTCACTATCTTAGATGGCATAACTTCAAGGGAATTTAAAGACAAAGAAACTCCGACATGTAATTTCTTTTTGAGGGACCTTTGCTGCTCACTAAACTCGGTTGTTTTCTTGCAGACATTTCACTACTCAAATCAGGTAACATTACCTGTGCTGCAAGAAAATTGCAAAAAAGCTCCAAGAGTGCCAGGGTACCATTTTTCAACCCAGAGCTACAAATATTCTCCTTTCTTGATACTTGTTCTTTCCCCTCAGGTAAAAAAGTCACTTCAGATTACTGGGACATCTCCACTAATCTGTGGTTAATTGCCTATGTCTTTCATACACCATGGAATATTTTACCCCATAGACAGCACCATTATCTACTGAGTTACAACATTTGTATACTTACTATGAACATATTTATATTTGTTTGTTTGTTTAAAAGAAATCAACAAAGAGATCCTTTGTCTATCTTATCAACCCTAACCCAAACACTAAAACTAACCATAACCCAAATCCTAACCAGAAACCTTAACCCTAACACTAAATCCTAACCCTAACCCTAACATTAATCCTAGCCCTAAAATCTAAACTTAACACTTAACTGTAACCATAACCCTAACCCTAAACATTAACACTAACCCCTAATCCCTAACCCTAACCCCTAACCCTAACCCTAACAACCCTAACCCTAAACCCTAAACCCTAACCCTAACCCTCACACTCACACTCACCCTAACCCTAACCGTAAACACAAACCCTAACCCTAAATCCTAACCCTAACCCTAACCCTAACCCTAACCTTAACCCTAAACCCTAACCCTAATGCTAAACCCAAACTCTAAACTTTAACCCTAACGCTAACCCAAACCCTAATCCTAACCACTAACCCTAAACTTAACCCTAAACCCTAACCCTAACCCTAAAGTCTAACTCTAACTCTAACCCTAACTCTAACCCTAACTTCCAGGTGGCCCATTTTTCACCCTCCCAGAGCCTCCACATACACCCTGCACTTACCTGCAACCCAAAGGGGCCACATGGTGACTCCGGGGGGGGGGGGGGCGAGGCCAGCAAGGAGTAGGGTTTTGCAGTTCTCCAAACTCCGCAGAATCTTAGCTAGGGGCTCCTCAGTAGACAACCCCTGGAATTGGGTTACAAAATAAAAAAAGTGAACACTAACAAACACCCACTCAGTGTGATTGAATTATTCTCAGAGAGATTCAGAAGGGATACTGCCTTTTTGAAAAACACTTGTCAATTTTAGGGTTTGGGGGTTCTTTTCGTCTTTTTTAGTAGTCAGGTTTCCCTCCTTCTCCCTTCCACCCATCCCAACCAGCAGCAGGTTTCAGAGCTCAGAGATTTTCTTATTCGAGCAGTTAAAGCTGTTTCAGCTCTAATGGCTATGAGCTCATCTTGTATATGTTCTGTCCTTAATTAGCATTCTTGAGATCCCCACGCTTTGATTGGCCAAAGCGCGGGGCTCTCCGATTGGTCAGGTGAGCCGCGCCGATTGGCTCGCTGAGAATCTCCCGCGATTGGTCCATTCGGATCGTGGGAGATTCAAAGTGGTGCCATTGGCTGCGGCCGCCGCGGCTAAAGGAATAAAAGCCGCGGGCTTTTTCCTTTACGCCAGTTCGGTTCCAACTTTCAATAAAAGAGCTTGAATTGAAGTCACCGACTCCTGGCATCATTTCGCGGACACAACAGTATAAGCAAATTTTTTTTCGTTAAAACCTCACAATCTTGAAAGGGGGAGAGGGAAATGTTAGTGCTTTTAAACAGGCTGGCTCGGAATAACTTGCCATGTGACGCCTGCCACAGGAAATAAAGTGGTATGAGGCATCTAGAAAATATTTCTCAAACAAGTCATTGAAGTCCATCAGGGCCATGGCTCAGCTTTTCGGAAGTCACTTTTTAAGAGTCAACAACAGCCCTGCCAAGCTAAGCTCTTGTTGTTGGTGATTTTCCAAACTGAATATTAAAGACCCTGTCTCAGTCATGTTTTCAGGGAAGTACATGCCTGGAATGTTAGCAAGCTATTTGCTAGAGAGAGGGAGGGAAAAACTGCCCACACAGATCAGTGTTGATCACATCAGTAATGTGTTTGAGTGGGTATAGAGTGGAAACGATTGAAAGTACTTCCAGATCTTGGCTGCTGGGGGATAAAGCCCACTCTGTTCTCCGATCTGATGGTCGTGTTTTTTTCAGGGGAGGATGTGGTGCAGAAGAAAGGGAACCAACCAGGCTCTGCCGATGGTTCCAAACAGGCCAAAGTCTAGTGCAGAGGTCTCCAAACTTGGCAACTTTAAGACTTGTGGACTTCAACTCCCAGAATTTTCCAGCAGGGCCAGTCTGCTGAAGGCAAAATCTGCTGAATTCCACCTCGGCCCTGAATATCATTTATAGAGTCTCTTCTGGCCCTTCCGATATCCACAACAGATTTCAGGACAGAGTGAAGAAATATACAAGTAGTCGTCAATTTACAGCAGTTTGTTTAGTGACTGTTTGAAGTTACAATGACACTGGGGGGGGGGAGGGAATGACTTATGGCCATTTTTCTTTCTTTTTTTTTTAAACAAATTTTATTGATTTTCAAAAACAATACACAAACAAACAAAACATAAAACATAAAAACATAAAACATCTTTTCTGAAAGCAGCTTGATCCCGGGTTACATCTCTTCGTACAGACACAAATTCAAATTCATGCTCATTTTATATACCATTCCATATCTTATTGCCATTTTACATTTTCTATATAGCTTCTCCCCTCTTTTAACTTTCTTAATTTTATTTTATTTATCTCATCTCAGTTCAGATCATTATGCTCATTATTCTTTGTCTGTCCTGTTTCCAGCTATCTATTATCTTTTCCCTTTAAACAAAATTTCTCCTGTACACTGATTGGAGTATGACGCCTTTATCTCTTTCCCCTAAATTGATAACACTTAGTATAGTACATAACTTCCATTTGGATTCTGCTTAGTACATTCTAAAGTTACACACTATATTTTTTTAAAAAAGAAAAGATTATAAATTTGTAATATAATTAAAACAACAATTCATACCAATTCAGATCGATCATTAATATTAATATTCATTTAAATCTTGAACATTTTACACATTACTTTTCAGTTAAATATCATAATTTTATGGGAACACTTATAAATTTTCCATACTTATTTCCCCCCCACTTCACTTATATTTTGAAACATTGTGTCATTAAATGGCCCCATTCCTTCCTAATTCAATTCTCTCATTTATTTCATTGCCTTCCTTTTGTTCACAAAAATTTCACTGAATTACACAAAATATTTTATCCCACTTTTTAATCACACGTTGTTTCCAATTTTTTAATATTATTTCTAATACAAATATAACAATACAATCTTATGTACTTTTGCAGAATCCCTTTTTCAATTAAGTTTTTACCCATTATCTCTAAATAAATCCTGTTTCTTTACATCTTGCTCCACACCATTGAAACTTCTCATCCCTTCCTTCCTCCCTTGCTTCTTCTCCCTGCCTTTTTTACCCCCTTGTCTCTCCACCTCCATTTCCCTCTTCTGTATTCCCCCTTTCTGTTGTTTTCTAACATTATATCCACTTTTTTGGTTGTTTTTTTACATATTAAAGTCTCCATTTTTTTTCCTCCTTTCCCCTTTCTTACCCAAGTAAAGTTACTTGTTCATCAAAGATGGTTTCTTCTTTGTCCCAATCATCTTTTTGCGCAGTTTCTCATAGGTACAAATCGCCATTTCTAAGAATTGAAAAGATAGCCAAGAGAGCCCTTCCCTTCTTGTTCCTCTTCTTTATATTTTTTGAATTCAATTTTCAGTTCATCCACAAGTGATGCCATTGTAAGGAAAAAAAAAACTTTTTTCCAAACAACCACCCAAATGTTTTTAGTCCTTCAAATATAATTTCCAAAAGTCCCAGTCACCAAACAGCCCAAATAAGCTGTTTCTTTTAACACTTTTGTCTTTCTTCACTTTCTCCTCCTGGGGTTACTGTTTAGTTACAAAATTCCAGTTAAAATGTATCTTTTAGAAGTCTTGTTAGTATTTAATGATTCTTTTAAGTTCTAGGCAATCTCCTGCCTTCCAAATCCTGCTCCTATTCTTTTCCTCTCCCTTCCCACTTACAGCAAAAAAATTTTTTTTAAATGTTCAGAAATCCTTATTATCCCCTTGACATTTAATTATCCAGTTTAGTTACCTATTGCTGCCAAAGTGCGTTTTTCCGATTTCTCATTCATTTCTGTTCGCTGTCAACATTAGGGAGGAGAGTGAAAAAAAAAAAAGAACTTTCCCTTTTAACTTTCATTCACCGCTTGCAAGCCTTTGGGAACGATGTATCTTTTGCAAATTTTAAATTCCAGGGTACCTTAGTTGTTACTTTTTGTCCCAGTCAGCCAAAAACTTTCACTTCTTAACTTCCTCCTGCACTTTCTTTTCTGGCTGAGTGCTTCTTTGAGGTGGCCATTTCTGACCGCCACTCTACCGCCTTCGGAAAAGGGAGTTTAGCCGGCTGGGAAGGAGAGGTGCAATTCCTCTTGACCCTGCCAGATCTCCCCTGCCTTCACCACCTTTTACGGGGTGGCTTAGCCCCAAAGCCGGGTGGCTCGGGGCACTCCAGCAGCAAGCATAGACAGAAACCACACACGATCACGGACTCCTGCCTGCTCCGAAGTGTTACAGACCGGAACCTCCCCTTATGGCCATTTTTCATACTTACCACCATTGTAGTATCTCCACGGTCAAGTGACCAAAATTCAGATGTTTCACAACTGATTTTTGGCTACAAAACCCCAGCTATTTCTAATCCTCCCCTCCTTATCCCTCAGCTCCAGCATGGCAACACTGAAGCTCCAAGGTGACTTCGGTCAGGTCAGTTTCAGGGTTGACATCATATTTATGACGATTGCAATGTCCCGGGTCAGGTAATCCCTGTTTGCGACCTTCTGACAGACAAAGTCAATAGGGGAGCTGATCCACTTACTTAACAACTGCAGAGATTCACTTAACAACTGTGGTCATAAAGGTCATAAAATGGGAAGGTCATAAAATGGGGGGAACTCACTTAACTGTCTCGCATAGTGACAAACATTTTGGGCTAAATCGTGGTCATAAGTTGAGGACTGCCTGCAGTGGAATGACCTCGGGAAGCAGGGAGAAGAGTTGCCGCCAAAGAAATGGTCAGATAAATGGCAACCTAGCCTGCAGAAGAAATTTGGGGAAGACAGGCATCCAAGAATGGAACCTCCCTTGTTTCTTGGACTGCAAAGGGACTGGAGGAGAATAAAAATAAAATAGAATTAACTCTCCTGGCTGTGTTTCCTATCTGGATTTCTTCACAGGGATGACAGGACGAGATGCAGAGCTAAGCAATGCAACTCTTTAGAAGGGGACGGCTCTCTTACTTCAAAGAGGAATTTCAAAGCATCATTGAAACAAAACATCTATTTGAAGCCTTTCCCAAAATGACAAGGCAAACACACAGTACGTCTGATGTGCAAATGGGCAGACAGCTTCCCAAGGGTGAATGAAAGCTGTCTTCACACGCAGCTAAAGCTATCTCTACATATCAAAATGAATGCCCTTAAAGCTGGAAGGGGCCTTTGTTTTCAGCCCAATGTGTGATCCTGCCACAAAGAAGATGCTAATAAGGCCATTTAGATATTATAATGCCAATTATTGTAGCTCTTCTTGTTCACTTGGCTGCCCTGCTTTTGCCAAGCTACTCAAAGTGTGAAGTGAAAATTAAAATATTCCATAAGCATTCCTAAATGTATGAATCTTACCTGAGAATGTATACTGAAGTAGGTTTTATAACTATACCAGAAAGGAGATTTTAAACAGTCAGTGCATTATCTTAGATAGCAGCAATGGCTCAGCAGTTAAGACATTGGACTTGTCAGCTGGAAAGCCAGGTTTGAGACCTGGCCATCATGCGACAGGGTGAGTTCCCATCCTTACCCTAGCTCCTGCAAATGAAAGCATGCAAATGCGAGTAGATAAATACATACTACTTTGGTGGGAAGACAACAGTGCTCTGTGACATCATGCTGGCTGTATGACCAGGGAAACATCTTTTGACAAGGCTGGCTCGTTGGCCCTTAAAATGAAGACAGCACACACACTCCTCAGCAATGACTAGTGGAGTAAAATCTGCAAGGACTCCTTTAATACATTGTCTCATTGTGTTGCCTAATAGGATGCCATTTTGGAGATTGGGGGCCATCCTATGTAGAAACTTTTATTTATATTTTTTAGGAAGCCATGAAGAAAGCATTCAGCAATAACTTTCCTCATAAAGAAAATATAATAGAGATGAAGTATTCACTGGCCAAGAATCTGCAATCAGGCAAGATTTAATCGGGGACAAAATATTTAAACATGACCCCATCCAGCAACAACAATAAAAAAAAGCATTAAAACCAGGGGCACCCGTAGGATCAAAATGAGAGCAACTGAGCAATCAAAGCCATCTGCATGGTGTCCTTGATCAGAAATCTCAACCTGCTTTAACCCAAACGGTTCTTGATGTTACTGATCCAGATAAACATTCATGTAATGGCCGGAGGGGGGTTGTCCTTGGTGATCTCTGAGCTTTCTTGCTTTCTTGCAGACATTTCCTAATCCTAACTAGGTAACATCCTCAGTGCTAGTAAGGAATGCTGTTTGCTGTCAATTAATATTCTGGTGACTTGCCTGTCTGTGTGAGTGGAGGCAGTCTTAGAGATTCTTTGGTTGGGCTGTTTACTGAGAGCTTTTTGGCTGTTTCTTGATTGGGTTATTGTTTGCTTGTTTGTTTATTGAATTTATATTGCCGCCTATTCACCCTATTTACTTGATTGTTGGTCTGAAATTAACCTTGGAGTAAGTCTATGCTGATCTGAGTGCTGATTACTGGTGGACAGGTGCTGGAATCTTTTTGTTCTCTTTTGGTCAGGTTGATTGTCTCTTTTGCATAGTCTGTAGATGTTGTTAATGTCTATGTGTCTATTGATGGCTGATTGATTAGAGTGCCAGGCTTCTAGAAATTCACTTGCATTTTGGGGCTTGGCCTGGTCTAGGTTTCTCACATTTTCCCAATTGAAACCATGGTTAAATCTGTCTATATGTTGTGAAATTAATGAATTTTCATCATGTCTTCTGACTGCCAATTGGTGTTCATGGATCCATGCAATGGGAGATAACCTTCTTGTTTCATTTTCTTGGCATCAGTTAGAGATAAAGTGAAGGCCAGGAACTCACAGGCTGAATACCCCACATTTAAAAAAACGGCACCCCTTCAATCAAGCAACATATGAGTTATCCTATTCACAGCACATGCATCCCTTGAGTAATAAATCCTACCAGTTTTCCACAGAGTGAGGTTGTGGCTTCAGAAGACAGCTGGCTTCAGAATCTGAAAAATGAACTGAATCTCAACAGCTGAGGAAGAAGCAGTCATGTACTTCATATATGTTGCTAAATCAGTCTGTGCTTTGTAGAGATAAACTCCAACCCACCTGATAGTTGGGCTAATGAGATACTGCCTCTCAGTGAGCTTCCTTTGTGAAGCTGATTTGAAATTTAAATGAAGTATCAAATCCAATCTCTCTCTCCCCTCCTGTCTTCTGTTGTTTATCAACCCATGGCAATTTCCTTTAAATACTGTGTTATTCTGGATGTTAGCTCCAGTAATAATGATATTCTTTTATCAACACGGCTATGGGAATGGAAGCAGGGAAGGAAAGAAGGAATCCTTATTCATGCAGTGGCAGGTGGGCAAAATAGATTAAAAAAATTAAATAGCAGAGAGGATTTTCAAGTCAAAGAGATGTGGAGCTCAATTTATAGAGATTTGGGGATCTTTCTGTAGTTGGCCGCAAAGGAAATAAGTGGGTGGCCCATGGAGGAATGACTTTTGAAGCCTCTGTTGACCTGAGCAAAGGCTTGTTGGTAAATTGCTTGTGGTTGCTTTTGCTTAATCAGAAGTTAATAAGATGTATTTTTTGAAAACAGGAGCTGCTGACAGGGGCCTGCCTATTTACAGGCTTCTGGCTTGTTGTGTTTAAGGAAGACAAACTAATTTAAATCTCTGTCAAGCCATATTGACAGGACAGTCAACAGACTTTTGAAGAAAAAAAACTTGGTCCTTTTTTATTATGTTCCATTTGCTGATGATTAAAACCATCAAAGATGGAAAAAAAAAAGTAAATGAAGAGTTTCAGGGATTGTGGAATAACTGAGGTCTCTCCCTCCCTCATTGCCTGCCCATCTGCCTGCCTGCCAGTAATTATTCAACAGCCATGTTGAAAGAGCACAATCACAATATAAATCAACAAGTGGGTGGAAATACCGTGGGTATGTTTGCTTGTCTGACCTCTAACTCAGTGGTGGTTTTCTACCAGTTCGGCCGAACCAGTAGCTCTGAGGATCATCTGTGAGCAAACCAGTTCACTCTGATGATCAGCTGCTGGGCTGTTCCACTCACACTGTGTTAAGTCCTGAGCATGGGCGCAAGGAACGGAGACGAGACATCGAATGGTGACTTCAACTCTTTATTGTAAAGAAAGAACAAAGCAAATACTTGGGCGGCAGCAGCTCTTTTATAGAGCTGGCTGCTTACCACTTTCACAAGTGTCCAATCAGGGGGCTCTGTTAACAGCCAATCAGACTGGCCAAAAATGACCAATCACGACTCACTATTCACGGCCCAATGAGAAGTGCAGGATTACAAGCCTGCTGTAAAGTAAAGCTGTTTAGGGTTGTATCGCTGCGTTGGCTTAGTCCATAACACACTGGTTCTGTACTGATCTTTATTTCCTGGTTTTGAAGCTCAACTGCTTTGAGTGACACAGCGAATTGCTGCGCATCAACTGTTGAAGACACGGGGGAGAGTGCAGGTTTGCAGAAGGTCAATAGAAACCCTCTTCATGCATGCAAAGCCATACCCACAGAACTGGTGGCAAAAAGTTTGGAAACCCAACACTGCTCTAACTTGTTTTGAAGCAAGCTGAACCATCAGAAACCCTGCTACGGTTAGTAGGTGCATCCTTCTAACTTTGCATCTTGCTTTAGAGTTGGTGTTTTTGGATGCCTCTATTCTCTTGCTCTTGTGTACAGTCATAATCTTTATCCTTTTAGGTTACCTGACATCGATTCTCTTAGATGTAAAGATCTAGAGCAGGGGTGTCAAACTCAAGGTCCATGGCCCGGATCCGGCCCATGGAATGCTTAAATCTGTCCCATGGGGCTGGCCTGGAAATAGCAAAGGACCAGCCTTTGGCAGAGCAAGGCCCCCTGAGTCCTGTTTTAGCCAGCAAGATGCTGCAGGAGGCCATCCGGGCCAAAAATGGGGCATGGGGGGGTGCATGAAGCCCCACCCCCACCCCATTTTGGCTGGCAGGGCGTTGCAGGAGGCGTCCGTCCCATCTCTGCTACCCAGCTGGCCCGCAGAGAACTACAATGCTGATCCGGCCCTCAAAGAAATCCAGTTTGACACTCCTGATCTGTAAGAATTTGTTTTGCATTGCCTTTCTGGTTCGCTATCAAGATACACAGGTTGTGATTAATACCGTAGCCATATGCCCTTGTGATAAGAGCTGATATCCAGAATACATCCTGCCTGGACTTTGAGAGGGGTTCCCTAAATCTGTACAGTTTATGGAGGAGGTCTCCACCTTTACTTTGTCTTCCATTCCATGGGTTGATGAAGGAGCTCAACCATTTGGTCCCCAAGCCTCTTTTTCTATATTTAAATGGAAGAAACATTCAAACACTCCAAATAATAGGCATCTTAATTAATGGATGATTGAGAATCTTCCATAGACACCTTCCTTGAAGACTTATTCAAATAAGGGAAGCATGATGCCAGACTTTTCAGAAGGATTTTACTTACTCAAGAATGGCTTGGAGCAAAGTGACCTTGGTTTAAAAGCCCACTCACTCCAGTTTAAAGACAAACAACAAATGAGAGATCTTTGAGATTCAAAAGATGTCTATTAGGAGTTATACAATGGTCACTTGGTCATTGTTCCATACTAGCAGGCTTGTAGGCCTGAATTCCTATTGGTCCGGAAAAGCCGGGCCATGATTGAACAATACTAAGCGTTCTGATTGGTTCATATTCGGGCTGCCACGATTGGGTAAAACCAAGTGCGGCAAGCTCAAAAGCATGTCATAGGCTGCCTAGCCACAGCCAGCTCTATAAAAAGAGCTGCCGTGGCTGGGAGTCTTGTCTCAGTATCTGATTTCCTAATAAACATCTGTTGTCACTACTTCAAGTCTTGTCTCCCCTTGGGACCCACCACCCAGACTTAACACTGGCGACGAGGGTGGGATACTGAGACAACAGAGCTGACTAGCACGTGGCAGAAAGCGTATAGATGACCAGCAAGATGGCCAGCAGCGCCGTGCCACCCGCACCATTCGATCCAGTCAGCGAGGACTGGGAGTCCTACCTCGATCATTTCCAAATGTTCTTGGAATCAAACAACCTGAAGGACGCCACCGGCAGCAAGAAGCGAGCGGTCTTTCTAACACACTGCGGACCCACTGTTTTTAAAATGGCCAAGGCACTCGCAAAGCCTGCAGATGTCAAGACAATGGAATGGGATACCCTAGCTCCCATCCTCCGGAACCATTACGCCCCGGTGGTGCCAATCCTCATCTATCAGCATGACTTTTACCAGAGGGATCAGTGTGAGGGCGAGAGCATCAGAGAGTTTGTAGCAGACCTGAGGAACCTCGGAGGCTTGTGCGGATTCACAAATCTAGACGAGGCCATGCGTGACCGAGTCGTCCTTGGCCTGAAAGACTGAACTCTCCAAAGCAGACTGGTGGCTAAAGGGGACATCTCCCTCGCCAATGTCATAGCTGAAGCCACCGCAGCCAAAGCCACCCGTAAGTCAGCAGCACAAATGCGGCGTTCAAACAGAAACGACTGCCAACCCACTAGCGAGACGGCAACCGCAGCAGACAAACACACAGCATCCACCCACCATGGTGACATCGAATCCCCTTCTGACAGTGAAGAGGAAGAAATACACAGACTTCAGTCGGAACGCAAGTGACGAGACCGGTGCGGTCGTAAGTCGAGTTACCAATGTGCTGACTGAGGAGGAAATCACCCGCATTCCGAATGTAAGTTCCTGGATGCTGTTTGCCATTTTTTGCGAAAAACAAGGGCATATTGCCAAAGTATGCCACAACAAACAAAATTCCAGCCCCCAACGATGAGGAAACAGCCCAAAAAGAAGTGATGGCACCCCCACCATGAACCAGGACTGCCAAAATGACAGCCGGTGGAACCGGGACAGCCGACCCAGGAAGTTTATCAAGGTACCCAGAAGAGAAGAAACACACCAAACAGTCACCATCAGCCACGCTTCATCAATAGACGCACGAAAGATATGTGTAGAGGTCACCATTGAGAACCAACCTTGCACCATGGAGGTAGACTCCGGTTCCTCCCTCTCTATGGTCTCCTGGAGGACCATAAAATGACTAATTCCTAGCATCCGCCGCCAAGAGCTAAGCGACCAGAAGCTAATATTAAGAGACTATCAAGGTAATCGCATTCCTGTCGCTGACACTGGACATTTTAAAGTTTCGTTCAAAAACCATACAACCATTCTACTGCTCACAATACTTGATAAAGACCGACCCAGCCTACTCAGGTTGGAGTGGTTCACACCATTGGGGATCGAGATGGCAGGCATCAACCACACAGAAGATGAAGACTGGGAAGCTACGTTCATCCAGGACTTCCAATAAATCTTCAGTGAACATCTAGGCAAGTACAAGGGGTCCCCTATCTCCTTTAATCTCAGCCCTGACATCGCTCCCATCCGTCTCAAGCCTAAAATAGACGAACAATTAGACAAACTAATAGCACAAGGCGTGTTAGAACCCATCGATCATGCCCGTTGGGACACCCCAATTGTCACCCTCATCAAACCTGATGGCTCCCTGAGAATTTGTGGTGACTACAAGGGCACCCTCAACCACACATTGCAGCAGAGCGCCTACCCGGTGCCCGTAGTCCAACATCTCCTGCACTCACTAGGGGGTGGCAAAATCTTTGCAAAGCTCGACCTGGCTCAAGCTTATCAACAACTGCCAGTTGATGCTGAAACCGCCGAAGCCCAAACCATAGTGACACATAGAGGGGCGTTCAAATGTAACCGGCTCCAGTTTGGGGTCAGCATTGCACCGGGCATTTTTCAAAGTCTAATGGAGAGATTTCTGTAGGGAATTAAAGGAGTCGTGCCCTATTTCGATGACGTTTTGGTAGCAACCCCTACCAAAAAACAATTGGAAAAATGACTGAGGGCAGTTCTACAGAAATTCAAAGATGCTGGCTTCAAGGTGAAAAAGGAAAAGTGCCAATTATGCACTGAAAGGGTCAAATTTCTTGGCTACCTCCTTGACAAACAAGGAATTCACCCCACAGATAAAAAATTGAAAGCCATCAAAAACGCCTCCAGACCAAAGAACAAAACAAACCTCCAAGCCTTCCTCGGACTCATTAATTTCTATAACATTTTTCTACCCCAGAAAGCGACTGTCGCAGAACCTCTGCATAGACTCTTTGATAAAAAGGCTTCCTGGATATGGGGATGGAGAGAAGAGCATGCTTTTCACCAAATAAAAAACCTTTTGACTTCAGATGCAGTCCTCATGCAATATAATGAAACACTATCACTGACTGTCACTTGCGACGCATCGCCTTTTGGGGTTGGCGCCATCCACGTTTTACCGAATGGAATGGAAGCCCCCATTGCATTCTTTTCCAGGACCTTGTCCAAGCCAGAGAGGAACTATAGCCAGCTGGACAAAGAAGCCCTCGCCATCGTTTCCGCAGTAAAGAGATTCCACGAATACATTTATGGTGGGACATTTTCCATTATTATAGACCATAAGCCCCTACTTGGCATATTGGTGGGTGACAAGCCCACTCCACACATCTTGTCACCTAGAATGACAAGATGGTCTGAATTTCTTACCGCTTATAATTACAAATTGATACATCGCCCTGGCAAGACTATCTCTCATGCCGATGCCTTAAGCTGCTCCCCCTTGCCAGATTTGCAAGAAGACCCAGCACCCACATTACCAGTTTTGCAAATTGAAACGATAACCATGCCACCAGTAACCGTGCAAGATATTGCCCACGAAACCAGAAAGGACAAACACTAGGCACGAGTTCTCAGCTGGGTGGAGAGGGGATGGCCAGAAACCGAGCCAAACGAACTTTTTAAACCATTTAAAAACTGGCAAACTGAACTCCTTTTGCAAAGAGGTTGCATGTTGTGGGAAGACCAGGTAGCAATACCAGAAACACTACAGAAAAATTTTTTAAACTTGTTGCATGACGAGCATCCTGGTATTGTGCGCATGAAAGCCCTAGCCAGGAGCTATGCTTGGTGGCCAGGCATAGACAAGCAAATTGAAACCTGGGTCGCCGCTTGTAACAGATGCCAAGAGACTCGCTCGGCTCCCCCTAAAGCCCCACCATTAGAATGGGAAACACCCAGAGGCCCTTGGTTGCGCATCCATATTGACTTCGCAGGGCCGACCAAGGGACACACCTTCTTAATCACTGTTGACGCTTATTCGAATTGGCTCAAGGTGAGCAAAATGAAGACAACCACCACGGAAGCTGTCATCAAGAAATTAAATAGACTTTTGCCACTCATGGTCTGCCATATGTTATCGTTTCTGACAATGGGCCACAATTTACTGCCTTGGCTTTTGAACAATACTTGGCAGACTGCGGCATCCGATATGCATTGACATCGCCAGCTCACCCAGAGGCGAATGGTAGAGCTTGGTTCAATTTACAAAAAAAAACTCTGCACAAAATGGAACATGGCAACATCCGCGAGAAGATCACCAGGATGCTTCTCCTACAACATATCACATCGAATACCACCACCAACAAGAGCCCAGCAGAGCTACTAATGGGCAGAAGACTCAGGTCACCTCTAGACCACCTGCACCCTGCTTACACTCCAGAAAAACCCCTTGGTTCCAGCAGCAAGCACCGTGCCTTCAAGGTAGGAGACACTGTTTTTTGCCAAAAACTTTACAGGGGACCTGCTGTGGATCCCTGCAAAAATCACCCAAGTCACAGGTCCCCGCTCCTACCAGCTCAAGACCACCGATGGGAGGACGTGGAAACATCATATTGACCAGCTCAGATCCAGGCTGACCACTTCCCCCCTCACAGACTCTAACCAAGAAATCAGAGGGGGGGGAAACCTCAAGTTCAGAAAATGAACAAACACCTGTACAAGCAGAACATCCCCCACAAACATTTAATAAAAACCAACAACACTTACCGGCCAGAAGGGAGTCGTGGCAGACAGGCACTTTGCCTGGAAGCAGCAGCCGGACAAGCTCTACCAGCCCAGAAAACCCAGGTGGGAGCAACAGAGCAAATGACTCAACCGACCCGGAATCACCAGGTGGGAGTCGCAGCCAGAGGACCAGCTCACCCTTCCAGGCAATTCCATCTAGTAGTCTGAGAGCGACGCAGAGCCCGTCCGAACCCGATGGTGAACAGATACATTGTGAACTGCGCAAGTCTAGTAGGAAGGTACGAAGACCCGCCTACTTGCGTGATTACGTTTCCCCGCCCCTTGGATGGAACCAAGAGGGGAGGGGTGTTCCATACTAGCAGGCTATTGGTCCGGAAAAGCCGGGCCGTGATTGGACAATACTAAGTATTCTGATTGGTCATATTCGGGCGGCCGCGATTGGGTAAAACCAAGTGCGGCAAGCTCAAAAGCATGTCATAGGCTGCCTAGCCGCAGCCAACTCTATAAAAAGAGCTGCCATGGCTGGGAGTCTTGTCTCAGTATCTGATTTCCTAATAAAGAGCTGTTGTCACTTCTTCGAGTCTCGTCTCTTCTTGGGACCCACCACCCAGACTTAACAGTCATGCTCTTCTCCATTATGATAATTGAGCTAGTGTGGTGTAGGGATTAAAGGTTTTGGACCAGAAGTCAGGACTTTGTGAACCTTAATTTTGGCTTAGGCAGGAGATCAGTTGGGTGGTTTTGGATTATTCTCTTTCTCTCAGAATGGCAAACTGCTTCTGAAAATGTTACCTAGAAAAATTTAAGGACCAGTCCCTGCAGTCGCTAAAGGTCAAGATTGACTAACGGCCCACATCTATGATGAATTACTGCATTTTTATTTAAAGTGTTTCTATAAGTTCATCAACACTTTAAAGTGTCTCTTTTTCTTTACTTTTTGACATATTAGTTTTTAAAAGTATCTCTTCTTTTTGGTGGAGGCGAATTGGCCATTGAAACTAGTAATTGTACTGAAGTTTGCTCAGAGAGGCATTATATCTGTTCCTAAATATTCAACATAACATCTTATCCTCAATCTTAACAATGTTAAAAGGAAAAAGAAAGAAAATCTAAAATTATTATGTCTTTGTCCAAAATTTAAAAAAAGATGGAAAAGTACAAAAACAACAACCATAAAACACGTAATTGCATTTTATAGATGCACACCCTAGCAGAACATGCAACGGCAGTCTAGCAGGCAGGCAAATGATGTGAGATAAACGTTGTTGTAGTTTACACTCAGTAAGACAGATACACTGTGTCAGTTAAATAGTTTTTTTTATTCCAGCAAGAGTTATAGCATAGTCAAACAGTCCATTTGTCATAAACTAATTCAGTCCATCCAGGGATTAATCAGTGGTCGAAAAGTCCAGTGTCGAAAATGGAGGTCAGTAAATTTACAAATAATCAGTCCAGCCATATATCTCTTTTGCAGTCAGAGATATGAAGAAAATCAAACCCCTTTTCTTCATTTCAGCAACAACAGGGAAACACACAGTAATCACCATCACTCCAACATTGTCAGCTACTACAGTAAAAGCCAGCTAACAGTGAGCTCCCTTGCTCCCTCTTATGGTGATTTTACAACCGCACCCAAAATACATGTTTTACAGTTAAAGTGATACTTACACTTAAACTCACTAACATAGTTTATATATTATTTTTACCCAAACTAAGTTAGGTAACCAATGTTATCCCTAACACATTTCTTACAGAAAAAAAAAATTAATTGAACAAAAAGAAATACTATGAAACTGCGTGCTTATTTTTGTAAACGTTGTTTGAACTATTCTTAGTATCTGCTTGCCTCTAATCCATCAGCAAAGTAAGAGCAAAAATCCTCACCCTGATTTTTCCGAACTGTTTGCTTAGAAGGCATCAGTCTATGCTGTCACTGGTTTGCATGTATGCATATTTGCATTCACATGCATTACCCTGTCCTTGAATAGGGGTGGGTGTGTATTTCTTATGTCATTGTTTTTCATTGCAAAGTCGCCCAGCTATTGCTTGCAGTAGCCTAGTAGGTTTTCATTTCCTTACCCAAATGCTCTCTTACACACATTTCTTTTCTGCATTTTCTAATGGAAAATACACAATGCTACCTTGTGCAGGGGCAATGGGGCAGCTATTCTGCATGTAAAATACAGCTATAATGGTAATGATGTTCATAGACAGGATTGCCTTGAGGATGCGTTTCGCCTCCTCTCCTATTTTAAAATAAGTTAGCAACGGCAACTTACTGTCATGGTTGCCAAGAGCAGAACATAAACAACTCCCAACCTCAGTTTGCAAGAGGCTTTATCTTACCCTTATGAAAAGGTCTTTAGAATTTCAACTCTGCTGAGACCGGAATAAATCTTCAGGAGCAATTTCTCTCCTCTATCCTATCCCAAACGATTCAACCCAATTTTATGGGCAATTAAACAACCCTAACCTCAATACTGGACTGCCAGTTTGATGTAGCAGTGAAGGCTTCAGACTAGAAAACGAGGAGACTTTATGTTTATGTCCCACCTCAGGCACAAAGTCAGCTAAGGGATCTTCACCCAATCACAATCTCTCAACTCTAGGGAACTGGTAATGGCAAACCACTTCTGAAATCTTGCCAAGAAAACTGTAGGGACTTGTTCAGACAGCTGCCAGAAGTCAGCATTGACTCAAGGGCGCCATCATTAAATAAAGCAAGCATGCAAGCTTGATAGGAGCCCTTGTAGGGCAGTGGTTAGAATGCAGTGTTGCAGGCAAACTCTGCCCACAGCCTGGAGTTTGATCCTGACTGGCTCAAGGTTGACTCAGCCTTCTGTCTTTCTGAGTTTGTTAAAATGAGCACCCAGATTATTGGGGGCAATATGCTGACATTTATGAACTGCTTAGAGAGTGCTGTAAAGCATTATGGGGCAGTATATAAATCTAAGTGCTATTACTATTGCTATTCCAACTACAATGTGCAACAAACATATAAAAATGAAATGAAAATCACCAGTTGGATTTATATCTCTTTATGCATCTAGCTAACTGACACAATGGGATACCAAACTATTATTAGCTCCTGATCTTCTGGGAGTTTTCTTGGGGAAAAACGACTTAAACTGATTATCAGCAGTCTCTGGCTGGGGCTGAAAAAAAGTCAAGTTGCAATTACAGCAATTGGAGCCCTTCCCCTTTTGTACATGTGTTAGTGTCACACGCAGTATAAATATGTGGAATAATAATAATAATAATAATAATAATAATAATAATAATAATAATAATAATAATAATAATACTTTCTTGTCATCATGTGTATATACACAGTATGCACATACAACAAAATTCACATAATTCACAAAATCAGTGCCATAACAAGATCTTGAATTTTTAATCCACCAGTGACAATGCTGTATATAATAATCTGTAAAACAATGAGTCCAATATTTCCATTGTAAACCCGGTTGTTAAGTGTTGAATCTTATTTTATGACCTGTTTGCCAGAGTTGTTAAGCAAATCATGTGGTTGTTACATGTATCTGACTTCCCCCACTGGCTTTGTTTGTCTGGAAACCAGCTTACAAATGGTGATCGCATGGCCCCAGGATACTGCAATTCTCACAAATACATGACAGTCACCAAGCACTCAAATTTGGATCATGTGACCAGAGGGATGCTGCAGCAGTCACGTGGAAATTGGTCATAAGCCTTTTTTTTTTTTTTAGTACTGTTGTAACTACAAGAACAATCACTAAATGAACAGTTGTAAGTTGAGTATTACTGTACCTGTATAAATACCATGGGTATACATGTTGCAGAACTAAACCTTAAACTATTGTTATGTGAATACCATTGATATCACAAAATTGTATAGCAATAGTACTTAGACTTATACTGCTCAAAAAAATAAAGGGAAAACTTAAACAACACAATGTAACTCCAAATCAATCACACTTCTGTGAAATCAAACTGTCCACTTAGGTAGCAACACTGATTGACAATCAATTTCACATGCTGTTGTGCAAATGGAATAGACAACAGGTGGAAAGCAGAGGCAGTTAGCAAGACATCCCCAATAAAGGAGTGGTTCTTCAGGTGGTGACCACAGACCACTTCTCAGTTCCTATGCTTTCTGGCTGATGGTTTGGTCACTTTTGAATGCTGGTTGTGCTTTCACTCTAGTGGTAGCATGAGACGGAGTCTACAACCCAAACAAGTGGCTCAGGTAGTGCAGCTCATCCAGGATGGCACACCAATGCGAGTTGTGGCTGTCAGCGTAGTGTCTGTCAGCGTTTGCTGTGTCTGTCAGCATAGTGTCCAGAGCATGGAGGCACTACCAGGAGACAGGCCAGTGCATCAGGAGACATGGAGGAGGCTGTAGGAGGGCAACAACCCAGCACTAGGACCTCTACTTCCATCTTTGTGCAACGAGGGACAGGAAGAACACTGCCAGAGCCCTGCAAAATGACCTCCAGCGGGCCACAAATGTGCATGTGGCTGCTCAAACGGTCAGAAACAGACTCCATGAGGGTGGTATGAGGGCCCAACATCCACAGGTGGGGATTGTGCTTATAGCCCAACACCGTGCAGGACGTTTGGAATTTGCCAGATATCACCAAGATTGGCAAATTCACCACTGGCACCCTATGCTCTTCACAGATGAAAGCAGGTTCATACTGAGCACATGTGACAGATGTGACAGGGTCTGGAGACACCATGGAGAACGTTCTGCTGCCTGCAACATCCTCCAGCATGACTGGTTTGGCAGTGGGTCAGTAATGATGTGGGGTGGCATTTCTTTAGGGGGCCGCACAGCCTTCCATGTGCTCACCAGAGGTAGCATGACTGTCATTAGGTACCGAGATGAGATCCTCAGCCCCTTGTGAGACCATATGCTGGTGCGGTTGGCCCTGGGTTCCTCCTAATGCACAACAATGCTAGACCTCATATGGCTGGAGTGTGTCAGCCATTTCTGCAAGACAAAGGCATTGATGCTATGGACTGGCCCGCCCGTTCCCCAGACCTGAATCCAATTGAGTAAATCTGCAATATCATGTATCGCTCCATCCACCAATGCCATGTTGCACCACAGACTGTCCAGGAGTTGGGGGATGCTTAGTCCAGGTGTGGGAGGAGATCCCTCAGGAAACGATCTGCCACCTCATCAGGAGCATGCCCAGGCATTGTAGGGAGGTCATACAGGCATGTGGAGGCCACACACATGCCTGAGCCTCATTTTGACTTGTTTTAAGGACATTACATCAAAGTTGGATCAGCCTGTAGTGTTTTTTTCCACTTTAATTTTGAGTGTAACTACAAATCCAGACCTCCATGGGTTGCTAAATTTGATTTCCATTGATAATTTTTCTGTGATTTTGTTGTCAGCACATTCAACTATATAATGAACAAAGTATTTAATTAGAGTATTTCATTCATTCAGATCTAGGATGTTCCTGTAATGGTATTTTCTCATTCTTCCAATTTTTAGCAAATACAATCCTGGCTGCTGTTAATACATTTACAATCAGGTATTTCAAATCTTTACTATATATATCAGGTAAAATTCCCAATAAGAAGATCTCTGGTTTCAAGTCTATATGTTTCTTTGTCATTTTTTCCAACCACATGCAAATTTTAGTCCAATATTTTCCAGCATCCTCACAAGTCCACCACATATGGTAATACGAGCCGGGTATCTGATGACATTTCCAGCATTTTTCAGATTTGTTCTTAAACATTCTTGCTATTCTTGTCGGAGGAAAGTGCCACCTGTAAAACATCTTATACAAGTTTTCTTTATATGCTGTTGACATTGTCATTTTATAATTTTGAGACCACAATTTCTGCCATTTCTCTAGATCAATCCCATATCCAAAATTCTTCCCCCAAACAATCATAGTTTCTTTGACTTGTTCTTCCTCTAATTTCATTCCCAGTAAATAACCATATAATTTTTTAATCACCTTCTCAACAGTACCCATCAAGATCTTATCTAAATCAGTCTGCTTATCACAGAATCCCCCTGTTTTAAAATCTTCATCATACCTTGAATATATTTGTGCATATGAAAACCAATTCATCCTTATACCTTGTTCCTCTAAGTTTTGGATCGATTTAAGTTCACCCTTTTCATCCAAAAGTTCCCCATATCTAACTGTTTGTTCCTTCTTGTAAATTATAGGATAGGAAAATGCTTCAATAGTCGATAACCAAACTGGAATTTTCAAATAACATTGTCTTTTTATCTTCTCCCAATTTAACCACAAAGACTCCCGTACATAATGTCTTCTAAAATAACCCTGTATTTTAGTTCCCTTATACCATAAAAAAGCATGCCAGCCCAACAGCAAATCATGCCCTTCTAATGTCAACAACCTATGTTTCCTTAATGTTATCCATTCTTTGACCCACATCAAACTTGCAGCTTGATAATACAATTCCCAATTAGGCAGACCAAAGCCTCCTCTAATTCTAGCATCTTGCAATAGCTTTAGCTTTATTCTCGCTTTTTTACCTTGCCATATAAACTTCAACATAATTTTATTTAAATCTTCAAAATAGTCTTTTCCAAGCCTAATTGGTATTGTTTGAAACAAAAATAAAATTCTAGGTAAAATATTCATCTTAATTGTTGAAATTCACCCTATTAATGACAATTGCAAGTTTTTCCACTTTTTCAAATCTGTAGTTATCTGTTGTTTAAGTTTAATATAATTATTCTCCTTTAATGTGCTACATCTTGTTGTCAAATATATCCCCAGATACTTAACCTTATTTGGAACTTCAATTTTCAAAAGATCTGCCAGTTCTCTCTGTCTCAATAGCATGTTCTTTGTCAAAATCTTTGTTTTATCTTTATTTATTTTCAAACCAGCCACCTCTCCATATGTCTCTATCCTTTCCAATAACTTTGGAGCTGTTTCTAGCGGGTCTTCCAGAATAAAAGCTAAATCATCAGCAAAAGCTTGTAGCTTAAATTCTTCCTTCTTAATTTTCATTCCTTTTATGCTTTTATCATCCCTAATATTTCTATTCAACACTTCCAAGGTCAACACAAATAGCAAAGGAGATAGGGGACATCCTTGTCTTGTGCCTTTCCTCATATTAATAAAATCTGTAAGTTCCCCCTCCATCATTACCCTTGCTGTCTGTTTATTATATATGGCTTCTATTGCTTGAATAAATTTTTTAGCAAAACCCATCTGCTCCAATAGTAATAACATAAATCTCCAGTTCACGTTGTCAAAAGCCTTTTGAGCATCTAGGAATATCAAAGCCATTTGCTTTTCAGGATGAGCCTCATAGTATTCCAAAGTATCCAAGATTACTCTCATATTGTCTCTAATTTGTCTCTTTGGCAGAAATCCATTTTGATCTGGGTGAATAAAATTATTTAAATATTTTTTAAGTCTTTCTGCTAAAATTGAAGCAAAGATTTTATAGTCTGCATTCAATAAAGAAATAGGTCTATAATTCTTAATTTGCAGTGGGTCAGTCTCTTCCTTCGGTATAAGTGTAATATTAGCCTCTGACCATGTTTTGGGTATCATCTTTTTTAACATAACTTCATTCATAACTTCTAACAATGGGATGCTCAATGATTCTTGAAATGTTTTATAGAATTCTGCTGGAAGCCCATCTGGACCCGGTGCTTTCCCATTATTTTGTCTCTTAAATGCTTCATTTAGTTCCATCATTGTTATATTTCTTTCTAGCATTTCTTCAGTCTCTTTAGGTATCTTCGGTAAATTAGCTTCCTGTAAATACTGTTTGACTTTTTCCTTATCAATATTATCTTGTTTATATAGTTGCCCATAAAAATTTTGTATAATTTCTTTTTTCTCCTTATTCCCATAACAAACTTGGCCTTGTTCATCTATTAAGTTCAATATTTTTCTTGATTCCTTCTCTTTTTTCAATTTATATGCTAGCCATCTACCTGGTTTATTTGCATCTTCAAAATAATTTTGTTTAGAGTTTCTAATTTTCTGTGCCAATTCTTCTTTCTCTATTAATTCCATTTTGTGTTTGATTACATCCAGCTTCAATTTAATATCCTTTTTCTGTGGCATTTTCTGTAATTCTTTTTCAAGACTTTTATACTCGTTTTCCAAGGCCTTAGAAGCTTGCCTTTTCCTAATATTCTTTTTTCTTGTATAATCTATTATCAAACCTCTAGCGTATGCCTTCATTGTATCCCACACATTCTGCGTTGAGGTATCTTCTTTTTTATTTTCTCTGAAGAAAAAAGCCAATTCCTTCTCCATCCATTGGATAAAATCTTTCTCCTTTAAAATAGTATTATTTAATGTCCATCTCAATCTTTTTTTTTGTCCCTTCCATTTAATTGTCATTGGGCAATGATCTGCCCAAGTACTTGTTTCAATATTTGTTTCTTGAATATTGAATATTAATTCTGTTGAGATCCAAATCATATCTAATCTGGACCATGATAAATGTCTATTTGAATAAAAAGTATATTGTTTAGCTTTAACATTTCTTTCTCTCCAAATATCTTTTAAAGTTAATTCATCTGTCATTTTAAAAAAAGACTTAGGGAGAGTCTTTCTATTTTGCTTTGTTGTTGTTGCTATATAGTCCAATTTATTGTCCACAATTCCATTAAAATCTCCCATCATAATTATATTAACATAGTCCAGTCCAATTATTTTCATATGTAGCTTTTTATAAAACTCTTCTTGTAAAAATAATGAGTCTTAGCTAATGTGTGGCTAATGTGTCCTTTTTTGGGGGGGGGGGGGAGAGAAATTGTTTTCATTCTAAAAAGAGGAAACTTTATCACCCATATGCATTTTGCACAGTGGCACAAATGTAATATGAGTTTTCCAGTTGCAAGCATCTTAAACATCTTGCTGATTCCAGAGATGACTTTAGGTGACAATAGCTTTGTTGATGTTTTATGTTCCCATTGCACAATCCTGCATTTTGTTCTTTCCCCTAACTTCAAGATTAATTCCTTGAGATAGGGGAAGGGGAAACCCATTACATACACAGCATTTTCTGAATGCATTCAGAGAGTACAACCTTTTTACAGAATATATATAAATCATCATTTTGATCAGGAATCACATTACTAGGAAGAAAAAAGAAAGAGTTTCACCTAAATATGATGTAGGTAATTTTGGAATGAAATGAAAAGATCAATTTCAAAATAAGTTTAAGGAACAGCAGATTGATCAAAATGGCATATTGTGCAGCAAATTGGTATCATATGTAGATGAGCTGCTGGCAAATACTGCTTGGTGTACATTTTTAAAGCATTCTGAGCTAATCTACACTTTTCAGGCAAAATGTATGTTGGGATATAGATATCCTTTGATGTGCTACACTAAATTTTGTGATGTAGTTTGCAGCTCAAAAATTGCATACCAAATATATGTTTTAGTAAAAATCCATACAAATATCTATATCGCAGAGTTAAATGCCAGCATAAATTGAATTTTCTTTGTGTGTGTGTGCGTGATATTTTTTTTTTTTTAAATATCATTTGAAAAATTGGTACAGCCTGGTTGTGGACAAAGGGAAGGGAAGGGAAAGGAAAGGAGTTTCTTTCTATGAAAATGGTCACATGAATTAATTAACTGGATATCAACATTCATAAGATATCTTACTGTCGTGTCCGCAAAAAGATGCTCAGAGTCGGTGACTTTCATTCAAAGCTCTTTATTTACAATGGGGAACCGAACCAGCGAAAAGCAAAAAGCCCGCGGCTTTTATACTTTTCGCTGCGGCGGCCGCGGCCAATGGCAGCAATTCAAGTCTCCCGCTCTTGGTTTGAACCAATCGCGGGAGACTCCAATCGGGCCAATCAGCGCGGCTCGCCTGGCCAATCAGAAATCCCCGCGCCTTAGCCAATCAAGGCGCGGGGATTTCGAGTATGCAAATTCAGGACATAACACCCCTCCCCTCTTGGTATGGTCCATCACGTGGTGTAGTCACGCAGGTAGGCGGGGCTCCGTCGAGTCCTAGTTGACCTGCGCAACTCACTTGCATGCTGTAACTCGGCCGGAGCGGTCATCTTTTTGGCTGCTCCTGCCTCTGTGCGAACCGGCTGGATGATCGGGCCGGTTCTTTCGCCGTGGCTCCCGCCTGGGCCTACCGGGTCGGTTGAGCTGCGGATTTCGCCGCTCCCGCTTGGCTTCTCCGAGTCGGTAGAGCTGGCCAGGTGGTTCTTCTCCGGAGGGGACTCGCGATGGCTGTGTTCCGGTGAGTATTTTTGGTTTGTTTTTTCCTGCGATTGTCTATCCGGGTATTCCCTCCCCCCTTGGTTCGTGTCTTGGGGGTTGAGGTCAGTCGCTGTTCGTGACCTGAGCTGGTCTATGTGTCGCTTCCAGGCTCGCCCATCGATGGTTTGGAGCCGGTACGACCGTGGACCAGTGACCTGAGTTATGACGGCTGGGATCCATAGGGGGTCCCCCGTCATGTTTTTTGCATAGACTAAGTCACCTGGGTCAAATGTCCGGTACCTGGAACTGGAGTCTGGGGGCCGCTCCGGGTTATAGGTCGGGTGTAACCTGTCGAGTGGGGACCTCAGCTTTCTGCCCATTAGAAGTTCTGCAGGGCTCTTGTTAGTTGTGGTATTGGGAGTGATGTGCTGTATGAAGAGGAGTTTGTTGATTTTGTCGCTGATCTCCCCGTGGTCCATTTTCCGGAGGGTCTTTTTCGTAAACTGAACCATCCGTTCCGCCCTACCGTTCGCCGCCGGATGCGCCGGTGCTGTTAATGCGTGGCGGATACCCCTCTCCGCCAGGAACCGTTCGAAATCGATGGAAGTGAACTGGGGCCCGTTGTCTGAGACGACGATGTCTGGGAGGCCGTGTGTGGAAAACAGTTTACTCAGTTCTTTAACGACGGCCTCTGTGGTAGTGGATTTCATATCGCTTACCTCCAACCAATTGGAGTAAGCGTCAACTGTGATTAGAAAAGTATGCCCATTTGTGGGACCAGCAAAGTCTAAATGAATTCTGGACCAGGGCCCCCGTGGTGTCTCCCAGTCCCGGATAGGTGCTGCGGGTGGGCTGGATCTGGTCTCCTGGCACCGGTGGCATTTGGCGACCCATGCCTCAATTTGCTTGTCCATCCCTGGCCACCAAGCGTAACTCCTGGCCAGGGCTTTAGTCCTGACGATGCCAGGATGACCCTCATGTAGCATCTCTAAGACCCTCTCTTGCAATCTGTCCGGGATTACCACCCTGTCACCCCACAGAATACATCCTCTCAGTAGTGAGAGTTCAGTCTGGCGCTGTCGGAATGTTTTAAAAGTCTCGTCATTGTCTTTCTCCGGCCAGCCTTTTTCTAACCAGTGTAAGATTCGCGCCAGACGCCTGTCCTTAACGGTTTCTCTGGCAATGTCTGATGCGGTAATAGGTAAGCTCTCGATACTTAGGGTGTTTGTTGTTGGTGCTGGGTCAGGTTCAGAGTCAGGTAAAGGCGAGCGGCTTAAAGCGTCCGCGTGCGAAATTTTCTTACCTGGCTTGTGTAGCAGTTCGTAACTGTAGGCTGCCAGGAATTCGGACCATCTTGTCATCCGGGGTGACAAGATGTTCGGCGTGGCTCGGTTTCCAGCGAGGATGCCCAGCAATGGCTTATGATCCGTCACGATGGTGAACGGGCGGCCGTACAGGTATTCGTGGAAACGCTTAACGGCGGCAACTATAGCCAAAGCTTCTTTGTCCAGCTGGCTATAGTTCCGTTCCGGTTTAGTCAGAGTCCTGGAGAAAAAAGCGATGGGTGCTTCTCTCTGGTCGGGGAGGGTGTGGCTGAGGACAGCACCGACGCCGAAAGGTGATGCGTCGCAAGTGACAGCTAAGGGCAAGGTTTCGCTGAATTGCATCAGGACGGCGTCGGAGGTGAGGAGGTCTTTGGTTTTTTGAAAGGTGGCTTGCTCTCGTCTCCCCCAAGTCCAGGCTGCCTTCTTGTCCAGGAGTCTATGTAAAGGTTCCGCCGCCATTGCCTTTTGAGGTAGGAAAACATTATAAAAATTTAGCAAGCCTAGGAACGCTTGTAGTTCCGTTTTAGACTTTGGGGTGGGGGCTTCCTTGATGGCCTTCACTTTTTTAGTCGTAGGGTGAATGCCATGCCGGTCTAGGAGATAGCCCAAAAACTCTACTTGCTTTGTACATAGTTGGCATTTTTCTCGTTTGACTTTAAGTCCTGTTTCTTTAAATTTTGTTAAGACTTGTCTGAGTCGGTTTTCCAATTCGGCTTCGTTTGGCGCCACCACTAATACGTCATCGAAATAGGGCACCACCCCCTTAATGCCCTGTAGCAAACGTTCCATCAGGCTCTGAAAGATGCCTGGTGCCACGCTGACTCCAAATTGGAGTCGGTTACACTTGAAGGCCCCCCGATGAGTCACGATTGTTTGGGCTTCCGCCGTTTTCTCGTCCACAGGTAGCTGCTGATATGCCTGGGCGAGGTCGAGCTTGGCAAAGACTTTGCCCCCTCCCAGTGAGTGCAGTAAATGTTGCACTATTGGGACTGGGTAGGCGCTTTGTTGCAACGCGCCATTTAGGGTGGCCTTATAGTCCCCGCAAATTCTCACGGACCCGTCTGGCTTTACTGGGGTCACTATAGGGGTCTCCCATCTGGCATGGTCTATCGGTTGCAATACCCCTTGTTTGACGAGCTTGTCGATCTGCTCGTCAATTTTAGGCTTTAAGGCGAATGGTACCCTTCTAGGTTTAAGCCGCTTAGGGGGAACCCTTGGGTCTAGGTCAAACGAGATAAGGGGCCCCTGGTACTTGCCCAAGCCTCCATCGAAGACCTCCTGGAACTCCTGGGCTAGCCGCTGTTCCCAAGCTTCGATGGTGACGTGGTTGACACCTGTCAGCACGATGTTAAGCGGGGCGAACCATTGTAAGCCCAGTAGGCTTGGGCGGTCTCGATCGACGATAGTGAGTGGCAGCTGTTCGGTGTGGCCTTTGTAAGTTATATTAAAGTTCTTGGTGCCCACTACCGGGACGCGATTCCCTTGGTAGTCTTTTATGATGATCTTTTGGGTATTTACGTTTCTTTTTTGTAGTGTAGGCACTAGTCTTTTGATTTCGCGCCATGCAATCATGGAAAGGTAGGACCCGGAGTCCACTTCCATTTTGCACGGCTGGCCTTCAATATGGACTTCTACGTGTACCTTTCTGGCGCCGTCGGAGATGGCGTGGCCGATGGTCACCGTCTGGTGGGTCTCTTCCTTTCGCCGACCGTCGCCGCCTCTTTGAGATCGTTGAGTACGGTCCCATCGACCGTCTGGTTGGCGCTCTCTGGCTCTGGGCGGGGAACTTTCTCTCCTTCTGTCGTGTTGTTCCCATTTGGGCGGGCTGCGGGTCTTCTTTTGGCGGCAAACTCGGGCGATGTGACCCCGTCGTTCACAATGCCTACAGATAGAGTCAAAGAATCGGCATTCTGACCTGGGGTGGTCGCCGCCGCACCCGGCGCAGTTGGTCCTCGACCTACGACCTTTTCGACTTCGTTGGTCGCCGCGTCCCGTCTGCACGCGATGTATGTCCTCCTCATCTTCCGACGTGCTGGAGGTTGACTGGTATTCTCCGTAGTGTGCAGTTGCTTCGTTTCTTGTGTCGGTCGACCTTGCCGGGTTGTTGTTTCCGCCCTTCGCGTCAGATCTTCGCATGCTGTCCGCTGACGTGCGGGTTGCTTCCGCGGCTGCGGCTGCGGTAAGGGCATCGGCTAGGCTGATGTCGCCCTTGGCCATAAGTCGGCTCTGGAGTGTAGGATCCCATAAGCCGAGTACGAAGCGGTCTCTTATGAGACTGTTCAGACCTTCAAACTCGCAGAGTCCTCCTAGGCGCCGTAGCTCTGCGACGAAGTCGCTCAATTTTTCGTCTGGTTTCTGGTTTCGGCGGTAGAACTCGTTGCGCCGTATCAGGATGGGGACTTTGGGGGCGTAATGGCGCCGCAGAATAGGTTCGAGGACGTCCCAGTCCATGGCGGTTGCGTCTGCCGGCTTGGCCAATGCTTTGGCCATCTGGAAGACCTCTGGTCTGCAGTGAGTAAGGAAGACGGCGCGTTTTAGCGGGCCCGGGGCGTCCTTCATTCCGGCGCATTCCAGGTACATACGGAACCGATCCGAGTACGATTCCCAGTCCTCGGCGGCGGGGTTGAAGGGGGCGGGCGGTGCAATCTTCGCAATCTCTGCGCTGGCGCTAGTTCTTTGGTGGACACGGGGTTCGGTTCAGGGGCGAGATCCCACCTTCGTCGCCAGTGTCGTGTCCGCAAAAAGATGCTCAGAGTCGGTGACTTTCATTCAAAGCTCTTTATTTACAATGGGGAACCAAACCGGCGAAAAGCAAAAAGCCCGTGGCTTTTATACTTTTCGCTGCGGCGGCCGCGGCCAATGGCAGCGATTCAAGTCTCCCGCTCTTGGTTTGAACCAATCGCGGGAGACTCCAATCGGGCCAATCAGCGCGGCTCGCCTGGCCAATCAGAAATCCCCGCGCCTTAGCCAATCAAGGCGCGGGGATTTCGAGTATGCAAATTCAGGACATAACACTTACAGTTAAAATTTTCATGTGAACCAATCTTCATACTCATGTCCCATGTTCAAAATCAGTTCAACACAGAGTAATTCTATTTCCTTTGAAAATCCATAGATGTTCATGCCAAGTCATTTATTTTAAGCTAAGCTTGTTGACAATGTTGGGATCCAAGTGAAGACAAATCATTTTATTATGAGAAATGAATAAGAAAAGAACATTCAATATTTAATTAGAGGAAATACTTAGCTTTATTGCTCACCTTGCAAGTTTTATGTGCATGAGACCACAGCTAGTTTTAGATATTGCAAGTTCCTGCCGCACCTAAGGTAACCTTATCTATAATTCTGAATGTTCTTCAACATACTAGAAAATCTCTCTGAGAATGAGAACTGTCATACTGACCGTTATATTGGCTGTTTCCTAGTATGATTTGATTGCTTATTGTACCCTATGACTATCATTAAGTGTTGTACCTTATGGTTCTTGACTCTTGACGAGTGTATCTTTTTTTTTATGTATACTGAGAGTATTTGCACCAAGGCAAATTCCTTGTGTGTCCAATCACACTTGGGCAATAAAGAATTCTATTCTATTCTATACTTGAAGAATCAGTTTGCAAGGATATTCCATCAATATTCTGATCTCTCTCTCTCTCTCTCTCTCTCTCTCTCTCTCTCTCTCTCTCTCTCTCTCTCTCTCTCTCTCTCTCTCTCTCCCCCTCTGTGTATGTGCACACACTTTCAAGTCAATGTTGATTCCTAATGACTGCTTGGACTAGTTCCCACAGTTGTCTTGGCAAGATTTTGCACAGGTAGTCCTCAATTTACAACAGTTCACTTAATAACCATTCAAAGTTACAATAGCCCTGAAAAAAGTAACTTATGATCATTTTTCACACTTACGAACATCGCGGCATCCCCAGGATCACATGATCAAAATTCAGATGCTTGGCAGCTGACCCATATTTATGATCATGTGATCACCTTTTGGGACCTTCTGTCATGCTAAATCAATGAGGAAGCCAGATTCAACATGATATGATAGACTTGCAGGGCCAGCATGTTGTGCACCAAGGTCACATAGTGTAATAAGATTGGGACTGGGTTCGGGACTTCTGTCCTCACTGAGAGTTGTGTTGGGGGGGGTGCATGAAGGGAGGCTCAGCCAATCTCATTGTACACATGTTGTACTCTGACAATAAAAGTAATAATAATAATTCACTTAACAACTGTGTTACTAACTTAACAACTGCAGTGACTTCACCTAATAATGTGGCAAGGAAGGTCATAAATCAGGGCAAAAATTCAGTTAACAAATATCTCACTTAGCAACAGAAATGTTAGGCTCAATGGTGGTCATAAGTCAAGGACTACCTGTACTGACTTGCCCTTGCTTGATTCCTGAGAGGAATCCTGAGAAGGAGGGTCTGCCCCATGGTGACCCACTTGGCTTCATGCCTAAGGCAGGACTAGAATTCAGAGTCTCCCAGATTCTAGCATGGTGCCTTAACCACTAAACCAAACTGCTCTTGTTCTGGTTTATATATCTTTATAAGGGAAAGCCTGCAGAAATAGGTTGGCCCCAGGGATGGGATTCAATTTTTTTAACAACCGGTTCTGTGGGCGTGACTTAGTTGGTGGGCATGGCTTGGTGGTCATGTGATTGGCTGGGCATGGCCAACTCAACATCACTCTGTGGGGATGCTGCAACAGTTATAAGTATGAAAAATGGTCATAAGTCATTTTTTCAGTGACATTATAACTTTGAATGGTCACTCTACACAAGCAAAGTACCAGCAAAGGAGGGGGAAAAAACTCCAGAGAAGTTCCTGAGACAGGAAGTCTAGTCCTGCCAAGAATGTAATAAGGGTTAACAGAGAGGCAGTTTCTATAAGCAACACCAGAATGTTTCCTTCCTGACTTCCTTACAGGATTAGGCCAGTAATTTCTTCTAACAACCGGTTCTCCGAACTGCTTAGAATGTTAACAACTGGTTCTAGCGAATAGGTGCGAACTGGTAGAATCCCACCCTTGGCTGGCCGTTAGAAATCTTGAGATTGTGTAGCTCAGGATTCTGTAATTCCTTCTTCTTGTACTATGGAACAGGAGTGTCAAACTTGATTTCACTGAGGGCTGCATCAGGTTCATGTTTGAGCTCAGGGGGACGAGTGGCCATGGCCAGGATGAGCATGGCCAGCTCAACATCACTCATGTCGGGGGCACCTGTGATGGCCTGGGTGGGGCTGGGGGAATCCATTGTCTCTGGTGGAGAAAGGCAAGACCAGGGAGCAGGCCAAACCCTTGTCTTCCAGCGAAGCCTTGCTGTCTGCTGGTGGCCAAGTGCTAAGGCAGGACTTTCCTTCCTTCCTTCCTTCCTTCCTTCCTTCCTTCCTTCCTTCCTTCCTTCCTTCCTTCCTTCCTTCCTTCCTTCCTTCCTTCCTTCCTTCCTTCCTTCCTTCCTTCCTTCCTTGCTTTCCTCTTCATTCTCCTTTCTTCTTCCTTCTCCTCTTTCCTACTTTTTTTCTTCCTTGCTCTCTTCCCATTTCCTTCTTTCCCCTTCCCCTTCCTCTTTTTCTGTCCCTTCTTGGATGCTCAAATGCAAAAGAGGAAACATTTCTCCTTTTGTTTAGTTTTGCTTTTAGTTTGTTTTGCTAGCCCTCTGCCAGCGAAAACCAAGCCTGGGAGAGTGTCTATACCCCCAGGCCCTGGTTTTGGCTTGGATGGCCTCCTGAAGTCCTCTGCCAGCTAAAATGGAGCCGGGGGGGCAGCCACCCCCCAGGCTCCATTTTCACTGCCAGAGGGCTGGAGACCATTCAGGCTAAAAACGGGGCCTGGAACAGCCATTCATGGCCCTCCAAAGCTCCATTTTAACTGCCAGAGGCACCACAGGCCTGTCCTTTGGTGTTTCCATGGCTGCTCCGTGGTCTGGAATTAAGCACCTGTGGGTCAGAACTGCCTCACAATCCTTGAGTTTGACACCCCTGCTATAGAAGAACTTTGAGGCTAAAGTGGCAGGGATTTTGCTCTTGAAAATTCCAGGGGACAAATTGTACACACACATCACCGCTGAGTGCTCAATCCACACATATCCAAAGTTATTTTTATCTTTTAGATTATTTCAACTGTTCTGGAGAACTTCCCCACCCTGCTGAAATATGTCCAAAGAGCATATTTCATCTTTTGTGGCTTTTATGAAGAAAGAGAGAGAAAGAGACAGAGGGCCAAGATTAATATCCTGCAGTGAGAAGTCAACAGATATTTAACCTGGAGGAGGATAAAATGATAGATTCACCTCCCGCCTAGATTAATTGTTAGAAAGAAAAAGAGACAGCTCAGTGCAGCTCTCATGGTTGGAGAATATTGTTCATGTCGATTGTTGAAAGAGGGCATTGATCAGTGCCTATACAGTTAACTTCTATCTCTTATATTATCTAGTTAGAAAATGTCTCAAATAAAGTATAATAATATTATCTGAAACCGATAACTAAAGCCAAATCAAAACCAGCTTTATGGAGGTCAGTTATAAGCCTCCCATATGGTAGAGTTCAGCCTGAAAATTGGCTGCCCATCTTTGAAACACTCAACGTTTAAAATAAATAGCCTAACATTAGCAATAGCAACCACAATCTGCCAGCACTCACTGAAGAACATAGACTGGCTTTTTTACTTGTATCACTTCGCTGCCTTCCGAGGAAGGTCCGTTTGTGGTTAGCTGCTCAAAATTCTATTTGCAGAGGTGAGAAGAGGCCTTTTGCATGAAAGGGGACTCAATGCACAAATAGAAAACATTTTTCAGCTTAGAACTGGTCACTCACTGAGCTTGGCAACATCACTTAGTGACAGATAGGGCCAGTTTTGACAGCCTGATTATCTTCTTTGACTCTAGTGATGCTTGAGTAGGATCAAAATACATGATAGAATCTGGGTACACAAGTTTTTATAATTTATTTCAAGGGCTTCAAAGTCAACATTTTAGATGTTTGAATTCTGGGAGTTGAAATCCACACAGCTTAAAGTTGTCAAGGTTGAGAAACACTGCCCTATATGACAGTTCTCTTCCTGCAGACTACTTCCTTCATGGCAAAAATAATAATAAAAATAAACAATTGTGCAGTGGAGACCTTGGACTCCACCTACCCATTTCCCCTTAAATTCGAGCAGTTTGCCTGGATCATAAATTATGCTAGTAGAAGTGACAAAAGTTTTTGAAAAGCAGTTTGCCATTAAGTGGGGTCATGAGAAGGTTGAACAGGGTAGTTGGTGAAGACCCTATGACATGTATTGCTGGGATTGTGGCATCAACAAGTCCAGTCTTCTCTCCATAAAGAAAGTGTCTCTGCAAGTGTGGAATTCAGAACAACCCAAAGTCTTTAGACAGCATTCCATTTGTATCTTCTCCACCTGAAACAGATGGAAACAGTCCTAAGTTTATGGATGTAAGACCAGGATCTGAAGAGCATTCTACTGAGCCAATCAACAATCATTGATACCAAACTATAGCTTTATTGGGTATCTTACAATGGACTATACAGAATGTAATTTTCAGGACAGCAGGGACTGGTTTGAAATAATTAAGCAAGACTGTTTTATATATATGTTTTTATTTAAAAGATTTGCATAGGGGCCCATCTTTTGTAAAATATCCCTGATAGCTCACAAACAGTACTAAAAAAATAAGTGACAAGCATAAAAAACAGACAAAACAGAAATACAGCCTCTACAACAACAATCTGGCAATGGAAGTTGTCTTGGCAGCATAATATCCCAGCTGAACTCCAGCACCAAATTCATGGAACCTTGTCACAAATTCCAAATTCTAAGGAGCTGAAAAGATTAATGGTGAAGTAAATAAGTCTTTAATTCCTCCCCAAACCAAAGGAAGACATCAGGAAGCCAGACCCATAGTTTTTACAACCGTGAGGAAAGTGGCCATTTGTTAAAAGATTGTAATACTCGGGTGGGGGGGGGAGGATTGTCTGCAGTAATGAAAGCATCTTTGGGGTAAAACAAATTGTGATCCCAGCGAAAATTAATGGGGTCACTGTAACAGGCTTAGTAGATACTAGGAGTTGGTATAGCTTCATTTAGTAAAGGAAGCATCTATGGGGAAAGACCTCTTACAAGTGTGTTTGGGCAGACTGCGTTGGTCCTATTAATTAAAGCCAGAGTAGAAACACAGGGAAATGAGGGGCAAATGACATAGGTTTTGTAATTTGTTAACAAACACTGTTACTTTGTATTTTAATTTGATTTATTATCTCTCTTTTAAAATGATGTTCAGCCTTTAACATTCCTAAACTGGTAAACAAGGCTGGAGACTAGTTCCAGATAGGAAAAAGTCTGTTAGAACAAATTGGGGTATGGTTTCTCTCTTTTGTGAACTCAAAACAATCTTTTTCCTTATTACAGCCTTTCTGACATCAGACCTCATTTTAATGAACATGTGTGATATTATGGAATGCAAATATGTAAAAAGTTTAACTACATGTATTGCAACTGATTACCTATGCAAAAGGGAGGTTACTTTTACCCTGTCCCATCAACTTTCCTCTTGCATTTTCTTTGTTGTGTAACTATAAAAAGGTAACCTAATAAACTGCTTTTAAATGATCTTCCGACTCAATTGCTTAATGGGAAGATAAACTGAGGCAGAACCTAGGGCCAGATTTGGTTTTTGGAAAGGAACAGATAATCTTGGTAGGAATAATCCCAATCTGACACCAATCTTCTGCACACAATTGATGAGAAGATCTTGAATATATGAGAAACATGTTTCAATTCCATCAGGAGGGGCTGATAGAATTAAAAAGGAAGATTATCCTGTGAATAACAAAGAAGAGAAAGAAGACACACTCCCCAAATCTTTTACAACTAAAGGGATGTCTGAAATTCTGCAACTGTAAACACAATCACCATGAATAACAAGATCTACCAATTATCTCACAACTGAATTGCCTTTGCATGGAATTGAGGTGGAGAAAATAGTAGTTTTCCAAAAATTAAAAACCGGACGTGTGGTATTAAAAAGAGAAGTGTATGACAAGGACAATGGCTAGCCTTACATTTGGCTTAGTACCAGCCATGGCTGGTTTTAATCTTGCCAGATATTGGTGTATTAGCCTTCAAAAAACTACTTGTTAAATAAATGAATTTTGAATAGAAAAATAAGTGGCTATTTCCCTGGGAAAAAAAACCCAATTAATCCCAGTTGGGTTTATATTTGAGCATAAATGTATTAGTTTGTATTGTAAAAATAAACCAATTATTCTATTCAGGGGACTCAATTCTCAGCTGCCTTTTTAACAGGCCACAAATTTCATGTTAGTGAAAATCTTTGCAAAATGAGAGAGGGGAAAAAAAGAGCTTTGGGCTGCTATGTAAAATCTATAGTGGAAGTTTTATCTTCTATCATAATATCTCATTTGTGCTCTGTATTTAACCATGAAGAAGCTTGCAAAACTTACAGTATATTGCTACACCAATCTAGAGTTGAATGAGAACTTTCTCGGGGCATAATTTTAACCAAACCTTAGGATATTAGCCTTGCCAAAGCTTTTTGGATTTTTGCTCTCATTTCATTTGTGCTGCGTTAAGCTACAGATAACGCTGCAGATCAGATTTTGTTTATGCCATCAATTCAAACTCGATGATCAGTTCCCTTGGCAAAACTCTTCATCCAACATTTTGTTAAAAACTAGCAGAGTCCTGTCATTCTAGGTGATGAAATATTTCAGTGCCATCCATGTAACCCAAGTATATTAACCAACAGCGTTAAAATATCGATTAAAGCTTGTGCTATCATGTTTTTTTTTCTCAGAATAGGGTTGACATTAATATTTCTCTATATGCAAACATGCACACATAGGCAATTTTGAGGCAAAATGTTTAAACAGGAAAGGGAAAAATATCCTTTCCTTGCTTCCTTCATTTCTCCAGTCTAATTCAACTCAAGAAGATAAATAATTCAACTCAAAGTGAAATAATTAGACTGTTTATTTTTCAACATAGCAACAAAAGCCTTCTAAGGAGGTGTAGATGTTGAATTGATATATAAGAAGTTTTTAAAAACTCAGTAGACAACTTTTCATATCTGTCTATTGAATTGTCAAGCTTTTTCTACAAAAGCAGGTGTATTTTAGACTGTAGTAGAGCAACCTCACAGCTGGGGAAATTTAGTTGGAAAGAAAAAATAATAATAATTACTTACCAGGGCTTCATTCATGAGCCTGAGGGGCATCTATTAAAATCAGAAAGTTAAACTGTGTTGTGATGATGGAAAACAAGATAAAATTATGGGCTGTTAAGAAAAATCTTATGGCACTTTCAGGACCAACCCATTTATTGTGGCATTGGTGCAACCCAATGGTTTTCAATAAAACTCATGCAAGGCAGAAAAAAGTTAAAGTTCTTAATTGCAGGATGAGGGAAACGGGATTCTCAGAGATGGGGAGATGACAGGCAGATTTGACAAGGAGGTTTGGGAAGAGATAATAAGCTCATCCAGCTAAAAGTCAGGGAATGGGAGGGGGAATAGGATGGAGTTTGAACACCAGTTTGTGAGGGGTCCCAAAGAAAGGTACTTCAGAAACTTATAGAAGATCCCAACTTTGATTAGAGCAAGTGAGAAGCAGAGAAGAGAGAAAAGATAAAACATTTGAAACTAGCAGGGTAGGGAACTCCCTCACAGGCAGAAACGCTACCTTTGAGCAAGAAGTAGAAGAGAAAAGTCATAAAACCACCAGATCTTGATGTGGGATCAAAAACATCCAAAGGCCGTTGGCAGCAGCATGATCAAAGTTCCACCTCTTTGAAGGTGCATTATCATTGCATGCACATACAAGAGATAAAGTTCAGTTGAATTGCCATGGTCACTGTCTTGATTTTTAACCCTCTCTCCCTCTTCCCTCCTATCCCCCTGATAAACACTGATGCAGGAGGCTTGTGCAAAAGGATACCAGTGCAGCAATGGACTGAACATTTCACCTCCTATCTTGACAGGTTGAGAAGGAGTTTGGACTGACAGCCTCGGAAGAGAAAGCCGCTAGGATGAAATGGAGAGAAGAAAGCAAATTGTGGAACCCTAGAGAGTAATAGGAAGGTGACCTTGGCTGAGATGGGAACTGCTACTTGGGCAAAAGGAGTTGAAAATGTGTGTGTGTATATAAATCCAGATCATCCAGACAGTGTTTGAAGGTGACTTGGACAGATGCCCCCTGATTTACTTAGCTGTAAGAAGGAAGAAAGCAAGATACAGCGCAATCAGACATGCAAGATTCTATTATTATAGCCAGACTCAATAAAAATGATTTTAGCTTTCCTGTGGAGTTGATTTCCTGGTCTGGAGTACTTAGTAAGGTGGACAGGACCTGATCCATGAAGTTCAACACAAGAGCACTTTTTGGAAGTGGGAGAATTATTTTGTGACTGACCTGTTCTTTAAAACACTTATATCTTAGCATTTTTATTGCACCTGTATGAATATTGGTTATCTATAAACTCTTTTTAAAAATGCAAGCATTAACAAGTTCAAATGCTGCAGTAGATTCACAGTTAGAAGGGAGATACATTCTTTCTTCCTGGCTTCAGTAAAAGGATTAACTCCTACAAGGCAGGCAACTTGTGTATCATCTTTCATTGATGTCCTACCTGTTGGTAGAAGGTTTCATAAGATAAATTTACAAGAAATGGAAGAAATTCAGCCTGAACAATTTCAGGAGGGAAATTTCAGGAGCAGCTCCTGAGTTACAGAAGACATGACATACCTGATATAGTTTCAGGCATGGGTGAAATGAATGGAGACAATCTTAGTTGGTGAACTTCCAGCTCTTTATTACATAGTGACTTAAAAAAGGTGAACAACAACAACTCTGCTTTATATAGGTGACCTTAATGTGAAATAACCAATAGGGAACTGTAAGATGCTAGCTCCAGAACCAATAAGAGTCCTTCGTTAAGGGCCAATCGGATTTTCTGAACCCAACCAATCCGATCGAGCCGCTTAACACCCAATCAGAAGTGCAGGGCCAGAACCCTGCACTTTACCCCAAGCTTGCTTTTATTTAAACTATTTACATACATAACACCCCTTCCCCCTGGCTCCTCAATTATGGTGTGGTTATATAGTCCTTCAAATAGGACGGTTGTCTTTTGGGTCTATTAGATTTTCTTTGGACTGGCTGTGTGCAGTCCTGTTGAGGTAAAATGTTGTTTGGTAGTGGCTCAGCTTCTCGTTCTGGTGTGATTTCCCTTGGAGTGTACGATTCTTCCTCCTGCTCCATTTCCTGAGTTTCACTGGATTCATCGCTCTCTTGGAACAGGTTCCCTGGAATGTCGTCTTCTTCCATTCCTTCCCCCCCTCAGTTTGGTCGTAGGGGAGTTGCTGGCTGGCCGAAAGGAGTCGTGACCGTAATTGGTCAATATGTCATTTCCACAGTCTTTCATCAACACATTTTACAATATAGGATTTGGGCCCAGTCTCGCGTATTATCGTTGCTTCAATCCAAACCGGGTCGCCTGATAAATTTCTTGCATAAACGGGGTCGCCTACCTTGAAGGTACGGTAGCATCCGCTGGATCCTGCAGGCTTTTCTGGCTCGTAAGCAGGGTGCAATCGGTCGAGGCGGGAACGGAGTTTTTGCCCCATGAGAAGTTCTGTGGGAGTTCTGCCGGTTACGCTGTGCAGAGTGATGTGTTGTAGAAGTAGGATGCGGTTTATTTTTTCGTCAATTTTATCATAGTCCACTTTTTCCAAAGTCTTTTTTACAAATTGGACCATGCATTCCGCTCGGCCGTTGGTAGCAAGACACACCGGTGAGGTGAGCGCATGGCGGATGCCATTATCAGCAAGGTACTGTTCAAACATTAGCGCTGAAAACTGTGGTCCATTGTCAGACACCAGGACGTCTGGCAATCCATGAGTTGCAAAGAGTCTATTGAGGACTTTAATGACAGCTTCGGAGGTTGTATGGGTCATTCGATGAATTTCCAACCAATTAGAGTATGCATCGACAGTCAATAGTAATGTATGTCTTTTAATCGGCCCTGTGAAATCCAGGTGGATTCTGGACCAGGGCCCGCGTGGCATCTCCTATTCAGTCGGTGCAGCTTTTGGCGGTGCGTTGCTGTTTTGTTGGCACTTGGTGCAGGCCTTGACTCATTGCTCGATGTGTCGGTCCATACCTGGCCACCAAGCGTAGCTCCGTGCGAGTGCTTTCATCCGCACGATCCCGGGATGTCCTTCGTGCAAAATTTGTAACAGTGAGTTTTGGAGTCGTTCTGGAATGACGACTCTATCGCCCCAGATGACACAGCCTTTTTGCGAAAAAAGTTCAGTCTGTCTTGTTTTAAATGGCGCGAAGTCATCTGGGACCTGGTCCAATTGCCATCCACGTTCTACCCAGCCTAGGACTCAAGCTAGGGTGTGATCTCGTCTGGTCTCTCTCACGATATCTCGAGCGGTCATAGGAGGCGAGTTGAGCGTTTCAATTTGTAACGCCGATACTGTTGGTGCCAGATCGTCGAGAGTTTCTGGTAGCGGTGCTCTGCTGAGTGCGTCGGCGTGGGGAATGGCTTTCCCCGGGCAATGTAACAATCGATAATTATAAGCAGCTAGGAACTCTGACCATCGAGTCATTCTTGGGGACAATATATAGGGGGTTGGTTTGTCCCCAGCGATTATCCCCAGTAAAGGTTTGTGGTCAGTTACAATGGTAAATGTCCTTCCATATACATACTCATGGAATTTTTTTACGGCTGCCACAATTGCAAGAGCTTCCTTATCTATTTGTCCATAGTTACGTTCTGCCTGAGAAAGAGTCTTCAAAAAGTATGCAACAGGGGCCTCGTTTCCATTAGGTAGCACATGGCTCAAAATAGCGCCCACCCCAAATGGTAAGGCATCACAAGTTATAACCAATGGCAATGTTTCATTATATTGCATAAGTACAGAATCAGATGTAAGTAAATCTTTTACATTTCGAAACGCTTTTTCCTCCCGGTAACCCCAAACCCACAATGCTTTCTTATCTAATAACCGGTGTAACGGTTCAGCCACAGTCGCCTTATGCGGTAAAAACACATTATAGAAATTAATAAGGCCAAAAATGCCTGGAGATCTGTTTTGTTACGGGGTCTGGGAGCATTTTTTATCGCCCTTAATTTACTCTCAGTAGGGTGGATACCCTGACTATCAATACGATAACCTAGAAATTCAACACTGTCTGTATACAGATGACATTTATCCTTTTTTACTTTCAATCCCCTTCTTGGAATTTCTTAAGAACACATTTTAAACGATTCTGTAGAATTTTTTTACTAGGAGCTGCAATTAACATGTCATCAAAATACGGAACCATGCCCTTGATTCCCTGCAATAATCATTCCATTAAACTTTGGAATATTCCCAGGGTTACACTTACCCCGAATTGCAATCGGGTACATTTAAAAGGACCTCTGTGCGTTACTATCGTTTGAGCTTGGGCTATTTTATCGTCCACGGGCAATTGTTGATAGGCTTGAGCTAAATCTAACTTAGCAAAAACCTTTCCGCCTCCCAGGGAATGAAGGAGGTGCTGTACCACCGGCACTGGATACACGTTCTGCTGGAGGGCGTGGTTTAGAGTGGCCTGGTAGTCCCCACAGATTCGGATTGACCCATCTGGTTTAATGGGGGTTACAATAGGAGTTTCCCATGGGGAATGATCAATGGGTTGTAGTATCCCTTGTTTAATTAGTTTGTCAAGTTGTTCATCTATCTTGGCCTTAAGGGCGAACGGAACTCGATGGGGCTTTAAACGGATCGGGGCGACCTTAGGGTCGAGGCTAAACAAAATTGGGGTCCCCTTATACTCGCCCAGATGATCTGCGAAGACATCGCTGAATTCAGTAATAAGGTCCTCCTCCCACTCGCAATCACCGACTCGGTTCACACCGGCTACTTCGATGCCGAGTGGCGCGAACCATTGGAGGCCCAACAACTAGGCCTGTCCCTATCAATGATCGTTAGAGGTAAGTATGCCGTATGCTTTTTAAACGAGACGCGGACTCGATAAGACCCAACCACAGGGATCTGATTCCCTTGGTAGTCTTTTAGGATGAGACGTTGCATTTGAAGGTCTTGGCGTTGGATGGTAGGAATGAGTTGCTTTAATGTCTTCCACAACACCATCGAGAGGGACGATCCGGAATTGACCTCCATGTGGCAGGGTTGTTTCTCTATGGCTACTGTGACTCGAATCTTCTTAGCGTCCATGGCTGAGGCGTGACCTATAGTGATAGTATGGTGGGCCTCTTCTTTCTGCAACGCTCGATATCTGTAGGAGTGGTTTGCTGGATCTCGCCTTACAGGACGGTTTCCTGCCGATTGGCGAGAGCTGGTTCCCCTTGAGGCCTGACTTGGTCCCGGTAAACTGCGACAGACTCGACTGATATGGCCTCGTTTTCCGCACTCATGACAGATCGCATCACGGAATTTGCAGTCTGCCCTGGGGTGGTTTGCCCCGCAACCAGCGCAAGGGTGTGAGGGTTTGGAGCGAGGGTCCCAGTCGGACCGCAGTCGATGGACCCCTTCTTCGTCACTGTCTGACGACGAAGAGAGGTCCTCGTAGTGCGTTGTCGCTAGCTGCCCTTCTGAGCTGGGTAAGATGTCGCCTGTCGGTGGGGTCGTTGGGTTTCGGCTTCGCCGTAGTTGCGCCGCGGACTTTTTGGTCGCCTCGGCAGCAGTGGCTTCGGTGATGGCATCAGCAAGGTCGATGTCGCCTTTCGCCATCAGCTTGCTTTGCACGCCGAGCGCATCTAATCCCAGAATTAAGCGGTCTCTCAGTGCTTCATCTAAGTTTGTGAACCCGCAGAGGCCTCCCAAGTGTCGGAGGTCTGCCACGAAGTCAGCCACACTCTCTCCTTCTCGCAAGGTTCTTTGATAGAATTCGTGGCGTCTCACAAGTGTAGGTACGGTTGGCGCGTAATGGTCTCTCAGGAGAGGTTTGAGGTCGTCCCAGCTCATTGCTTTCACTTCTCGAGGTTTCGCGAGTGCCTTTGCCATTTCAAAGACAGCCAGGCCGCAGTACGTCAGGAACAGCGCCCGCTTCTTGGCTGGTGTGGCGTCCTTCAGGTTGTTTGTTTCAAGGAACATTTGGAAGTGATCCCTGTAGGATTCCCAATCCTCTTGGTTCGGATCGAACGGAGCAGGTGGTACAATGCCGCTGGACATGGTTTCCGTTGGTGGCGTCGTCTTGCATGTGCTCTGTTTTTCTTCCCAATTCCTTAAGATTAGATGTCTCCAAATCCCATCCTCGTCGCCAGTGATATAGTTTCAGGCATGGGTGAAATGAATGGAGACAATCTTAGTTGGTGAACTTCCAGCTCTTTATTACATAGTGACTTAAAAAAGGTGAACAACAACAACTCTGCTTTATACAGGTGACCTTAATGTGAAATAACCAATAGGGAGCTGTAAGACGCTAGCTCCAGAACCAATAAGAGTCCTTCGTTAAGGGCCAATTGGATTCTCTGAACCCAACCAATCCGATTGAGCCGCTTAACACCCAATCAGAAGTGCAGGGCCAGAACCCTGCACTTTACCCCAAGCTTGCTTTTATTTAAACTATTTACATACATAACAATACCTTTTTGTGATTAGAGAAGATATTAAATAATATGTTGTTCTTCATGAAAACTCTCAAGATGTAGCTGAAAAGGAAATGGCAAGGCATGTAGACAATGTGAAGCTAACCACCCATCTCAATTTGCTTGGTACCCCATACTATGACAAGATCTTCTTCAGCCTCCATTTTAGTGAACAGAAGGCAGGGACTGAGAAGTGGGGCTGGAACAAACAGAGTTGAGAGTTGTTGGCCATCATTGTATCTGAAAATAATTAATTTTAGTTCTTGATTGCCTTAGGAAACATTGCTCCATTCTCACTCAGCAAATCTATACTTTTCATTAGAAGTACATGTGGAGTTTTGAACAAGTTTTAAAGCAGCAAATGTAGAGTCTTTCCTTTTATATCAATATTTCTTCAAAATATTGGAGAATGTGCATAATTTAATGCTGATTTCCTTTCTCCTTTAGTAAAGCCAAAATAACTACTCTTTATATGTCTATTCTAACATAAATACAATGGAATTCAACAAGGTTTACTGCCAGGTAAGCAGAATACAGATTTCATTCTGGCAGAACCTTTGTAAATATAAATAATGAAGATAATCAAATATCAGCTTTAGAAAATAATTAGAATAATTGACTGCAATAACAAAGAAATTAAATCCTGGCATCCAACTTTATTATTTATAAATTAATGGGAATGTCTGATTTTAAGTTAACCAGCAGTTATGAACAAGAACAGCATTGCAGTAGGGATAAATTGCTTCATGCCAGGCCCAAAACCAAGAATAACATATGATTCTTTCAAGCTGAGTTCTTTATTGTTTCACACCTATACTTAAAAACTTGCCAGATTGAAGACTCTACTATCTGCACCCACAATGCACTCTGTGAATTGTTAGGGAGGGGCTGTCTTCACCTTCTTTCTTTCACACATAATATCTGGACTGGGTTGCCTCTTGCTATTTTGGGATGAATCCCCTCCCCCCTGTAAGCCAATCTACCTCACTACATCCCATCACACATAAGTGTTACTCTTTGTTATTAATTTGATCAAATAGGATACACTTACCTAATGAATATATATATATGATGATGGCAGATGAGATTCTGCTGAAACGTTGCTACAACTTTAAAAGTACAACTACTATGACGTGGGAAAATACCCAAACTAAGCTGAATGCCATACATGTAAGTACCCGCGAAAACTTAAGAATATAGATAACTTAAGAATATAGATAACTTTATATATATATATATATATATATATATATATATATATATATATATATATATATATATATATCCATTAGAGAATATATAGAGAAAAACTTAATCTTAACTCATCCCCAAGCTATTGTGGTGGCAATGGCAATAATACCATCATTATTTCAAAATGGTCGTGACATATTTTGATTTTTTTCATTTTAAGAAAGATCTAGAAGTTTAGAGTTCATTCTGAGCTAGCCTGCTTATTTGTTTTATTCTTTTTACTGAACAATGGAGAAAGGGGATAGGGAATCTTGACTTCAAAATTTCTCCTACTGTGGGAGTGTCTGAGAGCCACATAGGATGGACTTTGTAGTACCAATAACATGGACTTTGTAGTATTGTACTTGCTAATGTTATTTTGCATTTTAATTTGACTTATTCTTCTCTTTTCATCCCTTTACATGATGTCTGATTGATAACTTCTAACATTCCTAAACTTCAAGATAAAAAACTGTCTTTGTTCCTCAGGTCAGGATAGGATGGGATGTTTGGAGTTGGTCTTCTGATAAGAGAAAACTGTTAGTGCTAATTGGTAAGAGCCGTGGTGGTACAGTGGTTAGAATGCAGTATTGCTGGCTACTTCTGCTGACTGCCGGCTGCCAGCAGTTCAACAGTTCAGCTCTCACCAGGCTTAAGGTTGACTCAATCTCCCACCTTTCCAAGGTCGATAAAATGAGGACCCAGATTGTTGGGGCAATATGCTGACTCTGTAAGCTGCTTAGGGCTGTAAAGCACTGTGAAGTGGTATATAAATCTAAGTGCTTTTGCTATTGCTATCTTACTTGTCTCTCTGTGAACTCCAAACACCTTATGACATTTTTTCCCTCATTAACATCTTAAATTTAACACTTCTGCTTTTGTCACACCTAAATGGACATATGTTTTGTCACATGTAATATATTTAGTTCCTGTTTAATTCCATATAGCTGATTTATAATACAAAGGAAGGGTGTTAGCCGGTCTTCTAGAAGTCAAATCCACAAACCAACATATAGAGATGTAGGTAGTCATTTATTTTGTACACATAACTCACATCCCATCCGGCGGGAAGGGTTTAAAATCCAAACTAGGTTAGTGCTGGAAGCATTTGCTTCCAGAGCAATTATAGCATAACCTCACCCTCCTAATCACACCTAACCACCTTATCCTAAATCCCCATGTAACAAATGTTCCCTAATATGGCTAATTAGGCTTTTATTCCCATATCCCGCCTCTGCAGCCTATGATGCTCTGCATCTTATCTACCACCAACCCATGAGAACTCTGCCTTAACAAACATCTATCTCCCCCCAAAGCATCCAGAAACGTCCTTGGGGAATTCCTTGTGCAGCCTCCAGGTCCCAGGTATCAATGTGAGGCAGCATTTGGGAGCCCCCATTCAACCATCAATTCCCACTGATCGGGTTCAACATCACATGTTGGAGGGATCCAGGTCTAGAGCTCTACTGCTGATGGGCGACTGCATTTGGAGCCCCACAGGCTACCCCCTCTACCACAGGTCTACCTGGAGAAAGAGACATAGAGTCATGAGGCTATAACATTATTGTTTACCACCTTCATAGGTGGGTGACAGACAACTGCACATGGAGCTCGACAAAGGGTTACTTTTTTCCTGTCCAATCAACTTTTCTCTTGCATTTTCTTTGATGTGTTAACTATAAGAGGGACTCCCTCTTTGAACTAAAGGAATCCTTTTTACTCAGAAGAATGTTCTGAATAAATCATAATAAAATGATCTTCCTATTTCAGTCTGTTTCATTAGAAAGTATGCGTGCCAAGGCAGGAGCCTAGGAAGCTGTATTTGGCTAACCTCTCGGACTTTGGACTCTCATCCCAGAATCATATGCCAGTCAGTTAAGATCAGGATCATAGCAGGGCCATGAAATCATGACGCCAGGTTTTGATAAAAACTGCAGGGTTGTTATTAGGGAGGAGCTTGTGCAACAGAAGCTACTATTAGCTAGTAATTGGCTACACATTGAGTATCCCTGCTATCATTATTGAGGAACCCTTGGCAGTTTAGGGCAGCATCTTGCTCAGTATACATGCTTTTTATGTTATACTTTTAAAGGTTTATTTGAGCAATCCCTCTATTTATTGGTGTGCTTATTGTCTCTGAATCCAAAAAAGGAAAAAAAATTGCCTGGGCACCTGATCACTGCCCTAACACTTGGCAAATACACCCATAAATTCGGAAGAATATACAGTATATAATCTAGCTATATAATTTATAATTTAGGAGGTATTCAACTTTTCTCTCAGTGGGAAAAAAAATCCAGTTGCTCACAGTGTTAATTTTAAATTGCTACATAAATGTTTTCATCCTTTTTGGAAAAATACACGAACAGCATAGACTTCCTAAAATGTCTCCAACAAATTTAAAGAATACGAAGTAAAACAGTAAAACCATCCCTTCAGCTTCCAACAACTCTGGATGGTTTACAAATAAAAAGAAACAAAACAAATCACAGACAGCACCCAAAATACCCTATCCAGTAGAGGTTCAGTCTTCTCTTTGCCCCAAACACTGGAAAATAGACAGAGCTATAATATCTCTTCAAAATATGCCATTTACAATATCTATTTTTTTTGGGGGGGGGTACCCCGTTCTCCATATCAGAAACCAAGAACCAAATCAAATAGTTCAGTGCAGTGCTGAGCAATAGTCAAGTGAATTGAATGCTTATCCCAAGCTTGTTAATTCAGCTTTAAAGAACACAAACATCAACCTACTATTTAAATTCTTAGTTCAAGGACAAGTTGATAAAGATATATGAAATGAGACAGAGTGCATTAATATGCTATAAATAAATTATTTTAAATAAACACAATGGGAGATAATTTATTAACCAGAAGGAAATATGTAGGATCACCTTTTATGCTAATTTTGAAAATACAATTTGTAAGCTATTGATTGGAATCCACAGAAATTAAAAGAGGTTGAGAACAAGAAGGATTAGTTTAAAGATAGTGAGGCCACAAGAACCATATATCACTGTCAGGATTAGGAACCAATCTTATTGGAGGGTCTAAATTATCTTGATTTAGCTGCATGTATTTTCCCTTGCTATTTTCAGTGTGACTTAGCTTGTTTCCCAGAGGAAGTAATCCCATTACATCAAATTGCCTGTTTCAGATATTGTTTACTTTGAAAATCCTTGATTTATGTATGTCAGATTGTTTGCAGAGTGATCAGTGAGGCTGAATATTTATAGAATAATAAATCTCTCTAGATAGAGGAATGAATGACTTTATGCTTCTCATGAAGATATTTGATGAATTGTGCCAACAGATATTTAAGTGCCTTGTCTATCTTAGATGGTACTAAGTTTTAGACTTACCCTGCATCTAAATTTAAATCTACAACACATGTTAGGGATATGAAAGAAATTCATTAGGAATTCCTATATTGTAAAATGGTGCAATTTGCTATTTGGAGAACCACGCCCACCAATACTGGCAGGATGAGCTACCATATATAAACAGGGAGCAAACCCACACACACTTGTACTGATTATGTTATCTTATCAAGTAATGAAATGGCTGCCAAAATATATATATATATATATATATATATATATTCAAGCTCAGAGAGCACCAAGGAATGCGCAATTTAAAAAAAAAATGCAACAACAATATAACACCTGCATGATCTGGGTTTAGAAGGAACTGCACATCCCTAAGTGTTGTGTGGTTCCAGTATAGCTCCCTTTTTGTAGTGCCCTAAAATAATTTATCTTAAATTAACAACTTTTATAAATGTATTCAAACCCACCTAATCCATGCTTTCAAAGTGATTTAAAGACCTAAGGATGTCAATTAAAACAGAGGTTAAAATCAATATGTTTTCATGTTTGAATATCACTAGTGCATAGAAGCTTAGTGGTTAGATCCAATAGGAAAAAATAAATGTATACATTGGTATTATGTTAATAAAGGCTAGAAAAAAGAATGGTTATGATCAAGTTATGGTTGAAATCTTTAAGATTTAGTAATTTAATACAAATCAATTAAAAGCATTTGACTTTTCAATTGAAATGAAACTTAACATTTAAACTTTGGCTAAATGATAATAATGGCAATTTATTTTCATGAGCTGAACCTGGGTAACCCCAGCTATAAATTTTATGGAACAACGAATTAATTGCAAAGTATTTTTCATGTAAAAATAATAAAAAAAAACCCTTTTCCTTTAAGCTGTTATAGTTTAAGTTTAGTCCATGTGCTGTTCTTTTAGCTAACTGTACCTTGGAAAAATAGATTGCTGAAATAGGAATATTAAGGGAAAACAACACCTATGTACTGTAAATGTATACGTGACTGAGTAAGATACTGCTTGAATGAAAGCATTATATCCAATTAATTTACCTATGAACTGGCTTAATTTTTCCAATGCAACTTTAAACTCTGATATAATTGCAACGGCAGTGTGTGTTTAACCTTTCATAGATAGGGCCTACCAGCAATAACAATATTATGAGCTGGATGTTTTTATGTCTGTGATTATGAGGTCATCAAAATAATCACTCAGAATGTTGCCTATCCCTAGTTGGTCAAGAGAGATGGATCCTTAAGGAAAGACATGGGACATGAGGAGAATAGGAAGCTAAAGACAACCTCAGAGTAGATCAAGAGAGATACAAGACAAAAAGGAAACAAAATATTAGCAACTATCATTCGGTAAGTATGTGTAGATTTTGAGTGTTAACATCCAAAATTCTTTGTTCATATTGTTCATATTCAATTTCTTTGGTCTGATATTTAATTTAGGAAAGATTTTGTATTGAGAAACTATGATGTGAGGTGATTTGGAGAAGTTGAGTGATCCATGAGATAAATTGAAGTGCATCCATCTATTCTTCCAGACAAATTTTTGATAGTCTATCAGGTTCCATTAAAGGGATCCTCCACTAGTAATTAAGAAATATGATTTCTATTGGAATATAAACATTACTGGTGTCTGTTTCAACTCTTATTGCTGCTGCAGGTACATTCCTGTTGGTTCCTAAAATAGTTTAAATGCCTACTTGATAAGACCCACTGAACTGTGTCACATTTTAGCATTGGAAACCATTTTTGCTTTGAGGGCTTTCAAAATGGGGACAGAATGCTTGAGTGGTTATAACGGACTAATTTAGTTTGCATTTTAGAGATGGCTGTTGCCTTTATAGAACTCCATTTAAAGTGGCTGGCTCAAGACCCTGCATCTATAAAAACCACCCCTAAATATGAGAAAGAATATTTGTTTTACAGGCTCCCCATCCAAATACCAAATTATATTTGGCCAAATTATATTTGGATTTAGTTTTATTAATGTTCAAAAAGTTACAAGCACATTAGGCACTAGATTTCTTCTTCTGTCTTCTCAGGCGTATCTGAGATTACCAGGACCATATGATCTGAATACAAAAGGTTGTTGATGTGTCTGGTAAGATTTTTGGCATGGTAACATCCATAGAATTTAGAAATTCTGGAATTAGCATAAATATTAAACAATATCTGTTTTTTTATTTGTAAAATTTATTAACCATCCATCTTACCTCAAAGTAAACCTGAGTGCCTGGGTTTCCGGTTCTGCATGGCTTTGGTGGCAGCAGGAATTCGTGACCGCTCGCGATTCCTGCTGCACTCGCCGCCGAGGTACCCCCGATCCAAATGGGTCAGGGGGATATGGCTGCCCTGTAGGGACAGCCGAAGAGAGAGGGGAGCCGGACAGGGGGTTGGGGGTGTCGCAGACCCCTTCCTCGTCTGGAAAAAAACCTTTTTCCCAAGGTGATGGAGCGGCGGTCAGCAATGGCCGCCACAAAGAAGCCTGCAACCGGGTAAGATTGTGCTGGAGGAAGCAAGAAAAGTGAAAGTGCTGGCTGAGCCGGGTCAATCAACATCTTTTAAATTCGCTGGAACTGAGTTGTCTGAATTGCTGGAGGATACATTGTATCCCTAAGAAGATCGAAAGCGGCGGAGAAGCTCTTAAAGGGAACTTTTTTTTTCTTCACTCTCCCACCCCATGGAAACAACAGATGAAGATTTGAAATTTCTTTGGGCACTGAAGGTGAACTATTCTGAAAGTTGAAGTTAAGGGACAAAAGAGTTCTTGGACATTGGACTTAAAAATTTAAGAAATTGGAAAACCCTTATTAGAGGTATGGATTTCTGATTATTTAAAAATTGATGTTGCAAGTGGGAAGGGAGAGGAAAAAAATTGGAGCAGAAGTGGAAAAAGGAGGAGATTGCCTAGAATCTCAAAGAAAGATATATGGTAATTGGACCTCCTTGATTAAACAGTTACCCCAGAAAGAGAAATAGAAGAAGGAAGAAAAGTATTAACTTTTGGAACTTTTTTTGAATTATTTTTGATTAAAAATACTTGGTTGGTTGTTTTGGGGAAAGTTTCTCTTTTCAGGATGGCATCACTTGTGAATGAACTAAAGACTGAATATCAAAAATATAAAAAGGAAGAACAAGATGGAAAAGATACTTTGGGCACCTTATTTCAATTTTTAGAAATGGCATTATGTACTTATGAAAAGTTGATTATGCAGCAGAATGACTGGGACAAAGAAGAAGAGGAACAAGAAGCCATCTTTGATGAACAATGGGTTTTTTCCGGGGAGGAGGAGAAAGAGGATTAGAAAAAGGTGATTTTAAGGTTTGAAAAAACAACCAAAAAAGAGAAAAATGAGAGGAAAGGTGGATGCAAGGTTAGAAAGCAAAGGAAAGGGAGTAAGAAAAGGAAGGAGGAGAGACAAAAGGGTAAAAAGGGCAAGGAGAAGAATAAGCAAGAGAGAAAGGGGGGGAGGAGAAGCCTCAATGGTGGGAAGCAAGATCTAAAGAAAAAAAGTTTATTTAGAGACAATGGGTGAATCTAATGAAGGATAAAAGGGGGATTCTGGAAGGAACATAAGATTGTGTTTTTATATGTGTATTTAGAGTATAAAAGTTATTGTGTTATTTTAGAATCTACTAAACAGAATCCCAAGATAAATTAAGTGTTATATGAAGTAATTTTAAGTTAGGGTAATGAGTTAAAGGCGTCACTCCAATTAGTGTATAGGAGAAGTATAGTAAAAGAAAAAAGATGAATGGATAGTTGGAAATAGAACAGACAAAGAATGTTATTGAAAATGGTAATAAGATATGGAAGGATATATAAAGGTTTTGTTATGTTTTTTTGGGTTTTGTATGTTGATAAAAGGCAATAAAATTTTAATTAACAAGAAATAATTTGGATGAAAAGGAGAAGTTGGGATAAGATATGAAGTTAAATAGATAAAGTAAATATTGATATTATAATTGGGAATCATTATGTTCTATTAGTCTTCTTCTTTAATTATTACTATTTTTTTTTTAAGAAAAGAATTTATAAGCTGTTATGCCTTGATTGTTTGTGCACTGTTTTTGTAAAATTAATAAAATTGGTTTATAAAAAAAAAGAAAATGATAATAAGATATGGAAGGATATATAAAGTGAATATGTTTGAATTTGTGTCTGTGAGAAGAATTTCAACCCGGGATCAGGCAGCCTTCAGAAAAGATATTTTAGGTTTTTTTTCTTTTTTTTCTATGTTCTGTGTTTTGTATGTTTATGAAAGGCAATAAAATTTTAATAAGCAAGAAATATAATTTAGATAAAAGGAGAAGTCTGGATAAGATATGAAGTTAAATAGATAATGTAAATATTGATATTACAATTTGGAATTATTTTGTATGCTCTATTGGCTCTCTTCTTTATTATTATTATTCTTATTCTTATTATTATTATTCTTTATTATTATTATTTTTTAGAAAAGATTTTTCAAGTTGTTATGCCTGGATTGTGTATTGTTTTTGTAAAATTAATAAAATTTGTTATATATAAAAAAAGTAAACCTGAGTGCCTTATAATCATAAATAAAACTTATGAGTGCTGTAATTTTGGGAGTCTTCCTTATCTTCTTTCTTTGTGTATAGAAACTACATATGTTTACAGGAGATATCTGTATAGTTCATACACACACACAAACACATACACATGTCTGAGTATGGGAACTATACAGATATCTCCTGTAAATATGTGTAGTTCCCATACACAAAGAAAGAAGGCCAAGAAGACTCCCAACATTACACAAACATATATACAGAATGGTGGGCCCTACTTTACCATGACTCTTATATATATATAAGCAAAGCTTGGCCATATTATATATATATCCTGAAAAGTTCTGAGACTAGGAAGACTTCACTGGGAGCCTTGTTGGGTTACTGTGACTGAATAATGTGTTTAATTTATGTCACTGACACTGGTTGGCCAAGGAGAGAGTCAAAAACTCAGTAGTCATCATTTCTGGATGATCCTCTTTGGAGTTGGTAAATAAGTTAGTATTAAAACATAGCAAAGATGGAGATATCAAATAGGAGCTTACACTCCTTCAGCACTCTAGATACTATATTTCAAAATATGACTAAGCTGGATTCTTTTCCTGATTTTCTTGCTCAGACCAAACTACAGCTGTGTACTGAGCCTTCTTGGTGGCTACTACTATATGGCCTTCTTGGTGGCTACTATAATTGCATTTAAGTTTAATGTCTTGATGTGGTTGTTTGGTATGGGGGTTTCTTTGAACCAAATGATAGCTACTTTTAGGGTCTTTCTTGGGAGCAATCAAGGTTGAACCAATTAGATCTTATGGGCTGTCCATTTTTAATTAGCAATTTTTTTTTAATGTAACACAGATGGTATACCTGGCAAAATTTCCATTTGGGTCTGCAGTATTTTCACCAAAGATTGGGCTCTTTCAGCATTCATGACTGGTAATTGCTCAACCATTGCCATTTAAACTGTTTGACCCTCCTACCTTGCCCTAGCTTCAAAATCAGCAAGTAGTCGTTTATTGTATGGTATAGGGTGGTCTTAAATCAGAATGTTCATAAAAGTTAACTGCAGTTGGTTGATGGTCACCGTCATCCTCCATCATATAAAGTTGAATTTCTGAAAATAAGACAGCTTTATCTGTTGAGACACATATGTAATCCAGGAGAGTTTATTCTAAAAACTAGCATTTAGCATTAAAACTAGCATTAGCATTCAACTAACATTCCCATAGATCACTTCATATAAAGTGATATATGAAGCAATTGTCTTTGCCTCCTAGGATAGCAAGATTGCAGGTAGAGTAAAGGAGATCAATTTAGAGCCCACCACGTTCATTTTAGAGTCTCTTGTTTGCCAGAATGAGCCGTTTAATAAATAATCCTCAGGCATGGGCATAATCATGCAAAGAAGTCCCAATCTTAGCATAAAAGTCATTCAATAAGATCACAATAGCTTTGGGAAGTTTTATATTTATCTCTAAGACTGCTTTTTCTAATTGCACCCAGATATAGGGGAAAAGCAGGGAAAAGAACAGGAAAGTAGGTGTACAATTAGCAACACAACCTCAGATAATTCATACTTAAATTGAATATCTAAAAGATAGAAGGGGTCTTCTCTGAGGGCCAATTCCTTCTGTTGGCAGCCCAATTCTGTCTTTGCAAGTAGACATATTTCCCCAGAGGCCACCCTTCTATCTTGAATTTCTGCACTATCCCATGATTTGAAGCCTGGTAGGTGAACATTTTCATCACTGGTAATTAACCACGTCTCTTGGAATATTATGATGTTGCACTTGGAGAGGAATTCCATCAGATCTCCATTTGACACACTGTTCTTCTATTCAATTACATTCCTTATCAATAGCTGAATAGAACTTCCTTGTTTATTATCAGAAGGGGTAACTCACAATGTACTGAGATCTGTGGTTTAATGGTATGATTCATGCAGTTTTCTACAGGTGAGATGCAGTCCAAAATTCCTTCAGTATCTAGGAAGGTGCACTGGTTGTATCTGGCAAGCCTTTGCTGCTCTTTTGCTATTCTATGAAGTCAGGTAGTTTTTTTAATTGTTTGCACATGAAATAGGGAACATTAGCAAATTGTTATTTCAAGTCTACATCATTGGCCAGAGGAGTTGGGTGATGATGGTCTTTCTACATCAGAGGCTACCTTTGTCATATTTTTTTGTGATTCCTGAAGCAGAGGTTTGTCTGGAAAGCTGGAGAATGTTCAGTTATTGGATGTGTTAGGTTGCAAATATCCATTGATGTTCCTGGTGTGGTCCACCACTAAATTCTATTTGTGCTTCCCAGGCTTTTAGACAGTCACAACCTTCCTCTTAACTATCAACATCCTTTTCTTTTATTCTCTGAAATTTCTCAGTGTTGTGCTATTTTGACAACAGGTTGAAAGAATCTGGATCTGTTCTAGGATCTCAGTCTTGATGTTCAACTTATCTAGGTTCCACAAGTCAAAGGAATGGGCCAGGAGGCCAACAAGTCCCCTCTCTCTTTCTTTTTAAATAATTTTATTGGTTTATAATATAACATACAAAAAAAAATCCAAAAACAAATAGTAGAAAAAATAGGGAATGGAAAAGGGAAAGGAAAAATATGGAAAAGGAAGAAAGAAAAAAAGAAATAAAAAGAAGGAAAGGAGGAAAGGAGGAAAGGAGGAAAGGATGAAAGGAAGAAAGAAGAGAGAAAGAGAAGGAAATTGCATTGACTTCCGATTCCCTTTGGCACAGTAGAATAGGGTAATAACATCAAAACACAATTTTTTACTTTTACATAATAGTTTAAACTAGCCATTTCTATAACAACAACTATATCTAATCAGTAAAACCCAAAATCAAAGTTTCATTTTTTTCTACCTCAAGCACAAAGTCCAGAAGTGGTTTTCAAGTAGGGACAAAAGTATTTGTGTTTTTCCCTTGATCAAAACAGTCAATTTAGCCATGATGCTAACTCATCAATTTTTGCAACCATTCGTCCATTGTCAGGGTTGAAATGTCCTTCCATTTTTGTGCATAAAGTAGTCTTGTTGCCATCAACATGTATTCCATTTTTCCCCCATGTCTTTTTCCATTAAGCTCAAAAGAAAAAAATCTGGTTTTATCTTTATATTCACTTTAAGAATTTTCTGTATTAGAATATGAATCCTACTCCAATATTTCTTTGCTTTGTCATATGTCCACCATAAATGATAAAAGGTCCCTCTTTACATTTACATTTCCAACATTCATTTGAAAAGCCTTTATACATTCTTGATAACTTGTCTGGAGTTAAATATCAACGTCATCTTATAGAAATTTTCTTTTAAATGGTAATTTAATGTAAATTTTAAACCTTTCTTCCATATGTTCTCTCATTGTTCAAGCATTACATTTTATCCAAAATTCCTTGCCCACTGAATCATACAATGCTTTACATTATCACCTTCCAAATTTAAATTCAATAATGTTTTATAGACCTTAGCAATACTACGTTCATACAGTAAGATTTTCAATTCATTTTTAACAAAGTCAAACTCATAACTCTTTTTGTCTAATTTAAATCTTTCTTTTATTTATAGAGAGGTAAACCAATGGCAGAGATGTCCTTCTCATTCAAGCTCCTCCTTAGACTTGAGGGTGGGATTATCAAAGTTAAAAGATATTATTTTACCATAAATCCACCAGTCTGGCTTCATCACCTTTTCTTATCTTAAAAAAAAAAAAAAAAAAAAAAAACCTTTCTGTAGGGAAACCCAAAGGTCCTCTCTTAAAGTTATTGCAGTTGCCTTGGGTAGTTGATAAAACCAAATTGATTAATGGCTTGGCTTGGCTACTTTACGTGTTGCAACTAAAGCTTCTCTTAAATCATTCAGTCTTTAAATAATGTTAGCTTGTTCCAAGTCTGATAAGGCTCTAAAAGAGTTGATCAGGTTTTCTTTCAAACGGTCAACTGTGCACTATCTAATTGTAGATAGCTCAGATTGCTTGCCTTGGAAAGTCATTTCTTGTGGGCAAAGCAGGTAGGTTATTCTTTTTTAAAAAAATAAAAATAAAGTTTTATTTGGGTTTTCACACACAAAATACAAGTAAAACATCTTTTTTGAAAATAGCATGGTCCCAGGTTGAACTTCTTTATACAGACACAAAACTCAATTTCATGCTCCTTTATGTATTCTATTCCATACCTTATACTATTTTACATTTTCTATATAGCTTTTCCCCTCTTTTAATTTTCTCAATTTTATTTTGATTATCTCATCTCAATTCAAATCATTATATCTATACTTTTGTCTGTTCTGTTTCTATTTCATATTATCTTTTCTCATTAAACAAATTTTCTCCTGTAGTTACTAAATGGAGTATGACACCTTTATATCTTTTAATTATATCCATTCAACTCTTATTTAAACTTCAATATATACCTTAAGTTTATGACCTTCAATATAATACATAATACATAACTTCCAATCGAATTCTGCTTGGCACATTCCTATAATACACACTATTTTTTTTTTAAAAGAAAGATTGTAAAAATATGTAATTATAAATCCTCATTCCATTCCAGTTCATTTCTATCATTAATAATCATTAAAACCATAACATCTTTAATCCTTCTTTTAAATTAAATATCATACTTCCTTAAAAACACATGTAATCTCCATAATTAATTTTTCCCTTATTTCTCTTCACATATGTTTTATAAATCATTAAATATACCTTTTGTTACATTTATTTATTGACAAGCATTCCACTGGATTACAATAGCTATTTTATCAGACATTTTAATCATACATTGTTTCATATTTTCTAAAATTATTTCTGCTTCTAATATAACCATACTATCTTAAGTACCTTTGCGGAATTCCTTTTTCCATTAAGTTTTCACCCATTATCTCTAAATAGGCCCTGTTTCTCTATATTTTGCTTCTGTCCTTTATAACTTCTTCTCATTTCTTTCTTCCCTCTCATCTTCTCCCTCCCCTTTTTACCCCTTTGTCTCTCTAGTTCTAATTCTCTCTTCTGCATTTCCCTCTTCTCCCTCTGCATTTCCCTCTTGCTTTCTGATTTTATCTTTGTTATTTTTTTTGGGAGTTGTTTTTCCCAATCTTAAACTTTCCATTCTCTTTCTCCCCTTTCCTTTCGCCCCCACATCTAAGATTACTTGTTCATTAAAGATGGCTTCTTCTTTGTCGCAATCTTCTTGTTCTGCAGGCATTTCTTGTTTTTTCTCATAATTCCAAATCTCCATTTCTAAAAACTGAAATACGAAGCCAAAAGAACCTCTCCCTTCTTGTGCATCTACTTTGTACTTTTTAAGTTCCATTTTCAGTTCTTCTAAAAGTGGAGCCATTTGAAACAGTTTTAAACAACCACCCGATTGATTTTAATCATTCAAAACAATAACCAAGAATCCAGAAATCATCAAGTAATCCAGATAGTCCTGAGTTGTATTTTATTTCTTTTTCGACTTTCTCTTCCTGGGGTTTTTGTTGCGATATTTCAGTTAGAATGTATCTTTTGGAAGTCTTGTTGAGATTTTGCTGTAAGTTCTTTTTTAATTCCAGGCAGTCTCCTCCCTTCCAGATCCTACCCTTTTATTCTTCCTCTCTCCTTTCCTGTTTTCAAAAGCTTTTAATTATCCAGAAATCTTTATTATCCCTTTGACTTTTTATTTTCAGCATTAAATGTCTATTGATGTCAAAGTGGATTTTTTTTCCAATTTCTTGCTTAAGTCTCTTAGCTGTCAGTATAGGAAAAGGAGAAACCAAATCTTTTCCCTTTTCTTTCTCCTTCGCAGCTTAAAAATCTTCTTAGGGAACAATGTTATTGTTTTTTAACAGTTTCAATTCCAGGGTACCTTATTTGTTACTTTTGCTATTTGACCTGGTCAACCAAAACTTTCTCTTCTTATCTTCCTCCTGCACATTCTTTTCCGGTCAAGTTCTTCTTTGTGGTGGCTATTTTTGACCACTGCTGCAACTGCCTTCAGGAAAGGGAGTAATGGCCAGCTGGGGAGGAGAGATGCGGCTCTCCTCAACCCTGCTGGCAGTCTCCCCCCTCTTCACCACCTCTATGGCGTGGCTTAGCCCTGAAACCAGCTGGCTTGGAGTGCTCCAGCGGTGAGCACAGATCGAAGCCTCACAGAGATGAGGTTTCGGTCTGTCGCTGAAGAAGCTCAAACTGGAAGTCAGCAGGTAGGATATTCTTGAGGTTATCTGAAATTGTGTGGTCATGGTTTGTGTATATGTGTGTGTGTGTGAAGAATTAGAATTATAATTCTTTTTATTGGCCGACTGTGATTGAACACATAAGGAATTTGTCTTGGTGCAAATGCTCTCAGTATACATAAAAGAAAAGATATATTTGTCAAGAGTCAAGAATCATAAGGTACAACACTTAATAAGAGTCATAGGGTACAATAAGCAATCTAATCATACTAGGAAACAGTCAATATAAATCGTAATGATACAAGCAACAAAGTTACAGTCAAGTGGGAGGGGATGGGTGATAAGGAGTGATGAGAAGCGTAATATTAATAGTGCATACTTTATAAATAATTGGACAATGTTTGAGGGAATTATTTGTTTAGCAGAGTGATGGCATTCAGGAAAAAACTGTTCTTGTGTCTAGTTGTTCTGGTGTGCAGTGCTCTATACCATCGTTTTGAGGGTAGGAGTTGAAACAGTTTATGTCCGGGATGTGAAGGATCTGTGAATATTTTCACAGCCCTCTTTTTGACTCATGCAGTATACAGGTCCTCAATTGAAGGCAGGTGGGTAGTAATTGTTTTTTCTGCAGTCCTAATTATCCTCTGAAGTCTGTGTCTGTCCTGTTGGGTTTCAGAACCAAACCAGACAGTTATAGAGGTGAAAATGATAAGACTCAATAATCCCTCTGTGGAGGAATCTGTAAAGGAAATGTTTTCACACAAATGGAGTGCATATGCACTTGCTTGCTGTTTGCACAAGTGGGGAGGAGCACACACCCATCCTTTCCATGGTCTTGTTTCAAATGGCTCAAAGCTCGGAGGTGGATCATGCCCCAGAGGTTGGGGACCCCTGCTTTAAAGTAGCATATTTTCTGGGCCAGGTTGGCTTAAGAATGGGCTGAGTTCCTCTGAACAAAAGACATGTACTAAAAAAAAAAACCCTGAAAAAAATATACCAAGAAGGCTCATTTTAAACAGTGTACTGATGATTGTGAATTGCCTGAATGAAAATAAAATTTACTCAGTTTCTTTGTGGGGTGGAAGCCATTCAACCTTCTGTAAAACAATCAGCTGCTTTTCATAGAATAGTAATTGGCTTAAAGATAAAGTAATTGCTTTTTGATCCCTATTGTTTGCTCTGCTGTTTAAAATTTGTAGGGTGGTGAACTCCTGGTTTGAAGGGCTTCGGAGATAGACAGATATCCGTGATCGTGTGTGGTTTCTGTCTGGGCTCGCTGCTGGAGCGCCCCGAGCTGGCTGGTTTCAGGGCTAAGCCACCCCGTAGAGGTGGTGAAGAGGGGGGAGACCACCAGCAGGGTCGAGGAGAGCCGCATCTCTCCTCCTCAGCTGGCCATTACTCCCTTTCCTTTGGCTGACCAGGTTAAATTGTAAAAGCAACAACCAAGGTAGCCTGGAATTTAAACTTACAAAAAATAACATCGCTCCCAAAGAAGAGTCAGAAGCAGCAAAGGAAAGGGAAAAGGGAAAGGTTTGGCTTTTTTTTTTTTTCTTCTCTCTCCTTCCCTGTACTGATAACTAAGAGACTTAAATAAGAAATCGGAAAAATCCGCTTTGACATCAATAGGCAATTAAGTTGAAAATAAAACAAAATGCCAAAGGGATAATAAAGATTTCTGGACATTAAAAACTTTCTTTTTCATAAGCAGGAAGGGAGAGAAAAAGAATAAGGGCAGGATCTGGAAGAGGGAGGAGACTGCCTGGAATTAAAAAGAATTAAAAGTAAAACTTCAACAAGACTTCTAAAAGATACATTTTAACTGAAACTTTGCAACTAAATAGTAACCCCAGGAAGAGAAAGTGGGAAAAAAAAGAGCAAAAAAGAAACAGCTTGCGTGTATTTGGACTATTTGGTGATTTTTGGATTTTTGATTATTATATTTGAATGATTAAAATCAATCTGGTGGTTGTTTAAAAATTTATACAATGGCACCACTTCTGGATGAATTGAAAATGGAACTTAAAAAGTACAAAGAAGATGCACAAGAAGGGAAGGGTTCTTTTGGCTCCATTTTTCAATTCTTAGAAATGGAGATCTGGAATTATGAGAAACAATAAGAAAAGACTACAAAACAAGAAGACTGAGACAAAGAAGAAGCCATCTTTAATGAACAAGTAATTCTATGTGGGGAAGAAAAAGGAAAGCAGGAAAAGAGAATGGAGAATTTAAGACTTAAAAAAACAACCAAAGAAAAGAAAAATAATTTGAAAAATAAGTATAATACTGGAAAGCAACAGAAAAGGGGAATACAGAAGAGAGAAATAGAGGTAGAGAGACAAGGGGGTAAAAAGGGGAGAGAGAAGAAGAGAGGGAAGAAGGAAAGGAAAAGAAGTTACAAAGGACTGGGGCAAGATAGAGAGAAACAGGACCTATTTAGAGATAATGGGTGAAAATTTAACTGAAAAGGGGATTCTGTAAAGGTACATAAGATTGTATTGTTATATTAGTAACAGAAATAACTTTAGAAAATTGGAAACAACATATGATTAAAATGAGGGATAAAATAGTTAGTGTAATTTAGTGAAATGTTTGTGAATAAAATAAGTGAAATAAAATAAATGAGAAAATTGAATTAGGAAGGAACGGGAACATTTTAATTAGTTAATGTTTTATAAAATATAAGTGAAGAGGGGGGGAATTAACTATGGAAAGCTTATAATTGTTCCCATGGAAGTATGATATTTAATTGAAAAGTAATGTTAAAGATGTTAAGACTTTAATGAATATTAACATTAATGATAGAATTGAATTGGAATGGAATGTTGTTTTAATTATATATATTTATAATTTTTTTTTTTTAAGAATACAGTGTGTATTTTAAGAATGTACCAAGCAGAATCCGAATGGAAGTTATGCATTATATTGAATGTTACAACTTAGATATAAGGCGTCATACTCCAATCAGTAACTACAGGAGAAATTTTGTTTAATGAGAAAAGATAATAGATAATTGAAACAGGACAGACAAAAAATATGAATACAATGATTTGAATTGAGATGAGATAATTAAAATAAAACTGAGAAAATTAAAAGAGGAGAGAAGCTATGTAGAAAATGTAAAATAGTAATCAGATATGGAATAGAATATAAAAATGAGCATGAACCTGAATTTGTGTCTGTACAAAGAACTGTAACCCGGGATTATGCTGCTTTCAAAAAAGATGTTTTATTTGTTTTTTGTTTTTTTTTATCTTTGTGAAAACTCAAATAAAATTTACAAAAAAAAAAAATATAGGGTGGTTTGTTTAGGCTGTAAATAGGATGTGTGGTTTAAATGCCTCTCCCCTTAGTGGACACCTGTTTCTCACACTTTCCCACACAAGTGATGAGTGGCCTTGATTGCCACTCTCTTCCCTGATGTAGGGCTAAAGTTGCCCATAACTTCCCTGCCAACCGCTTCTATGGCAAACTTTGTACAGGAGATCTGTGCTTTAGCCATGTTGCCATTTGATTGGTTTTCAAAAAGCTTTACAAAGGTGTCTTTTAAAGAGTCCACTTGGTGTTAACTGTGGACAAAATCAGAAAGGACACATCTGTGCTGTCAGCAGGTTGTGTCTGGTTAAAATGTCAGTTGTATTTTCTTTAACACACTATCCTGTGTGAGCTATGCAGCTGCTGAGCAGATTTCAGTAGTGTGTTCAGATTAGGGGGAAGCATCCACCTCCATGGGAGAGGAGAGCTCTATGAACTTGTTGGCTATTGATCTCTGTTTGGAAGTCCTACTCTAAAGAATGCTATCTGGTGGAGAGATTGAAGGGCACTAGATAACTTACAGGGATGCCTGCTTGTTTTGTGAACTAGGTTGTAGCTTGTGTTGCAAAATGCTTACAATGTCTCTCGCGCCCCAATGATGTCTAGGACATTTTCTTCTCTTTCTACACATTGAAGATTCCGAAAGGGAAGCACATAGAAAGCATGAACAGTATGGTAAATGTAAAATAAAATAGGCTTGATGGACACATAATAACAAACATATATGTAGAAAATTATTTAAAAATGAGATTTCTATTCTATTTGAGCAGTCAGAGGTGTTCTAATATTATATCTAGGCTAAATATAATTCTAGGGATCAGAATAATTTTTTTTTATTGGACTTAAATGATTGTTGAAAAAGTCTCCTATTATATATTAAAGACACTAATGATTTCCTAACTGAAAGATGTAGGTCAAATAAACACCAAAATAACTATTACACATAAGTGAATATCACATTTCTTTAGGTCAGGAACCTGCGACCTTTCCTGAGCTGAAGTTGTGTTCCAAAACCATCTTAGTAGTGTACTCCTTGTTAAGTCCTGGGCATGGGCGCAATAACGGAGACGAGACATCAGACGGTGACTTCAACTCTTTATTTAACAAGAAAGAATGGAGCAAAAGACCTGGGCAGCAGTAGCTCTTTTATAGAGCTTGCTGCCATTAAACAACCAATGAACTGAGTCCATCGCTTTCACAAGCGTCCAATCAGGGGTTCCCGTTAACAGCCAATCAGACTGGCCAAACCTGACCAATCACGACTCACTGTTCACGGGGCAATGAGAATTGCAGGATTACAAGCCTGCTGTAAGACGAAGCTGTTTAGGGTTGTACCGCTGCGATGGTTTAATTCATAACACCCCTCCCCCCTTGGTTCCGTCTGAGAGGTGGGGTGACGTATTCTCGCAAATAGGCAGGCCGCTTCACCTGTCTGCTCAACCTGCGCTGTTCCACCGGGTTCTGTTCTGGTTCTGGCTCTGGCTCTGGTGGGCTGTCCGCTGGGCTGGATAGCGAAGACTGTGCTTCCGAGTTGCCCTCGTCAGCGCTGTCTTCCGGTTTCCCTGGATCCACCTCCATCGCGGTGCTGTCACATGGCGAGGCCACTCCCTGGTTCAGTTCTCCCTTGGATGGTGAGTATCCCCTGGGCTGTTGGGTTTCGATTTCTTCTTCGTCTTCCTCCATGTTCTTCCCCCCCCTCAGTTGGAGGTTCCGGTGCTAATCTGGAACGGAGTTGGTCTATGTGGCGTCTCCACATCTTACCGTCTGCTGTTGTAGGTGATAGGATTGGGGTCCTGTAAGTTGTGTTATTGTCGCGGGGACCCACAATGGGTCACCCGAGAATTTTTTTGCAAACACAGGTTCCCCTTTCTGGAATGCCCAACACTTGCTGCTGGATCCCAGGGGTTGTTCTGGTGTGTAGTTTGGGTGGAGGCGATCAAGATGCGAATGAAGTTTCCGGCCCATCAGGAGTTCTGCTGGGGTTTTGTTCGTGGTGCTGTTTGGGGTTATGTGTTGGATAAAAAGCATTCGGTTTATTTTGTTGTCAATGTCGCTGTGGTCCATTTTGTGCAGGGTCTGTTTTACAAATTGAACCATTCGCTCAGCCCTACCATTGGCTGCAGGGTGAGCTGGCGATGTTAAAGCATGGCGGATGCCCCGATCTGTCAAGTATTGTTCAAATGGCAGGGCATTGAATTGGGGGCCATTATCTGAGACGAGGACATCAGGAAGTCCGTGGGTAGCGAATAGCTTATTCAGCTTTTTAGTGACTGCGTCTGTGGTGGTGCTTTCCATTTTTTGGACTTCGAGCCAGTTTGAATAGGCATCCACCATTAAGAGGAAAGTGTGTCCTCTTGTGGGTTCCGCAAAATCGATGTGGATACGGGACCAAGGACCTCGAGGCGTTTCCCACTGAGTTTGGGGAGTCTTTGGAGGAGCGGAGCGAGTCTCCTGGCATTTACTGCATTTTGCTACCCAAGTTTCTATTTGTCTATCTAAACCAGGCCACCATGCGTAACTCCTGGCCAGTACCTTCATTCTCATGATGCCTGGATGTCCCTCGTGCAGCATTTTCAATACCCTATATTGTAACTTCTCTGAGACTATGACTCTGTCTCCTCATACTATGCAAACTTTCTGGGAGAACAGTTCTGTTTGACGATTCTTAAATGGCTTGAATGTGTCATCGGTTGCACTGACCGGCCAACCGTGTTCTACCCAGCTGAGGATTCGTGCCAAAACAGGGTCCTCTTTTGTCTCTAAGGCTATGTCTCAAGTGGTAAATGGCAGCGATTTGAGGTTTTTGATTTGTAATACAGTTACGGTTGGAGCAGGGTCCTCTATAATTTCTGGTAGTGGCGAGTGGCTCAAAGCATCAGCGTGGGGAATGGTTTTCCCCGGGCGATGTTGCAATCGGTAATCATAGGCGGCTAAAAATTCTGACCAACGTGTCATTCTTGGTGATAATATATGAGGAGTTTGTTTGTTTCCCGCTAAAATCCCAAGTCGCGGCTTGTGGTCTGTAATTATGGTAAGGGTCTCCCATATACATATTCATGGAAATGTTTAATTGTAGATACAATAGCGAGGGCCTCTTTATCAAGTTGACTATAGTTCCTTTCGGTTTTAGACAAAGTTCTCAAAAAGAACGCAATGGGTGCCTCATTTCCATTTGGGAGGACATGACTTAAGATGGCTCCTACTCCAAATGGTGAGGCATCACAGGTAACCATCAAAGGGAGAGTCTCATTGTATTGCATTAATACGGCATCGGAGGTTAAAAGGTCTTTTATCTCTTTGAACGCTTTCTCTTCATGCCGTCCCCAAACCCAAGGAGCCTTTTTATCGAGAAGTCTATGTAGGGGTTCGGCTACGGTTGCCTTCTGGGGCAAGAAAATGTTATAAAAGTTAATGAGTCCCAGGAAGGCTTGAAGGTCTGTCTTATTCGTAGGTCTCGGGGCTTTTTTGATTGCGGTTAGTTTTTTTTTCGGTGGGGATTCCCTGTCTGTCGAGAAGGTATCCCAGGAACTCCACTCTCTCCATACAAAGTTGACACTTGTTTCGTTTTACCTTAAGACCCGCGTCTTTGAATTTCTGCAGGACTTTTCTGAGTCATTGTAGTAATAATTCTTTAGTGGGGGGTTTCCTGTTTCGCGTGGCTTCGGGGCAGCAGGAATTCGCGACAGCTCGCGATTCCTGCTGTGCTAGCCGCCGAGGTACCCCCGATCCAGATGGGTCAGGGGGATATGGCTGCCCTGTAGGGACAGCTGAAGAGAGAGGGGAGTCGGACAGGGGGTTGGGGGTGTCGCAGACCCCCTCCTTCTCCAGAAAAACCCCTTTTTCCCAAGGCGGTGGAACGGCGGTCAGCAATGGCCACCACAAAGAAGCCAGCAACCGGGTAAGATTGCGCTGGAGGAAGTAAGAAGAGTGAAAGTGCTGTCTGAGCCGGGTCAAGTAACATCTTTCAAATTGGTTGGAACTGAGCTGTTTGAATTGCTGGAGGATACATTGTATCCCTAAGAAGATCGAAAGCGGCGGAGAAGCTGTTAAAGGGAACTTTTTTTTTCTTTACTCTCCCACCCCATGGAAACAGCAGAAATGTTTGGACATATTGGACATTGAAAGTGAATTGTTTTGAGAGTTGAAGCTAAGGGACAAAAGGATTTTTGGACATTGAAAAACTTAAGAAATTGGAAAACCCTTGTTGGAGGTATGGATTTCTGATTATTTAAAATTGATATTGCAAGTGGGAAGGGAGAGGAAAAAAAATTGGAGCAGAAGCTGAAAAAGGAGGAGATTGCCTAGAATCCCAAAGAAAGGTATATGGTAATTGGACCTCTTTGATTAAACATTAACCCCAGAAAGAGAAAGAGAAGAAGGAAGAAAAGTATTAATTTTTGGAACTTTTTTTTGAATTATTTTTGATTAAAAATACTTGTGGTTGTTTTGGGAAAAGTTTCTCTTTTCATAATGGCATCGCTTGTGGATGAACTAAAGACTGAATATCAAAAATATAAAAAGGAAGATACTTTGGGCACTTTGTTTCAATTCTTAGAAATGGCGTTATGTACTTATAAAAAGTTGACTATGCAGCAGAAGGACTGGGACAAAGAAGAAGAGGAAGAAGAAGCCATCTTTGATGAACAATGGGTTCTTTCCGGAGAGGAGGAGAAAAAGGATAAGAAAAAGGGGATTTTAAAAATTATAAAAACAACCAAAGAAGAGAAAAATGAGCGGAAAGGTGGAGGCAAGGTTAGAAAGCAAAGGAAAAGGAGTAAGAAAAGGGAGGAGGAAAGACAAAGGGGTAAAAAGGGCAAGGAGAAGAATAAGCAAGAGAGAAAGGGGGGGAGAAGGAGCCTCAATGGGGGGAAGCAAGATCTAAAGAAAAAAAGTTTATTCAGAGACAATGGGTGAATTTAATTTAGGATAAAAGAGGGATTCTGGAGGGTACATAAGATTGTGTTTTTTATATGTGTATTTAGAGTATAAAATTTATTGTGTAATTTTAGAATCTTTTAAACAGAATCCCAAGAAAAATTGTTATATGAAGTACTTTTAAGTTAGGGTAATGAGTTATAGACGTTACTCCAATTGGTGTATAGGAGAGTATAATAAAAGAAAAAAGATGAATGGATAGTTGGAAATAGAACAGACAAAGAATATTATTGAAAATGGTAATAAGATATGAAAGGATATATAAAGGTTTTGTTATGCTTTTTTTTTTTTTGGATGTTGTATATTGAAAAAAGGTAAAAAAAAATTTTTAATTAATAAGAAATAATTTGGATGAAAAGGAGAAGTTGGGATAAGATATGAAGTTAAATAGACAAAGTATTGATACTATAATTTGGGATTGTTATGTTCTATTGGTTTTCTTCTTTTATTATTTTTTCTTAGAAAAGAACTTATAAGCTGTTATGCCTTGTGCATTGTTTATATAAAATTGATAAAAATGGTTTATATATATAATATAAAAAAGAAAATGATAATAAGATATGGAAGGATATATAAAGTGAATATGATGTTTGAATTTGTGTCTGTGCGAAGAGTTTCAACCCGGGATCAGACAACCTTCAGAAAAGATCTTTTAGTTTTGTTTGTGTTCTGTAAAATCAATAAAATTTGTTTAAAAAAAAAAAATTCTTTAGTGGGGGCAGCTATTAGGATGTCGTCAAAATAAGGCACGAAGCCTTTTATGCCTTGTAATAGTCTCTCCATTAAACTTTGGAAAATGCCCGGCGCCACGCTTACTCCGAATTGGAGTCTATTGCACTTAAAAGCGCCTCTATGTGTAACTATTGTCTGGGCTTCTGCAGTTGCTGCGTCCACAGGGAGTTGCTGGTACGCCTGAGCTAAGTCCAATTTTGCAAATAATTTTCCGCCACCCAGGGAATGAAGAAGGTGTTGAACCACCGGTACTGGATAAGCGCTCTGTTGAAGAGCATGATTTAGGGTGGCCTGGTAATCCCCACAAATTCTTAATGAACCATCTGGTTTCATGGGCATTACTATTGGGGTTTCCCAAAGGGCGTGGTCAATCGGTTCCAATACGCCCTGGGCTATCAGTTTATCTAGCTGCTTGTCGATTTTAGGTTTTAAGGCAAAAGGTACTCGACGGGGCTTAAGCCGAATGGGAGCTACATCGGGGCTGAGATTAAACTATATAGGGGTCCCCTTGTACTTGCCTAATGTTCCTGTGAACACATCCTGGAATTCCTGGATGATAGTCTCTTCCCAGTCATCATTTCTGGTATGGGGTATGCCTGCTAGTTCAATTCCGAGTGGAGTGAACCACTGTAACCCTAACAAGCTGGGTCGGTCACGATCGACAACAGTCAGGGGAAGCGTTGCTGTGCGGTCCTTGAATGATACTTGGACGTTGCTGGAACCGACAACTGGGATTCTGTTTCCTTGATAATCTTTCAGGATGATTTGCTGTTTGCTGAGGTCCTGGCAGGAAATGGCAGGGATCAGTTGTTTGAGGGTTTTCCAGGATACCATCGACAGGGATGATCCCGAATCGACTTCCATCACGCACGGTCGATTCTCAATAGTCACCCTTACGCGGATCTTTCTTGCATCAAACGATGAAGCGTGGCCGATGACAATGGTTTGGTGGGCCTCTTCTCGTCTCGTTGAAAAGGCAGGTGCTTGGTTTCTGTAGTAGTAGTAGTGGTTGTTCCATTGGTGGTTCAGACAGTCCTGGTTCTCAGGAAGTTTGCCTATCTCCCGGCAGAGGTTGTTCTCCTTTCGGTTAGGACTGGACTCTCGTCTACTTCTGCAGACCTTCGCAATGTGGCCTTTTTTTCCACAGTTACGGCAGAGTGCATCGAGGAATTTGCGGGTGGTTTGCCCCGCAACCCGCACATTGCTGCAGACATCGCTGGTTCCTTTGCTCTCGTTTCAAGCGAAGCCGGTTGACCTCCTCTTCATCACTGTCTGAGGATGACTCGAGGTCTTTGTGGTGGGTAGTGGTAGCGTGCTTCTCAGTGGCGAGTGGGACCTCATCGGTGAGTTGGCAAAGCGGTGCATTCGCTCGGCGCATTCGAGCGGCTGACTTCCTGGTTGCTTCTGTGGCAGTAGCGTCGGCAATGATATCTGCAAAGCTGATGTCGCCTTTCACCATCAGTTTACTCTGCACGTGCGATGCATTTAATCCCAGAACTATTCGGTCTCTTAGGGCTTCCTCTAAGTTTGTAAAACCACAAAGACCTCCTAAGTTCTGGAGGTCAGCTACGTAATTACCAACACTCTCATCCTTCCGTTGGTCCCTCTGGTAAAATTCGTGTCTTCGTATCAGTATAGGTACTGCGGGTGCGTAATGGACCCTGAGGATTGGAGCGAGGGTGTCCCAATCCATGGTCTTCACTTCTGCCGATTTTGCTAATGCTTTAGCCATTTTGAAAACGGCGGGACCGCAATGAGTCAGAAACACTGCTTGTTTCTTGCCAGATGTAGCATCTTTTAAATTGTTGGTCTCCAGGAACATCTTGAAGCGGTCTATATATGAGTCCCAGTCTTCGGTTGCTGGGTCGAATGGAGCGGGTGGTATGGCACTGCTAGTCATCTTGTCGTCTGTTGCGTGTGTTCTTTCACCACGTGCTCTGTCTTTGTCCGATATGTTCTATTCAGCTCTATCGTCTCCAAATCCCATCCTCGTCACCAGTGTTAAGTCCTGGGCATGGGTGCAGGAACAGAGACGAGACATCGGACAGTGACTTCAACTCTTTATTTAACAAGAAAGAACAGAGCAAAAGACCTGGGCAGCAGTAGCTCTTTTATAGAGCTTGCTGCCATTAAACAACCAATGAACTGAGTCTATCGCTTTCACAAGCATCCAATCAGGGGTTCCCATTAACAGCCAATCAGATTGACCAAACCTGACCAATCACGACTCGCTATTCACGGGCCAATAAGAATTGCAGGATTACAAGCCTGCTGTAAGACGAAGCTGTTTAGGGTTGTACCGCTGCAATGGTTTAATCCATAACACTCCTAATACTGCAGAAGGACAGAATAAAGAAATCAGAGAGCCAGGAGGAAAATGAAACTTAACTGAATTTCAATGTCATTAAAATTAAATTAGTTAAATACAGTTTCTGTAATTATTCCCTCTGTATTGAATAACTTTGCCTTCCTGTCATATGAAAAATTACACTTTCAAATCAATATTTCAGTGGTCTCCAAGGTCTACAGTTTTACAGCAATACTATTATGGGCTCTTAACTCAATAAGCAAAATATGGGGTTGGGGGGAAGGGACAGGTAACCTTGGGACCACACATCACGGATCCCAGTTTTACAGCAACATATTGCAATGCACAGTTCTGGGATTCAGGATGTAAATGAGTTTTACCATGCCAACATTGTAAAGTTCCTTCTGTGAGCTTATTATCAATTTAGCAATGGTAGTTACTATGGATAGCTAGGGATGCAAAGAGACTTAACACCACAAGCTCTCCACCTGGAGGAACATATCTGACATCACTTTCTCTACAACAAATAGCATACTGTGGAATTTTCTGAACTAGATGATTCTATAACTGCCACCTTGGTTGCTGCATCCGGTTTCCAAGTAGCTGGAAGATTGTGGAAGCTGATACAGTTTTGCTTTGTAATATCTATTTTTATTTTGCTGTCCTCTCTTCAAAATACATGTTGTTTTAGTCAGGCTCAAGTGGATGTTTTCAGCCTGGTGGCTAAACTTGTCTCCCTGCAGATACAGTGAGATCCTGGGCAGTCTGTTAGAAATATGATAGCATTGTTGGCCTACTTTTTTGAAGCAGGTTTGGGGAACTTGCAAGGAGGGGTTAAGTATGGGAATGAGATTCTTTGAGGGCAGTGAAGCCTTGCCTTTCCAGTTCATCCTTTACTTTAGCATTTTTTGAGCCGAAAAAAATAATACTATCAACTCAGCCACTGAAACTTGGCAGCATGAACTTGGGGCAGGGATACAAGAAGGTCCCAAAGAGACCATCTGCTGTCATATTCTACTGGTTTGTCCATTTACATAATGAAACTAGGGTCCACCTTTACGGGATACAGATCAAATTTCCAAAGTTATTGTTTTGATGCTACAAATATTTTCTCTCATGGGCGTGCTTAGACAGGCAGCATGTGAGTGAGTGTATTTTATGTCACCATGTATAAATAGATTCTCAAAATTCTTCTTTCTATTTGTGGCAGAGAAACATAGGTCAGTATGAAGAGACATTTTCTATGAGTGGGAAAAAAAAGCTCTTTTGGGGGGGTCTATAACGGTAGCAACCCTTTTTTCACATTTTTCAAGAGTGTTTTTTTTTTTTTATTTATAAATGACAAGAGCAGCATCTGCCTTGGCAATATGTCCACATTCTGTATTGGCCACAAAAAGTTAATTCCAGGCTAAAAATGTCACTTCAGGGAAAAAGAAAAGACAGCTACCACAAAATAAATAAGCCATTGTAAGTAAACAAACAAAGCTCCCCCCCCCCATTTTTTTTTTGAATGGCTGCCTTTTTCTGAAGAAGTGAGAAAACCCTTAGCAATGTTATTGGAGAAAATGTATTCTGATAGCCCAACCTATATATGTATCCATACATACATGTCACATTTACCACATTACACTGTTTTTATGGTTAATCATTGTATTACTCAAGTTTTTATATTGATTGTGTCTTCTCTTTCATCAGATTATGGCATCATCAAATGAAGAACTTCATTCTGACAGTAGCTTTTTATCCCTGACTGGGGCTGGAAATGAAAACAGCACCGTGCCAACTGATGGACCTTCAGACTCAAGATGTCCCATCTGCTTAGAAAGAATACGGAATGTGGCCTTCTTAAATCCTTGTTTCCATAGATTTTGTTTTGCCTGTATTCTAGAGTGGTCAGACAGGAAGGCAGAGTGCCCACTCTGCAAGCAACGTTTCCATTCTTTCTTTCATACCATAAGATCTGACACAGACTTTGAGGAATACATTGTTCCTTTTGAAAATGCATCCTATAGCATGTGTGGGGAGAGGTCAGCAACTAATCAAAGATCTGAAACACTGCCAGATAATGGGATCTTATATGGAGAATATTCAGGTCCTCACTCACAAGATAGGATAAGAACGCTTGATGAGCTGATGAGACAACTTGGAATAAGAAGGTCAACTCATCCTGGAGGAATATCCCTTGCACAATTTCGAGAGCAGGCTTCACTGCAGTTCAGAAGAGGTCTATATCAGTTAGGAGTTTGTGTCAGGAATATCCAAAGTGGAGGATTTTATAGAGATATATCAGCAGATTTTTTTCACAGGAATCCTGTCCGACTCAACCGGTTAGTGCCTTGGTTGAAGCGTGAGCTGCGAGTACTGTGTGGAACACATTCATCATTAGTCAATAACATACAGCACATCATTCTGAATAACATAACTATTTATGATCTGGACAGTCAAGAATTTGCTGATGTGATTCAGCCTCACTTACTCCATTACACCAATCACTTCCTACATGAATTCATTAATTTTGCTCGCTCTCCTTTCAACATTAGGGCTTATGACTGGCGAGCCAGTTATGATGTTCCCTTCCCTATGCATGATGATAGGTTTCAGTCCTATTCATCTTTTACTACCTCTTCTTCAGAAGATGATGAGGAAGAAGGAGAAACAGAAGACTCAAATGAGAATGATGGGGAAGTTGGAGAAACAATGTCAAGCGACGAGGAAGAAACTTGGGATGATGAAGTCCAGGAATCAACTAGTTCCAGTTTAGACCATATTTTGGATGATTTTTTTCTTCCTTTTGGATCTTCTGATGGGGAACTTGTAAGAAATGAGAACAATGTGGATGCATTTGTCCAAGCTGATGGACATTTAGGTACCAACAATGGACACTGTCCATCAACATTGGGTATCCACAATGGACACTGTCCATCAAACAAATACGTTCTGAATCAATTAGAAGAGAGGGATCCAATACTAAGCAAATCCATCCCAGGCTGTAAGGAGAGAACAGAGATCAATATAGATGAAGTGCAGGGGGAGGATGATGATGAAGAAGAAGAGGAAGAAGAGGAAGAAGAAGAGGAAGAAGAGGAAGAAGAGAAAGAAGGAGAACAACTAGCACATAAGCAAGAGGCCTTAAAAAGTGTTGATTTTGCTAATTTTGTTGACCTTTCTAATGGTCCAGGGCCAGGTATACCTAAAGTTGGCCAGCTTGTTGGCACTAACCATGCATCAAAGACTCTGCAACTTCCATCCCCAGAACAAGCAGAAAACGGCACGGAACAGACCTCATTGCAACAACAAGATTTAGTTAGTACTAAAGTGATCCATCACAAAGGGGAGGAAATTATTGTCATTGAGATGCTTCAACCCCAAAGTGAAGACATTTTGGTTATTGAACACATTGAACTAAAAACAAGAGAAAAGGATGACTCCAGTCAATTGCTTTGGCCAGAAGAAAGGGTTAAAACTGCAGAACTGCAGTCTTCTACTGAAATCCCTCCAAGTGGTTCTGCTACCGAGTGGGAACCTGGATGTTTTTCATGTATTAAAAGACCATTTCAACCTAATAGCCCACAAGAGAACTTTTGAACTAGTTCTCTTACTCAAGTTTTACATGTTACGCTCAATCCAATAAATTCATATAAATGAAAAAAAAATGTGCTTAATGTATAATGGCCAAAAACTGGTAGAATCTTAAGAAAAAACACTAATAGTAATCCAAGGCCCATTGTATTGGTTACCTCAAATGTTATAAAGAAAAATGTACAGGGGATGAAATTTAAGATGTTCTAAAAAAATTTTTTTTGAAGGATTTTTGAAGCCATAGTTATATGACAGTATTTTTAAATTTTTAAATTGAAAGTGGTGCTACTTATATACTTTGTACAGTGCTAGATCATTCTTTGACAGCAGAGAAACACTCCTGGAGATGCTTTATGATCCCTGTATAATTTTTATGAAATATCTGTATATATTTATATATTCATTAAAGATAGACTATCACTTTCCCTATGTTTTGTGTGGGTTCATTGGAAACTGGACTGCACAGAAAGAGCAACTCAAATGGTACAAATTAAACTATTCCATTGTAGATTAAATTAGAATTAATACATTTCCTACTAAAGTTGGATTCCTCTCTAGATTTGTTATTCTTTTATCACTTGCTAAATGGGACCCAAAGGGAAATTAATTAGTACATAGGGAGTAGTCATATAACTATTTAACCAATGCAATGTTATTTTTAAATTAAATCATTATTTTATGAAGAACCATTGTATCGGTGTACTACCCCCAAAAAGTATGATACATTCTTGATCTGGAATCATGGACATTTAATTCGCACTGATTTGTACAAATCCTTTGCACATCCTCTTACTATATGTTAAGACTAAGGCTTAAGAATGCTTGGTTAGAATCAGGTTGCATGGTTCCCTTCACCAGCCTAATTTAATCCTTGCCATTTGCTAGACACATGCAAAAAAACTTTATAGGTCTACTAGTATGACTTCCACTGCAACTTGAAAAAAGAGAATATTGGATGGTTGGGTTTTTTTTTCAGTTATAGGGTGAGAGATTAAGGGCATGCCATTTTGCCCTGTATGCAAATAAATTTGTCATACAATGCTTGCCAACAAACATCCCAATTCATTAAAATTACATGATCTATTCCTAGATCACTGTGGAAATGTACTGTTAGAAACTTACAAAATCCAAGTTCAAATAAGGGTAATTAAGCATAGTCTTCATAGCTGAAGCTGTAAATAATCCATTATGGGGACATTTGGAAATAAATAATGTTTTCAAATGCGAGAATGTATAGAAACAGTTAACACATGCTGCAAGTGGAGACAGAGGTTCAAATTAAACTAAAGGACAAATTTTGGATATTTCAAACCTGTGTGTGTGTGTGTGTGTGTGTGTGTGTATGCCATAATTGGTGAGATTTTTTTTTCTAATGCCTGACAGCATTGGATGGTCCTAATCAGATGAAGGAAGTATCTATTTGTTCTAGGGCCTACTGATCTTATTCCCCCAACGATATGGGTGGCAAAAGGAAGGATCAAATTTCTACAATGATGGCTAAAAATAGTAATAATAAAGAGATTTTTAGTAAACATAACTGAAGCTACCATATATCCAGAGCCTGCATGTACTTTATTTTTCTTAGCCAAGATTCATCCATGAGGGAATTAAAAATATATTGAAATGTCTGAGGCTGAATATACAGTATGCCTGCAAGAGAAAACAGTGATACCTATAGCTATAGTTTCTAGCTATAGATTCTAGGAAAGTGTATCATCACTTTTGCTTCTGATTGGTGCATAAAGGGAGGAGGGAGTGGCTAGCAATTATATAAATAGAGATACAATATTGCTACTCATGAGGCATCAGCAAATACTACCCATTGCTTTGGCTGTTTTGCTTGTGTTTGCTTTCTTTTGAGAGAGAATTTTTCTTCAGGGGAAAAAAATCATTTAAATTGTTAAATGGCACGGTATTGATTCACACTGCAAATGCTGGTATAATAGCAAAGACTGATAATTTCATGCAGGAAAGTATGGTTTCAGTAGCTTGTGATTTCCCACAACAAACATTAGGTGGTGAAACTTGTACTTGTATGTACAAACAGAGATTTCAGTGGTGAAAATGTTTGATTTTCAAACTCTGGTTCAGACTGAATAATCTCTGGACAACTGGTTTAATGAGACTTTTGCATTTTTACTGTCAAAGAGGAGCAAAACTAATTGTAGGCTTTTGGTTACTCATCGTTCTGTAAGCCGCCATCTTCCATACACACACACACACACACACACACACACACACACACACACACACATCAGAGGAGGTATTCAGCAGGTTCTGACCAGTTCTAGAGAACCAGTAGCGGAAATTTTGAGTAGTTCAGAGAACTGGCAAATCCTATCTCTGACTGGAGATTTTACAAAACCTTCCCCTGCCACACCCACCAAGCCATGCCCATAGAACTGGTAGTAAAAAAAATTGAATCCCACCACTGATACATATATATATATATATATATATATATAAATAATAGGACTATATATATGTATATGCATATGTATGTGTGTATTAGATTCTGCTGAAATGTTGCTACAACTTTAAAAGCACAACTATATATGGCATTCAGCTTTGTTCGGGTATTTTCCCACGTCATAGTAGTGGTGCTTTTAAAGTTGTAGCAACGTTTCAGCAGAATCTCATCTGCCATCATCAGGCTTCTGTATAGTGTTCATCTGTGAGTCAGACTTTTACAGTGGTTCCAGATTTAAATTTGAGGCAGCCTATTGGTGTGCCAGAATGGTTTTTTCTTCATCCTGATTGGTTGGGAGTCTTGGTCTGTGTTTATTGGTCTTGGAGTTTGCTGTGTTCTGCTTGATTGGTGTTTCTAATATCTTCTGTCTGTTTTTAGGTTCTTTTTGTATCTTGATTGGCTGGCAACATTGTGTTACTTTATGGGAGGTCTTTAATGCAGCTTGGCTCCAGGTAAATGGATGGCTATCATTAGTTAGGAAGCTAGGTTTCATCTGGGTGCCTGGTTGGGGTGTGTTTGAGCTGGAGGTATCAGGGGGGATCTGTTTGTGCCCAGGTATTTGCCTGGCTTGAGGTGTGGAGATTTTTTTGTTTGTGAGTGCAGGCTTCCAAATGATTGACAGTCTGGTGGAATCATCTCTTCTATTTATGCTGTCTGGTCTTTTTTCAATCTCTATGGCTTCTCTGATGATTCTGTGGCTGGGGTTATCTATAGTGGCTAGGGTTTGGGTGCCATTGAAGTTGATGCTATGACCTGTGGCTTCCATGTGTTGGACTAGTGAGGAAGTGTGTTCCAATTTTTTGACTGCATTTTTGTGTTCATCCAGGCGGGTACTTATTCTTCTATTGGTCTGTCCAATGTATGTGGCCGGCCATGATGCACAGGGGACTTCGTATATGCCTTGGTTTTCCAAGTCAATTTTACCTTTGGGGTTTCTGAGGATGGCTGCTATTTTTCTGTCTGTTTTGAAGACAGTCTTGATATGATGTCTGTGTAGTATCTTACTAATTTTGTCTGTAGTACCTCTTATGTAGGGCAGGACAGCTGTTCCATAGGTCAGTTCATCTTCTGGGTCTCTATTATGTCTCAGTGTATTTTTGTGGATCAAGCTGGTGAGTTTGCTTTTGTGGAAGCCGTTGGCTGTCAGTACTTTAGTCAGGGTGCATAGTCCAGTCTTAATGTGTGTCTTGTCTGCCAGGCGTTTGGTTCTAGTAATTAGTGTTTTAGCCACGGAGTTTATCTGTGCTGGGTGGTGGTGGGATTGGGCGTTGAGGTAGCGGTTAGTGTGTGTTTTCTTCTAGTATACGGTGTGTCCTAGTGTGCCATCTGTTTTTTTGTAGATTAGTACATCTAGGAATGGTAGTTGTTTGTTTGTTTCCGTTTCCATGGTGAACTTGATTTTGGGGTGTGTGCTGTTTAGGTGTATTAGGAAATTGTTTAGGTTTTCTTTTCCATGGGGCCAAATCACAAATGTGTCATCGATGTATCTTAACCATAGTTTGGGTTTGTGGATGGCATTGGCCAGGGCTCTGGATTCGAATTCTTCCATGAACAGGTTTGCAATGACGGGTGACAGTGGTGATCCCATAGGGGCTCCTTCAATTTGTTTGTATCTTTGTCCTTTGTATATGAAATATGTGTTGGTTAAGCAGTGTTCTGTTAGTTCCATGAGGTGTTTAGCTGGTTGGTATTTATTTTTGATGATTTCGAGGGTCTCTTTTATCGGGACTTGAGTGAATAGTGAAACCACGTCGAAACTTACAAGCAGATCTTCTTGCTCCACGTGTAGATCTTTGATCATTTCCAAGAAGTGGTATGAGTTTTGTACATGTGAAGCTGTTGTTTCAGCATGGGGCTGTAGCTGTTTTGCTAAGTGTTTAGCTAGGTTTTGTAATGGTGCTCCTCTGGAGCTGACTATCAGTCTGAGAGGTATGCCTTCTCTATGTATTTTTGGGAGGCCGTATAGTTTGGGGCATCTGGAAGATTTTTCTCTTGGGATGATCGTCTGTTGGATCTCTTTGCTCATGTGGCTGGTTATAATTTTCTTCTTGGTTAATTTTTCCAGATATGTGGTTGGGTCTGTGTTTATGGGTTTGTATGGGAGGTCTTCGTGTAGGTCTGTCAATTTTGTTTCATAGCCTTTTCTGTCCATTACTACTGTGGCATTCCCTTTGTCTGCTGGAAGTATGATTATGCTGCTATGTCTTTTCAGGGTTTGTAGCACTTTAATTTCTTCTTTTTGCAAGTTGCTTTTGGGTGGTTTGCTTGTGCATAGGATGTTGGTAACTTGGTGTCTTATTCTATCAGCTTCATCTGTATTTAATTTGGTTAGGCTGGATTATACTGCACATATGATGGATTCTGTGTGGATTTTTTTTGGTGCTATAGCATAATTGAATCCTTTCGTTGGGACATCTGTTTCTGTTTTGGTGAGTTCTCTGTTGGAAACATTGTATACTAATTATTTCAGGTGTTGTTGTGAGTTGTTGGGGGTTTTCTTATCACGTTCTAATTTCTTTAATTTTTTCAAGAGTTTATCAGTTTTGTAAGTGGTTTCAGATTCAGCTCTCCAAGTTGTAAGTTGTTTTATCTTGTCCCAAACTAGAGGGTGGGTTTTGCTGCTCAATCCCAGGTATAGTGCTAGCAAATCTTTTTTTAACTGATCTAATTGGAATCTCTTACTGTGGAGCTCCTTCCTTAGTAGAGCCATTTCAGTTCTTTCAGTTTTCACAAACAAAAAAATCTTCACATCAAAAGCCAGGCAAACACCTGGGCATAAACAGATCTCCCCTAATACCTCCAGCTCAAACACATCCCAACCAGGCACCCAGATGAAACCCAGCTTCCTAACTAATGATAGCCATCCATTTACCCGGAACCAAGCTGCACTAAAGGCCTCCAATAAAGTAACACAATGTTGCCAGCCAATCAAGATACAAAAAGAGCCAAAAAACAGACAGAAGATATTAGAAACACCAATCAAGCAGCACACAGCAAACTCCAAGACTAATAAAAACAGACCAAGACTCCCAACCAATCAGGATGAAGAAAAAACCATTCTGGCACAGCAATAGGCTGCCCCAAATTTAAATCTGAAACCACTGTAAAAGTCTGACTCACAGATGAACACTATACAGAAGCCTGATGATGGCAGATGAGATTCTGCTGAAACGTTGCTACAATTTTAAAAGCACAACTACAATGTCGTGGGAAAATACCCAAACAAAGCTGAATGCCATACATGTAACTACCCGCGAAAACTTAAGAAATATATATATATTTCCTTACCAAAGTCCTAACCAAAGGATTCAATTATGCCATAGCACCCCAAAAAATCCCCACAGAATCCATCATATGTGCAGTAGAATCCAGCCTAACTAAATTAAATACAGATGAAGCTGATAAAATAAGACACCAAGTTACCAACTTCCTATGCACAAGCAAACCACCCAAAAGCAACTTGCAGCAAAATGAAATTAAAGCGCTACAAACCCTGAAAAGAGACAGCAGCATAATCATCCTCCCAGCAGATAAAGGGAATGCCACTGTAGTAATGGACAGAAAAGACTATGAAACAAAATTGACAGACCTACTCCAAGACTCCACATACAAACCCATAAACACAGACCCAACCACATATCTGGAAAAATTAACCAAGAAGAAAATTATAACCAGCCACATAAGCAAAGAGATCCAACACACGATCATACCCAGAGAGAAATCTTCCAGATGCCCCAAACTATACGGCCTCCTAAAAATACACAAAGAAGGCATACCTCTCAGACCCATAGTCAGCTCCAGAGGAGCACCACTACAAAACCTAGCTAAACACCGAGCAAAAGAGCTACAGCCCCATGCTGAAACAGCAGCTTCACATGTACAAAACTCATACCACTTCTTGGAAATGATCAAAGATCTACACGTGGAGCAAGAAGATCTCCTTGTAAGTGTTGACGTGGTTTCACTATTCACTCAAGTCCCAATAAAAGAGACCCTTGAAATCATAAAAAAAAAATACCAACCAGCTAAACACCTCATGGAACTAACAGAACACTGCTTAACCAACACATATTTCATATACAAAGGACAAAGATACAAACAAATTGAAGGAGCCCCTATGGGATCACCACTGTCACCCGTCATTGCAAACCTGTTCATGGAAGAATTCGAATCCAGAGCCCTGGCCAATGCCATCCACAAACCCAAACTATGGTTAAGATACATCGATGACACATTTGTGATTTGGCCCCATGGAAAAGAAAACCTAAACAATTTCCTAATACACCTAAACAGCACACACCCCAAAATCAAGTTCACCATGGAAACAGAAACAAACAAACAACTACCATTCCTAGATGTACTAATCTACAAAAAAACAGATGGCACACTAGGACACACTGTATACCAGAAGAAAACACACACTAACCGCTACCTCAACGCCCAATCCCACCACCACCCAGCACAGATAAACTCAGTGGCTAAAACACTAATTACTAGAACCAAACGCCTGGCAGACAAGACACACATTAAGACTGAACTCTGCACCCTGACTAAAGTATTGACAGCCAACGGCTTCCACAAAAGCAAACTCACCAGCTTGATTCACAAAAACACACGGAGACATAATAGAGACCCAGAAGATGCACAGACCTATGGAACAGCTGTCCTGCCCTACATAAGAGGTACTACAGACAAAATTAGTAAGATACTACACAGACATCACATCAAGACTGTCTTCAAAACAGACAGAAAAATAGCAGCCATCCTTAGAAACCCCAAAGATAAAATTGACTTGGAAAACCAAGGCATATACGAAGTCCCCTGTGCATCATGCCCGGACACATACATTGGACAGACCAATAGAAGAATAAGCACCCACCTGGATGAACACAAAAATGCAGTCAAAAAGCTGGAACACACTTCCTCACTAGTCCAACACATGGAAGCCACAGGTCATAGCATCAACTTCAATGGCACCAAAACCCTAGCCACTATAGAAAATCCCAGCCACAGAATCATCAGAGAAGCCATAGAGATTGAAAAAAGACCAGAAAGCATGAACAGAAGAGATGATTCCACCAGGCTGTCAATCATTTGGAAGTCTGCACTCACAAACAAACAAAATCTCCACACCACAAGCCAGGCAAACACCTGGGCACAAACAGATCCCCCTGATACCTCCAGCTCAAACACAACCCAACCAGGCACCCAGATGAAACCTAGCTTCCTAACTAATGATAGTCATCCATTTATCCAGAACCAAGCTTCACTAAAGGCCTCCAATAAAGTAACATAATGTTGCCAGCCAATCAAGATACAAAAAGAGCCAAAAAACAGACAGAAGATATTAGAAACACCAATCAAGCAGAACACAGCAAACTCCAAGACCAATAAACACAGACCAAGACTCCCAACCAATCAGGATGAAGAAAAAACCATTCTGGCACAGCAATAGGCTGCCCCAAATTTAAATCTGAAACCACTGTAAAAGTCTGACTCACAGCTGAGCACTATAAAAAAGCCTGATGATGGCAGATGAGATTCTGCTGAAACGTTGCTACAACTTTAAAAGCACAACTACAATGACGTGGGAAAATACCCGAACAAAGCTATATACCATATGTATAAATACCCACGAAAACAAGAAAACACACACACACACACACACACGCATATACCCTATTATTTTATTTTAAAAATACGAATATGAAACAATATAGAAAAAGCTAGAAAACTACAGTGTTGAAAACAATAAAAAGTGAAGAGGAGGAAGAAGAAAAAAATAGTTAAAAAAGTGACTTCTACTCTTCTTTACAACACAGATATATTCGAGAGTATTTTCCCTCCTTCTAAATTAAATAACATGTTTCCCTTTTCCCCACACTTGACCTCTATTAATAATTCCATAAATCACCAGCTAATGTTTTATCCATTTTCTGGAAAAAGTCCTTGAAGAGTTTTAAGTTAAATTACTTTCTTTTCTAAGGAGCTGTTTTTCAAATAATATATTGTAATCCTAGCTTTAATTAACTTCAACCTCTTTATGGTCAGGTTGTTTGAAGTCCAACTGAAAGTTAATTATGGATAGGACATCTGCTTAATAGAGTTCTAAATATATATGCACGTGGAAGTGAGAAAACAGATTAACACATTGAGTCAATGGGTGTCAAAGAAAAGCATGTTCAGAATATACACTCATTACCCTAAGAAAATAGAAGTTAAATTGTAAGTCAAGTATAAAAATATTTATAGATTGTTTCCATATACTAACATGTACCTATTGCTAAATTTCTATGAGCTTGATTAGAATCAATGAGAATGTTTTACAGTAAAGCAAGCAATGTTCTGAATAGCCAGTAGCTAATTCAGGCCATCTCTGGAAATAACCTTTATGCCTTTTTTAAAAAAGTAAAATTAGTCCATTTGGTTTAAAATTCAGAAACTTTATCCAAGTTTTAAGCTGACCCACGAGTGCTTTGCACTAATGGGGGACTGTAATAGTTGAACCCCCTTTTTACACTTCACCTGTCCACGTGTTCCATCTCTTACAGACTTGGCCACTTTGGAGAGTAAACTCTGAATCCTGTTTTATCTGTGATAGCAGTTGGGTGACTGAATGTGATGCAAAAATCTGAAACCATAGAGAATGCAACATGGCATACAAGGGTATCACAGAAGCAACAAAGTTTAGTATTATTTGCATACAAAATGCTCTTTTTAGAATTATTTTTCCAGAGTTCTCTATACACAGCCAAGAGGGGAAAAAACAGCAGATGAAGAACCGAGAAAGAGTGAAGCAGAAATGAATGAGATTAGTGTTATGTCTCTCATTTCAAGTTGTTATTATTTGTTTGTCTTATTTATACCCCACCTTTATTATTTTATAAATAACTCAAGGTGGCAAACATATCCAACACATCTTCCTCCCCTTATTTTCCCACACTAAAACAACCTTGTGAAGTGAGTTGGGCTCAGAGGGAGAGATAGTGACTGGCCCAAAGTCACCCAGATGACTTAGATGCCTAAGGCAGGACTTGAACTCATGGCCTCCTGCTTTCTAACTTGATACCTTCACCACTAGACCAGTCTGATTTTCTCTTTAGTTAGCATGCTATGCAATACGTGGCAGGGGTATTGTATTAAGGTATCCACCCATATTTTGGGAATCGTGTTAAGGTCCATCCCAACACAAGGAGCACGATAATAATAAGACGGATCCCAAACATAGAAGATGGCAGCCATTCTCATGTCTTTATTACTTAAGTACTACTGCATTTTTCCCAGCCAGAAACTCTGAGGAACCAGGGTAATTTTTGTAAAGCTACATTGCCTCCACTTTTTTCCCCAGGATGAGATTTATTCTCTTCACAGCAAAACCAGAGATCCTTCTAGGTTTTAACATCCAGATGAGATTATGATGGACAACATGAAAAAAAATGAGTTTTCTCACATTTAGGGTCAACTAGAAGACCCTTATAAACTTTTTTTTGCATAAAACATAAAAAGGGGCATTTGTGCTTTTAATGATCAGAAAAATTGTACTAGATAACAGAAAAAAGTGGGGGTTTTAGGTAATCATAGAGTAAGAGATAATTTTGTGATTGTACTTATATATTTGCTGCAAAGGAAATCAGAAGCTTCTTTCTGCTTTTTTCCTTTTCAATTCTTTTCTCCCGCACTTTCGCTTTTTTCAGTTTTTAACTTTCTTTACTACTTCTGTTCTTTATTGCTTTCTGTTCTTTTTTATGTCTCTTGTAAAACTTTAATTTTTAAAAAATTGTACAAAGAAAAGTGAAATTTTCTCTTATGTATTCAAATGCTTTACTATAATTATGACCAGCATTTTATCCAATTTTTGTAGGAAGTTACATGTTTTTTTATGCATTGAAGTAATCAGTTCAATTAAGATTGTTATTGTTTTTAATGTCAATTTTTCTCTCTTTTGGCAAATATAGTCTTAGAGCACAAATTGAACACATATATTAATACTCTTGGTTTAGATTATATTGTCAGTTATCATAGCAGGGCATTCTTAAGTTCTCAATAAAATTCTGGGGTTGTATGAAGCACTGGAAAGAGGTTTCACAAAAGTTGATAAGAAGAAAGTCTTCTTAAATATTAGAGCAACCAGACATTTTGACACAGCTCCTGCCAATTCTTTTGCCCATTGTCTCCATGAGAGTTTATGCATGTACAACTGCTTCATTTCATTGTCAAATCCTGACACACACAACCAGGCAAAATCTTTGGAGCAAGAGCAAGCCATTCAGAGGATTTAGCCTTTTAAGCCTTCAAACAGATACTTTGCACACCAAATTCTTTGTAGATCCACCCTTTCAAATCTAATTCCCTAATTGATTCATAATCACTGAGAAAAAATATTAATTGAGCTCATAAATAGCAACACAGATAATGAAGAAGAGTGTCAATTTCATTCTAACCTCTCCCCCTTTCCCCTTTCTCATTTTTCTCTCTCCTTAAAAATGTTGTTGGAGCCATATGTAATTTTCTGTCTTTAAAGTACACAAAACACCCCAAAAGAGTTTAGGAATTGGATAAGAACTTGCTTTCTTGCTCACCATAGTGAGATCACTGCTAGAACTTTCTTTGGGTTCTGTTTACCCAGTTGAATTTTATCTCTATGGGAGAGAGAACTATCAGCTAAAACCACTAATTCTAGGAAAAAAGGGTTAAGTAGAACTGAGCTTTCAGTGAAATTTTGGAGTAAGAGTAGAAGTTAAAAGGAACGATAGCTGAGTAAGTAAATTCTAAATATAAAGAATTGTATCAAGAATGATGGCTAATAGGTTGAGGGCTTCAAATATGGACAAGTACAATACAAAATCACATACATTGAAATTCATATGTTGGGTCAAAGCATTCTAAATCAAATCTGAATCATCCTCATCATGAAAGTCCAGTGATTCAGCAAATTGATGAAACATGGAGCAACATTCAGTAAATGCCTGAAAAGTATATTTATCCTGGCTCTTCATGTAAAGAAAACTGGAGAGGCAGAAATGAAGTTGTTTGACTTTTACAGGCATTTAATAATTGTAATAGATTCTCCACACAAAGCATATGAGGGGAGGTGGGTGGCAGAGAATGAGGTTGACAAAATATATTTTGCAGGATTATTTTAAAATCCAATTTTCCACCAGTTCTTACTTTAGGAACAGGAACAGCAAGAGTTATAATTTGATGGGATTTGTAAGGGTTCAGAATGAGGTACTTACTTTAAAATGTTAGGTGTTAAAATATTTTCAATTCTGGAAATAATCCCTTGGAGCTAATTGAACAGAAAAAAAAAAAAACATGAAAAATCCTTTACTCTTTAGTTTTTGTCCTTCTGAAATGGGCAGATGTCTTGCTTATGATGCCATCAGCCTTCAGATTATCTCAATAAAAAAATGCAGGCTTCTTTCTTTCTTTCTTTCTTTCTTTCTTTCTTTCTTTCTTTCTTTCTTTCTTTCTTTCTTTCTTTCTTTCTTTCTTTCTTTCTTTCTTTCTTTCTGTGTGTCATCTTTCAGATCATGAGACACCTACAGAAGAAACATAAGCCAAGGATTGCCTTCAGATCCTCAAGGAAGAGCTCTTTGGTGAAAACAATGCAACAAAATAGATCCCAAAATTCAAAATGCACCCTCTGTTTAGCAATGATCCAAGACCCAACTTACTTGAACCCTTGCAACCACCAATTCTGCTTCAAATGTATTCAGAAGTGGTCCAGAAAGAAAGTTATATGTCCATTGTGTAAGCAGCATTTCTATTCATTCTTTCATACTATACGGAGAAAAGATGCTTTTTGCGAATATGTCCTGCCTTTGAATGATGGCTTTTTTGCTCTTTCTGAAAGCAATGAAGACTGTGCATCAGTCTCACCTCTTGACAATGGAATAGTGCATAATGAAATTAGTGGAACATTAACTCAAAGAGAAAAGGATATTTATCAGCTCATGAGACAGTTTGCAGTTACAGAGAGACCCAATGATGTTGATTTAATTAGCCTTGGAAAACTTAAAGCCCAAGCAGTAATTCAGTTTAGGAGAACTCTTTACCATGCAGGGATTCTAGTTCAAAATGCTCCACATCCAGATTTCAGTCAAATACCTTCAACAGAATATTTTGGCAGAAATCCTCAATGTTTGGACAGACTGATCCCTTGGCTAAAACGAGAATTAAAAGTGCTGCTTGGTAACAAAAAATCAATAATTCATACTTTGCAGAATCTCATCCTAAATAACCTTACTCATCATGATCTGGACAGCAAAGAATTTGAAGCTATTTTAGAGCCCCACCTGCACCATTTCACTGGTCATTTCCTGCACGAGTTCATTAGTTTTGTTCAATCCTCATTAAATCTGAAGAAGTACGACTGGTGTGCCTTGTATGAATGCCCTGCGATATTGAAAGAGACTGATCTTTTAACTTCTTCTCCATCTTCAGAAAATGAACATCTGCAACATCCTGAAAAAAGTCAGATGCCCAAACCCAGTGATAGTTCAGATTATGGAAACCTAACATTCTTGCTTCCTGGTTCAGAGAAAGCTGTTCCTTCCACATATGCTACAGCAGATGATAAAAATCATTCAATGAATGAAGAAAATTATATGGATTTGTCCAACAAAGATACTGAAAAGGGGATAGCTACAGCCTATCGTATTATTAAAAATATACTGCTTAAGACACACTCAGCGGAAAAAGTACAGGTCCTTGGATCTCTCTCTCACTCCCACCTATTTCAAAGACAGAAAGAAAAGGAGGACATAGTAGAAATAGATCCTGTTCGGCTTCTTAGGCCAACTAATATGGAAACAGGTAAGCATTCCTCAAATGAATTAGCATTTGTAGATGATGGTACCTTTAACATTTATCTCAAAAATTCTGCTAACACCATTACAGTGAAGAAATTGGGCAAAAAAGATATAACAAAATGTCAATCCTCTGAGGTTCCCATAAATAAATTTAAAGAACATTCACTGTCTCCCAAAAGAAGGAGTGTACATAAAAATAGTGGATCAAAGGGTAGCATAGAATGCAAATTTGAAGAAGCATGTTCTCCTTCAAAAGAAAGACATGGGGGGAGAAACAAAACCAAGTATCTGCATGATGAGAAGAAATTTAGGAACTATTCCAGAGAAAAGCTCAGACAAGATAAAAGAAAACCAAAGTCTAAAGAAGTAAGTTTGTTTTACAAGAGCCCTTTGCCTGTAAGAAAAAAAAGCACTGAGGATAGAGACACTCACAAGTCAAAATCACAGAACATTCATCACAAAAGAAAAACAAAGAACAAAGATTCTGAACATCTGGGAAGTGAAAGTTCCAGTGAACCCAAACAGAATGATCTTTGCACCAAAGTTAGGCATGAAGAATCACCATGCAGAAAGGGTAAGTCAGACATATTATGTGATCCCAATCCATCCACCAGCTCTGGGCAGAAGCCTTTTTTTCCCCCAGAAAATAAAATCTTAGTCAATCAAAGACATCTAATCAAATACTGGCAGCCAAATCAGGCTGATGCAGAAGTTTGGAATGACCTAAACGTAGGGTTGTTGTAGATGACAGAAAAAGTTTAATTTGATAAATTAGATAGCAAGCCAAAATATAAATTAATGCAATTGGAGGGCGATCTCTCAAGTAATGGTGAAGATTTATTCACAGTGATACAAACAGCTAAGATTTTTAATATCAATCTGAATTGAATTCAAAGACCAATATGAAGGCAAAGCTACAAATGAAATAGCCAAATCTTAATGAGCATGTATGTAAATAATGGGAAGCTCCAGCTTGTCAAAGCAAGAGACCATCAGGGAACACAGGATAAGACAAGGAAAAGAAGTATTTGTCATTTCTAAGCATGACATTACCTTTAGATCTTAAAAATAAAGATATTTGCATGTTATGCTCATGTTTCATTTTTTTCTCATGATTTCTTTCAAAAATCATTTATAGATTAGGGGCAGGTAGAAAATTGCCAACACACACACACACACACACACATATGAACTATAACAAAGATTCAGTTCCATTAAAGTTATCCCAAGCTAAGTGATAAATATCAGTTGAATTCTATCCATTTACGGGAGTGCTCTAAAAAGGACTTCTTGCAAAGCATCATTTAGAAAGGGGTGCAGCTATTTGCTTTCTTCACATATTCTGAACGCTCATACAACTGTGGAGAAGGAGAATATACCACCCCTAAGATCCTATATGAATCTCTGCACAGGTCCTTTTCTCTGAGCAGAAAAGTATGAGTGGATGGAATGAGCAATGGATCAATGATCAGGACCTAGAAGACGGAGGTGGAAATATACAAACAGAATAACTTTGGACAAGTCATTCATTCAAAACCCAACTATTTTACTGTTTTATTGTTCTGAGCATAAACTGGTGGATGGAGTCCTGTATAAGTCACCTCAAAGATCTTGTAATGTCCCTGTTGGAATCTGATTTGGAGGGAGAGTCTGAACAGCTGACAGGGAGTGGGAGTGTGGCTCCATTGGCTGTGGAAAAAACTGGGGAAAGGCAGAGTCCGGCTGGGTAGAGCAGGGGAGAGATAGAGCAAGGGAGAGGGAATTCAGAGGAAGACCCAGGCCCACCCCCTCTTCATCCTAGGGCACATAGGGAGGAATGGAAAAGGGAGCAACGTAAGTTGTGTGACTTACTGGGGAGGAAAGAGCCCTGATTCCCTTTGTTAACTGCAGCTGGGAACACAGTATTTAAAAAGGAAAGCTGCGCTCAGCAAGCTGTTGGGAGCAAATTGTGAATTTATCTGGTCTTGTCGTGGCTTATCTGTGTTCCTGGCATTCCCAACTCTGTGAGTTTTGCTGTGTTTTTAAGTCTGAAATTCCTTCTCTTGCCATGTTAAGTTAATTACTGCAGCTTGGTTTGTTTGGATTTTTAGTCACAGTTTGTATGTACCTTATTTTGGATTGAATTTTCTCCAGTTAAAGGCTGTTCCTGGGAAAGTTTTTCTCTAGCCAAAGGTAACCTGGACATTGGGGGCAAAGTTGAAGATAATAAAGGGACTCTTCTTGCTTATTTGACTGTGTTGCCTTTGTGCCACACCTTGGGTCATCACAGACTTGAAGAAAAAATGGGATAGAAATCTAAGAAAGAAATAAACATGTGATGCTTCTGATTCGGGAGTTGAGTTTAGACATCACAGGATCACAGCTGGTGATCATATAGAACATAATTTTGATATAAACTTATAAAAATAGTAGCTTACCACATCAAAAGCCACCTGTATCATGTTAAGTTCCCTGGACAGGGAAAAAGTTTTTACATAATTCAGCATAATGAAATAGGGATATCTTCAGCAAATTCTATTTATGCTAGTTATCAATAGCTTTCCCCATCTCTCCATTCAATTCGCCTGAGAGAGGAAACCTCATCTTTTTTGGCTGGGTGATTGCAATTCATCACATTTCATGGAGCCAAATGTTTAAATTTTATGAGGACTACAATGCTCAGAAAAGGAATAGTGAAATGTTACAGACCTTATACAGCTAGGCATCACTTATGACTTGTTGCTTAGCAACTGTTTGATGTTAGGATGGCTCTCCCCAGAGCTGCTTACAACCTGCTTTTACAGTTCTGATGGCCACCCCTCCCCTCACAGTCATGCAATTGCATTTTGGGTATTATATGACCAAGATTGATGACATTTTTGGCTGGAAACCAACATTCGTTTCTGTTTTCCGGCCAAAAACATGCTCATTTAGTATAATGGTTTCATTTGATGACATGGCTGCTTCCAAAAAGGTCATAAAATCAGTCACAGTCACATGTTGATCCACTTAATGACCAACATAACTTACAATTGTAATTTTGAATTCAGTAATGGTTATAAGTCAAGGACTACCTATAAGTGATAGAAATATATCATATATTGGATTTTCCCTGGAGTGGGTTTATTTCTGAAAAGTTTTTTTTCACAAGATCTACCATTAGCCTTGGTAGCCTTTTTAAAATTTCTTTAAAATTTCTGTTATTATTTTCCTATACTGTCCTAAATTTTCTATTGTCGATGATAAAACAACCACTGATATTCTAGCCAATACTTTCTATCCTTCACAATTTCTAGTTAGCGGGGAAAATTTCTGCTTACTGAGAAAAATGTTTGTCAATAAAAAATACTAACGGAGAAAAAAATAATCTTTTTTTTTAGATTACCAAAAAGAAATATATTTTTCCTGAAATAAAATGTTGTATGAGACATTTCTAGTTATTTATTTTGAAGTATTTCTAGTTATTTATTTTGAAATATCAGCTTTGCAAGGGATTTTAAACATTTATACAAAAATTCAGATGTTATGTCTTAACAACTGCATATTATATACCATATATACAGTATTTGTCCATGAAGTCATGGACAAATGTCAGATATATCGTTATTCATATAATGCTTTTTCTGGACAGTATTTATTTTAGATTCTAAATTCCATTCATCTAATATTCAGTAAAAAGGAGTAAAAAAACAGATCTAAGTGTCTATTGATAAGTAGTTCATATGGTGCATATAATGTACATTAGTGATTGGCTATTTATTTCAGAGTATTATCATCAAAGCAATCAATGTTTAATTACAGCACATTCAACTTTATTGCCTATGTAATTCTGAGATAACAATAAGGAAATCAAATTAATTGCAGATCTTCTGCTGACTAAAATATTTTTTTCATCAACTGTAATTAATTTAATAGCTACTATTCAATCTTAAAATTAAAAACTTATTTGTAGCACTCAATTTCACTTCTAAACAGTTTTAGCTTGAAAGACCCAGGCTTTAACCCAGTTTTAGCTTGAATGACCTAAATTTGCTTTTTTTTAACGAATTATTCCAAATCTGGATTATAATTATCAAAAATTGTTCTCTTACTTGACATACACCCTCCCCAGCTAATCTGTGCCTTTCATCTGAGAATAAATTTCTGGCATGACTTGAAATAACCAGTGCATGTCTTATGGAAATACCTTCATATCTTCAGGACAATCCTTTAGAATCCAACATGGGGTATGCAGCGTTTCCTCATTCATTTTTTCCAGTTGTGGACAAGTCTGTGAGGTAGATTGGGCTGAACCAAAGTCACTGAGTATGATCACTAGTTGAGAATAGACTTGTGTAACTAAGATGGGAAAACACTAATGTCAAGAAACAACAAATAGCACTTGGGGCCACTTTGCTGTAATAACATTAGGGAGGAAGGAGGAAACACTGTCAGAACATTGAAATGTCATGATACTTTGTCCTGCTTCAGGTTTCAACCACACAAACTCCAACATGGTTGCTATGGAGATGAGTAATTTTACTTCAAGGTTAAAGAGATAACAAAAGAATGCAAACCAGGAGAAAGTCTCTGACGGGTGCTTGCTTAAATGATTTGCTGTTAACGGGACTGTATCTGAAGAATAGTTCAAATCCAATTTTGGGTTCCAAAAGCCACATCAGAGTTGTCAACCTGTCAAAAGGTTAGAGCAGGGGTGTCATGTTTGCACCATCACAGCATCATCACATGACATATCACAACTTTTTTCTCCTTCACTAAACCAGGTGTGTGGCCAGCGCGTGACCTGTGGGCTGTGAGTTTGACAGCCCTGGGTTAAAGGTTCACAATTTTAAATACAATCAGGATTTTCAAGAGTGTCACACAAGACAAGACATGTTGATCCATCAAAGAGAAGATGGATCAGAGCTGCTTTTTAAAGTTGCAGCCAGTTGTCAGTAATGAAGAGGTTTACTCCTTTATTTAGAAAGAAGCCACATAGATCAATGTTGCTCTGCTCTTCAATCTACTTTCTGGGTGTGGAGGTTGGGACACCTGATGTCATCAACCATCATCTGACTATTCCAACTATTCAGGTGGTGCCCATGTTTGATCAGCTTCATGTAATTCTTGGCCTGGTTCCTCCTGAAGCTTACATTCCACAGGTTCCACTGGGCAGCTTCTTCTGAATCCAAATCTTGAGCCTTGTCCCTCATTTCCTTACATACTCCTTTTCAAGAGATTTCAGAACTGGGTGTTCAGTTCTTCCACAGGGAAATCATTGTTGATTTTCCTCACCAGCTAATGCCCTATGCAAAGACCCAGGGGTATAGGGCAGGGAGGAGGCATGCAGATAATGGAGGCATGCACATAACAAACAAGACTAGGACAGACTTTGGAGTAGAATTTGTAATTTCACCTTGCTTAAAATATGATGATCCAATGGAGTCAATTTTTAGTCCTCATGGTCAGTGGGGTTGCCAGGTTATAGAAAAGATGGAATTTGTTAGATCTGGGAGCGTGGGCACAAGGAACGGAGACGAGGCATCGAATAGTGACTCCAACTCTTTATTAGTGACTTCAGAACAGAGCGAAATACAAGGGCAGCAGCAGCTCATTTTATAGAGCTGGCTGCTGTCACAACACCCAATGATTTGAGTTTGCCGCGCTGGAAACGACCAATCAGCAGCGACCCACTATCAGCCAATCAGATCAGCCAAACCCGACTAATCACGATCCGCTACTAGCGGGCCAATCAGAAGTGCAGGGTTATGAGCCTGTCGTGGAAAGAAAACTATTAGAATTGCAAGCTAATGAGTTTGCTTAGTTCAGAACATCCCTCCCCCCTAGGTTCCGTCTCAAGGGTGGGGTGATGTATTCTCGCAGGTAGGCAGGTCGCTTCACCTGCCTACCTAATTTATGTGGTTCCACCAGTCTTTGGCCAGACTCTGGTTCCGGTGGGCTGTTTGTTAGACTCAGCGGTAGCGGTGACCCGACTTCATCATTGGGTGACTCGGTGTTGTCATCTCTACTCCCATCAAGGCTGTCCTCTGGATTCTCTGGGATTTCTGATGCCACCGTGCTGCTATGTGGTGAGGTGACCATCTAGCCTGGCTCTGCTTTGGAGGTTGAATATTCCAGGCTTGGCCACGCTGATTGCCAAGTTTCGCGTACTGGATCAGGTACTAGTTCATTTTCGGCCCCCTCGATCTCCCTTCCCCCCCTGGTTTGGAGTTTAGGGCTTGTGAGGGGGGTAGGTGCCAGCCTGGAACGTAATTGGTCGATGTGACACTTCCACAGTTTCCCATCAGCAGTTTGTAAATAGTAGGAATGGGGACCCATAAGTTGAGTTATGGTAGCGGGCACCCACAATGGGTCACTGGTAAGGTTTTTTGCAAAAACCGGGTCGCCTACCTTGAACATGTGATACTTGCTACTGGAGGCTTTTCTGGCGTGTAGGCAGGGTGTAGACGGTCAAGATGTGACCGAAGTTTCCGGCCCATCAGGAGTTCGACTGGGGTTTTGTTTGTGGTGCTGATTGGAGTAATATGAGGAGGAGATTGGAGTAATATGAGGAGGAGAAACATCCTGGTTACCTTGTCATGGATGTTCCCTTGTTCCATCTTGTGTAAGGTTTTCTTTATAAACTGGACCATTCGTTCAGCTCTACCATTGGCCGCAGGGTGAGCTGGCGATGTTAAAGCGTGGCGTATCCCCCGGTCTGCTAGGTATTGTTCAAATGCCAAGGCAGTGAACTATGGGCCATTGTCTGAAACCAAGACGTCTGGCAAGCCGTGTGTGGCAAATAGTCTGTTTAGTTTTTTAATGACTGCCTCTGTGGTGGTGTTTTTCATTTGTGGACCTCAAGCCAGTTGGAATAGGCATCCACTATTATGATAAATGTATGTCCTTTTGTGGGTCCCGCAAAATCGATGTGGATGCAGAACCAGGGACCCCGGGGTGCTTCCCATTCGGTTGGTGGTGCTTTTGGTGGAGCTGCGCATGTTTCCTGGCACTTGTTGCAGGTGGCTACCCAAGTTTCTATTTGTTTATCTATACCTGACCACCAAGCATAGCTCCGTGCTAGTGCCTTCATCCACACGATGCCCAGATGTCCATTATGCAATAGTTTTAGGACTTTATGCTGTAGTCTTTCTGTGATGACAACTCTGTCTCCCCATAACACACATCCTTTTTGGGTGAAAAGTTCTGTCTGTCTGTGTTTGAAGGGCTTGAAGGTGTCATTGAGTTCGTTGTCAGGCCAACCTCTTTCTACCCAGCTGAGGACTCATGCTAAACAAGGGTCTTTCCTTGTTTCAGATGTAATGTCTTGTGCAGTCAGCGGTGGTGGAGGGAGTGTCTTGATTTGTAGTAGAGCTAGAGTTGGAGCTGGGTCATCTAGGACTTCAGATAGCGGAGAATGGCTCAGGGCGTCAGCGTGGGGAATGGCTTTCCCCAGTCGGTATAGCAGTTGGTAGTCGTATGCGGCTAAAAACTCTGACCAGCATGTCATTCTCGACAATAAGATATGGGGAGTTGGTTTATCCCCCGCCAAGATGCCCAGTAATGGTTTGTGATCAGTGATTATAGAAAAGGACCTTCCATATACGTACTCATGGAATCTTTTGATTGCAGCCACAATAGCAAGAGCCTCTTTATCTAATTGGCTATAGTTTCTTTCAGTTTTAGATAAAGTTCTGGAAAAAAATGCAATGGGTGCCTCAGTGCCGTTTGGTAGGATGTCACTCAGGATGGCTACTACTCCAAACGGTGAGGCGTCACAGGTGACGTTTAAGGATAAAGTCTCATTATATTGTATCAGTACAGCATCAGATGTTAAAAGGTCTTTTACTTTCTGAAAAGCTCGCTCTTCTCAATGTCCCCAGACCCAGGAAGCCTTCTTATCGAGGAGTCTATGCAGGGGTTCAGCAACAGTCGCCTTCTGGGGTAGGAAGATGTTATAAAAGTTAATAAGTCCCAGGAAGGCTTGAAGATCTGTTTTGTTTTTAGGTCTTGGGGTGTTTTTTATTGCAGCCAATTTTTTTCTCAGTAGGGTGAATTCCCTGTTTGTCAAGAAGGTAACCAAGGAATTCAACCATCTCCGTACACAGTTGGCACTTGTCCTTCTTGACCTTCAGGCCAGCATCTTTAAATTTTTGGAGGACCATTCTCAGCCGCTTTTCTAGTAGACTTCTAGTGGGGGCAGCTATCAAGACATCATCGAAATATGGCACAACCCTTTTTATGCCTTGTAGCAATCTCTCCATCAGACTTTGGAAGATGCCAGGTGCTACACTCACTCCGAACTGGAGTCTATTACACTTGAATGCCCCTTTGTGCGTAACTATAGTTTGGGCTTCTGTGGTCTCTGCATCTATAGGCAGCTGCTGGTATGCCTGGGCTAGGTCCAATTTTGCGAATATTTTCCCGCCCCCAAGGGAGTGAAGTAGGTGTTGGACCACAGGCATGGGATAAGTGCTCTGCTGAAGCGCATGATTTAGGGTGGCCTTGTAATCCCCACAAATTCTCAGAGATCCATCAGGCTTTATGGGGGTTACAATTGGGGTCTCCCATCGGGCGTGGTCAATCGGTTCCAACACACCTTGGGCTATTAATTTCTCCAATTGTTCGCCAATCTTTGTTTTAAGTGTAAAAGGCACTCGACGGGGCTTAAGGCGAATGGGCGCAATATCTGAGCAGAGGTTAAACAATATGGGGGATCCCTTGTACTTGCTAGCTTCTTGGTGAACACTTCCTGGAATTCTTGGACGAGAGCCACTTCCCAGTCATCACTTTTGGTTTGGTTGATGCCCGCCAGTTCAATTCCCAGTGGCGCGAACCACTGCAAGCCTAATAAGCTGGGTCGATCTTTATCGATGACAGTAAGTGGTAGAGTTGAGGTGTGGTCTTTGAAGGAGACTTGGACGTGGCTGGAACCAGCGACTGGGATCCTATTTCCTTGGTAGTCCTTCAATATGATTCTTTGAGGGCTGAGATCCTGGTGACGGATGTCAGGGATCAGCTGTTTGAGGGTTTTCCAGGAGACCATTGATAGGGATGACCTGGAGCCGACTTCCATAATGCATGGACACTTCTCAATAGTGACCTTTACTCAGATCTTTCTTGCATCAAGGGATGAAGTGTGGCCGATGGTGATGGTTTGGTGTGCCTCTTCTTGTCTGGTAGAAGTGGCTGGTGCTCGATTTCTGTAGTAGTGGTTCCATTGGTTGCTTGGGTGGTCCCGATTTACTGGTGGGGTGCCTGTTGTCTGCCGGAAGTTATTTTCTCTGCGGGTTGGGCTGGACTCTCGCTTGCCTCTACAGACTTTTGCAATGTGGGCCCTCTTTCCACAGGAATGACAGAGGGTGTCTAGGAATTTGCAGTCTGATCGTGGGTGGTTTTCCCCGCATCCAGCACACTGATATGAGGGCTTATGAGCCCACTGATCTCGCTGATCGCGGTCTGACCTGAGTCTGTTGACCTCCTCTTCCTCACTTTCTGAGGAGGATTCAAGATCTTTATGATGCGTGGTTGTTGCGTGCCTTTCGGAAAGGGGCGTATGGTCACTGGCGAGTTGGCGGTGCGGTGCGTTTGCTTGGTGCATTCGAGCTGCTGATTTCCTGGTTGCTTCCGCTGCAGTAGCATTGGCGATGACATCCACGAGGGCGATGTCCTCCTTTGCCATGATTTTGCTCTGGGTTGTGGGGTCTTTTAGACCCAGAACAATTTGTTCTCTCATGGCTTCTTCGAGGTTTACGAAGCCACAGAGTCCCCCCAGGTTTCTGAGGTCTGCGATGAAGTCTCCAACACTTTCGCTTTCCTGTTGGTCCCTCTGGTAAAACTCGTGTCTCCTGATGAGTGTTGACACTGCTGGTCATTCTGCTGTGATTAGTGTGCTCTCAGCCACGTGCTTTGTTCGCGTTCAGTGAGTGTTCATTCAGGTCTCTCGTCTCTGAATCCCACCTTCGTTGCCAGTGTTAGATCTGGGAGCGTGGGTGCAAGGAACGGAGACGAGGCATCGAATAGTGACTCCAACTCTTTATTAGTGACTTCAGAACAGAGCAAAATACAAGGGTAGCAGCAGCTCCTTTTATATAGCTGGCTGCTGTCACAACACCCAATGATTTGAGTTTGCCGCGCTGGAAACGACCAATCAGCAGCGACCCGCTATCAGCCAATCAGATCAGCCAAACCCAACCAATCACGATCCGCTACTAGCGGGCCAATCAGAAGTGCAGGGTTACGAGCCTGTCGTGGAAAGAAAACTATTAGAATTGCAAGCTAATGAGTTTGCTTAGTTCGGAACAGAATTTATTCTGAACAGACAAGGAAGAAAGCTGATCGGGCACCCTATTTAGGTCTAATCATAATTATGTACTACAAACTTTAATGGAAGTTATTCAAAAATAAATTACTGCCACAACTAGCAGATCATTAATAGTTTTGTTAAGGTTAGTTTTCACATAGCCAACAATATAAACACAATTACTTGTTTTGTGCTGCTGCCTGAAGTCTTGGTGAACTGAAAATATTTTTTTTTCTTTCTTTTTTTAATTTTTACTGGTTTTTAAGACAAACATAGACAAACAAAACATAAAAACATCAAGCCATCTTCCATATATATACATACAGTGTGTCGGTTGGTTTACAAATTGTTTTGTGCTTCCATTTTGTAGTCTTCAATTACAATTACATTATATATATTCTCATATTTTTTTTTTTTTATTATATATTCTCATATTTTTAATCAAATATTAAATATATTAATATCATTGTTAATCAATCATTTGACTATACTTTTATTCATTCATGTTTTACGAAATAATCTATATTTTACTTAATTTGTTTTATGACAGTTCATATTATCATCTCAAATCTATCCTACAATCATTTTGTAGATATAATAAGAAAAGAATACCTCTTTATATATTTATTATTTTCTAAGAATCTACATATTTCATTACCATGTTTTATTGTCTAACCATTGATAGAATAGATCCCAAATGTTTATCATCTTGTTTTCTGATTTCAAACGTCAATCTACTCATTTCAGCACATTCCAATATTTTCTTAATGATTTCCTTCTGTAATGGTATTTTCTCATTTTTCAAGTTTTTGGCAAATGCAATCCTAGCCGCTGTTAATACATTTACAATCAGGTATTTACTATATATTTCAGGTAAAATTCCCAATAAAAATATCTCTGGTTTCAAGTCTATATGCTTTTTTGTCATTTTTTCCAACCACATGTGGATTTTAGTCCAATATGTTTTAGCATCCGCACAAGTCCACCACATATGGTAAAATGAGCCAGGTGTCTGATGACATTTCCAACATTTTTCAGATTTGTTCTTGAACATTCTTGCTATTCTTATTGGGGGGGAAATGCCACCTGTAAAACATCTTATACAAATTTTCTTTATATGCTGTTGACATTGTCATTTTATAATTTTGAGACCACAATTTTTGCCATTTCTCTAGATCAATCCCATATCTAAAATTCTTCCCCCAAGCAATCATTGTTTCTTTCATTTGCTCTTCTTCTAGTTTAATTTCTAATAAGTATCCATACAATGTTTTAATCACCTTTTCATTAGTGCCTGTCAAAATCTTATCTAAATCAGTTAGTTTATCATAGAAACCTTCTGTTTTAGAATCTTTATCATACCTTGAATGTATTTGCGCATATGAAAACCAATTCATCTTTATTCCTTGTTCCTCTAATTTTTGCATAGATTTAAGTTCACCCCTTTCATGCAATATTTCACCATATCTAACTGTTTATTCCTTTTTATATATTATAGGATAAGAAAACACTTCAATAGTTGATAGCCAGACTGGAATTTTCAAATAACATTGTCTTTTAATCTTCTCCCAGTTTAACCCCAGAGACTCCCACATATAATGTCTTCTAAACTATCCCTGTGTTTTAGTTCCTTTATACCATAGAAAAGCATGCCACCCCAACAACAGATCAACAATCTAATGTCAACAATCTAGTGTTTCTTAACGTTATCCATTCCTTAACCCACATCAGATTTGTAACTTGGTAGTACAACTCCCAATTAGGCAAACCAAATCCTCCTCTTATTCTGGCATCTTGCAAAAGTTTTAACTTTATTCTCGCTTTCTTACCTTGCCATATATATTTCAACACAATTTTATTTAAATCTGCAAAATAATCTTTTCCAAGCCTCACTGGAATTGTTTGGAACAAATATAAAATTCTGGGAAATATATTCATCTTGATTGTTGATATTCTCCCTATTAATGACTGTCGTAAATTTTCCCATTTCGTCAAATCTAGCGCTATCTGCTGCTTAAGTTTGATATAATTATTCTCTTTTAGTGTACTAAATCTTGCTGTCAAATGTATCCCCCAAGTACTTGATCTTATTTGTGACCTGAATTTTCAATAGATCCAGCAGTTCTTCCTTTTGTCTTGATAGAATATTCTTTGTCAAGATCTTTGTCTTATCTTTATTTATTTTCAAACCAGCCAGCTTTCCATATGCCTCTGTCTTTTTTATCAATTTTGATGCTGTTTCTAATGGGTCTTCTAAAATGAAAACCAGATCATCTGCGAATGCTTGCAACTTAAATTCTTCCCTTTTAATTTTCATCCCTTTTATATCCTTTTCTTCTCTAATATTTCTGTTTAGCACTTCCAAAGTTAACACAAACAACAGAGGTGATAGTGGGCACCCTTATCTTGTTCCTTTTCTTGTATTGATAGAGTCTGTCAGTTCTCCCTCTATCATTACCTTTGCCATTTGCTTATGATATACAGCTTCTATTGCTTGAATAATATTTTTACCAAAGCCCATCTGTTCCAGCTGCAATATCATGAATCACCAATTCACATTATCAAATGCTTTCTGTGCATCTAGAAATATCAAAGCCATTTGTTTTCAGGGTGTGCCTCATAGTATTCCAAAGTGTTCAAGATTACTCTCATATTATCTTTAATTTGGCAGAAATCCATTTTGATCAGGATGGATAAAATTGTTTAAGTATCTTTTAAGTCTTTCTGCCAATATTGAAGCAAAAATTTTATAATCTGCATTTAGTAAGGAAATAGGTCTATAGTTCTTGATTTATAATGGATTGGCCTCCTCTTTTGGAACAAGTGTAATATAAGCTTCTGACCATGATTTGGGTATCTTCTTCTTTAACATAACTTCATTCATAACTTCTAGCAATGGAAGGTTCAACAATTCTTGTAGTGTTTTATAAAATTCTGCCGGAAGTCCATCTGGGCCTGGTGCCTTTCCATTGTTTTGCTTCTTTAGTGCTTCAGTTAACTCCATCATCATTATATTGCTTTCTAACATTGTTTCAATCTCTTTAGATATCTGGGGTAGATTAACATTCTGTAAATACTGTTTAACTCTTTTCTCATCAATGTTCTCTTGTGTGTATAGTTTCCCGTAATAGTCTTGTATGATTTCCTTCTTCTCTTTACTACCATAGCAAATTTGGCCTTGGTCATCTATGAATTGCAATATTTTCCTTGATTCTTTCTCCTTTCTCAGTTTATATGCTAACCATCTACCTGGTTTATTTGCATCTTCAAAGTAGTTCTGTTTTGCACCTCTGATTTTCTGTGCTAGTTCTTCTTTTTCTTTTAGACCCATTTTATGTTTAGTTATATCCATTTTTAAGTTAATGTCCTTTTTCTGTGGCATTTTCTGTAGCTTTTTCAAGTCCTTTATACTCATCCTCCAATGCCTTATAGCAGGGGTCCCCAACCACCGGTCCCTGGACCAGAACCGGTCAGTGTATCATTTCTTACCGGGCTGCAAAGCTTGGGTGCCGCCATCTTGTTTCGACAGCACTTCTGGGTTTTCGGTTGCTTCCGGGTTTTTGGTTGGAAAGTGCTTCTGGTTTTTCAGTTGGAAAGTGGCATTTGGGTGCTCGCGCCTTAATTTCGTTGAAGGGGGGGTGGCTTCGAAAGAAGAGCCGTCCCGATGGTGGTGGAATCTCACATTACTCAGGTATCGGTCCGTGGAAGAATAAATAATCATGAAACCGGTCCCTGGTTCAAAAAATGTTGGGGGGCACTGCCTTATAGGCTAGTCTTTTCATGTTATTTCTTTTCCTTGTATAGTCTATTATCAAGCCTGACATATGCTTCATTGTATCCCATACGTTCTGCATTGATGTATCTTCTTTTTTGTTTTCTCTAAAGAAAAAGGCCAATTCTTTCTCCATCCACTGTGTGAAGTCTTTTTCCTTTAATATAGTATTATTTAACATCCATCTAGATCTTCTTCTTTGTCCTTTCCATTTAATTGTCATTGGATTGTGATCTGCCCAAGTACTTGTTTCAATATTTATTTCTTGAATATTAGCTAACAATTCTGTTGACATCCATATCATATCTATTCTGGACCATGATAAATGTCTATTTGAATAGAAGGTGTATTGTTTAGTCTTAGCATTTTTTTCTCTCCATGTATCTTTTAAATTTATTTCATCTATCATTTAAAAAAAATTTTTAGGGAGAGTCTTTCTGTTTTGCTTTGTTTTTTTCTATACTGTGTAGTCCAGTTTATTATCTACAATTCCATTAAAATATCCTATCATAACTATATTAGCATAGTCCAGTTCAATTATTTTCATATGTAATTTTTTATAAAATTCTTCTTGATTGTCATTCGGGGCATAGATTGCAATCAGGAGTGTTTTCATATTATTGTCCATTATTTCCACCATTGGTATTCTTCCATTGTCATTGGTATAGATCAATTTCGCTGGAATAATATCTTTACTGTATAGAACCACTCCTCTTTTCTTGCATTGTGTCAAAGAAGTAAATATTTTCCCTAGTTTTGGCTGTATCAGCAATTGTTCATGCTGCTTTTTGATATGTACTTCCTGTAGGCAGATTATATCAAATTTTAATTTCTCTAATTTTTGGAAAGTTTTCCTTCTTTTAACAGCTGAGTTAAGTCCATTTATGTGAATTGTAATCAGTTTTTTCTCTTCCATGGTTATATTTTGTAGTTAGGTTTAGCAGCTCTCATAGATCTTGGTTCACGTTATTCTTTGACTTCCACCTTTCCACCTACTGCACCTTCTTCTTTTTCAGTTGCCATTTGGCAGTCCTCTTGGAATTCAATTAGTGACATTTCTTTTTCTGCCTCCTCCTCTTTCCCTCCAAAATATTCTGTGTAAAATAATTCAGCTTTCTCAATTGAGTCAATTCTATGTCTCTGTTCTTGCCATGTGAACATTAAACCTTCTGGAATCAGCCATCTATAATTCATCTCTTTTTTAAGTAGCATTTTGGTCAGAAATCAGTATTCTCTTCTCTTCTCATCTCTCTCACTCTTCTGGGTACTTGTTTCAGGACCACAATCTCCTTGTCTTTATATTTCAATGTTTTCTCTCTTGCAATATTTGCATTTTAATGGCTTTCTTTGTAAATCTTGTTCTGTCCTTAATTAACATACTCGAGATCCCCGCGCTTTGATTGGCCAAAGCGCGGGGCTCTCCGATTGGTCAGGCAAGCCGCGCCGATTGGCTCGCTAGGAATCTCCCGCGATTGGTTCATTCGAATCGTGGGAGATTCAAAGCGGTGCCATTGGCTGCGGCCGCCGCGGCGAAAGGAATAAAAGCCACGGGCTTTTTTCCTTTCGCCAGTTCGGTTCCAACTTCCTAATAAAGAGCTTTGCACTAAAGTCACCGACTCCTGGCATCATTTCGCGGACACAACACTGGCGACGAGGATGGGATCCAGACCCTGAACCAAACCACATGTCCGACGGAAGCCAGACGAACCACCGAGATGGTGAAAATCGCACCACCCGCACCCTTCAACCCCGCCACCGAGGACTGGGAATTGTTCTCCGACCGATTCTGCATGTACCTCGAGTGCAGCGGCCTGAAGGACGCCACCGGCCCAATCAAACGCGCTGTCTTCCTGACCCACTGCGGGACCGAGATCTTCCAGATGGCCATGGCGCTGGCCAAACCCGCCGACGTGACCGCGATGGACTGGGATGTCCTCGAACCCATACTTCGGCGGCACTACGCTCCAGAGGTACCCATCCTGATCTGGCGCAACGAGTTCTACCGGCGGGACCAGAGGTCGGGTGAGAGTTTCAGCGACTTCGTCGCCGAGCTGCGGCATTTAGGGGGGCTCTGCGAGTTCGATAACCTAAACGACGCCCTGCAAGACCGAATCGTGCTCGGGTTGTGGGACCCCGTCCTCCAGAGCTGGCTGATGGCCAAGGGCAACATCAGCCTAGCAGACACCCTCACCGCAGCCGCAGCCGCCGAAGCAACCCGAACTTCCGCCGACCGCATGCGCAGACCGAACACTGGGGACCGCAGCGGAAACAACAACCCAGCGAGGTCGACCGAGCCCAAACCCTAGACGACCACCCACCAGGGCAATTTCCACTCGGCATCGGGCACTTCCGATGACGAGGAGGACATCCATCGACTCCAGACAGGCCGCGACCCACGGAACCGGCGAGGTCGTAAGTCGAGGACCAACTGTCCCGGCTGCGGCGGCGACCACTCCAGGTCGGAATGCCGGTTTTTCGAATCGATCTGTCGGCATTGCGACAAGAAGGGACACATCGCCCGTGTCTGCCGCTTGAAGAAAAATCGCAGCCCGGCACGATGGGACCAGAACGACCGGAGGAGAGAAAGCACACCACCCCGGACCAGAGATCACCCCTCGGACAGCCGAAGGGACCGGAACGGGCAATCCTCGCGAGGCGGCGACAACCGGCGGAGAGAGGAGACCCACCAGATGGTCACCATCGGCCACACCATCACCAACGACGCCCGGAAGGTCCACGTGGAGGTAGGCATCGAGGGCCAGCCATGCAAAATGGAGGTGGACTCCGGGTCCTACCTCTCCATGATTGCATGGCATGAAATAAAGCGCTTGGTGCCTACCCTCCAAAGGAGGAACGTAGACAGCCAGAGACTCATTGTAAAGGACTACCAGGGAAACCGCATCCCGGTAGTCGGAACCAAACACTTCAAAATCACGTATAAGGGGCGCACCGAACGACTTCCCCTAACAATCGTCGACCGCGACCGCCCAAGCCTACTGGGACTGCAATGGTTCGCCCCGCTCGACATCGCACTCACGGGAGTCGACCACGTCACCGACGACAGCTGGGAGCAGCAACTGGCCCGGGAGTTCCAAGAGGTCTTTGACGGAAACCTAGGCAAGTACCAAGGGCCCCTTATATCTTTCGACCTAGACCCTAACGTCCCCAGAAAACGCCTGAAACCAAGGCGGGTGCCATTCGCACTGAAACCCAAGATAGACGAGCAAATTGACAAGCTCGTCAAACAAGGGGTTCTACAGCCCATAGACCACGCCCGGTGGGAGACCCCCATAGTCACCCCGATCAAGTCCGATGGGTCGGTGAGGATCTGTGGGGACTATAAGGCCACCCTAAATGGCGCGCTGCAACAAAGCGCCTACCCCGTCCCAGTAGTGCAACACCTACTGCACTCACTGGGAGGGGGCAAGGTTTTCGCCAAGCTCGACCTCGCCCAGGCATACCAACAGTTGCCGGTCGACGAGCAAACGGCAGAAGCGCAGACCATAGTCACCCACCGGGGGGCATTCAAATGAAACCGACTCCAATTCGGAGTCAGCGTGGCACCGGGCATATTCCAAAGCCTAATGGAGAGACTATTGCAAGGTATCAAGGGTGTGGTACCTTACTTCGATGACGTCCTAGTATCGGCAGCCAACCAAGCCGAACTAGAGGGTCAACTAAGGGAGGTCCTAACCAAATTTAAAGAGACCGGACTAAAAGTCAAGAGGGAGAAATGCCAGCTTTGCACGGAATGAGTAGAATTCCTGGGCTACCTCCTAGACCGTCACGGCATTCACCCCACAAACAAAAAAATCAAGGTCATCAAAGAAGCCCCCATACCCAAGTCAAAGACTGAGCTACAAGCGTTCTTGGGGTTACTGAACTTTTACAATGTTTTCCTACCCCAAAAGGCGACGGCGGCGGAGCCCTTGCATAGGCTTCTGGACAAGGTGGCGACCTGGACTTGAGGGAAACGCAAGCAAGCCGCCTTCCAAAGAACGAAGGACCTCCTCACCTCCGACGCCGTCCTCATACAATTCAACGAGACCCTACCTCTGGCAGTCACATGCGACGCATCACCCTTCGGCGTCGGCGCTGTCCTCAGCCATACCCTTCCTGACAGAAAAGAAGCACCCATCGCATTCTTTTCAAGGACCCTCACCAAACCGGAGCGGAACTATAGCCAACTGGACAAAGAGGCTCTGGCTATAGTTGCCGCCGTAAAACGATTCCACGAATACCTCTACGGCCGGACTTTCACCGTCATAATGGATCACAAGCCGCTGCTGGCAATCCTTGCAGGAAACCGAGCCTACCCCGAACATTCTTTCTCCCCGAATGACAAGGTGGTCTGAGTTCCTGGCAGCCTACAACTACGAACTCATACACAGACCGGGTAAGACGATCTCCCATGCAGACGCCTTAAGCCGCTCGCCGCTCGCCGCTACCGGAACCCGACACCGACCCAGCACCCACGACGACCACCCTCAGCATAGAGACTCTACCCAACCTGCCCATAACCGAGTCAGACATTGCCCGAGAGACTAATAAAGACAAACGTCTGGCGAGGGTGCTGCATTGGGTGGAGAAAGGGTGGCCGGAAAGGGACAACGACGAGTCCGTCAAAACGTTCCGAAACCGCCAAACGGAACTCTCATTATTAAAAGGGTGCATACTATGGGGGGATAGGGTGGTCATTCCGGAACAGCTACAGGGGAAGGTTTTGGAACTGCTACACGAGGGGCACCCTGGCATCGTGAGGACTAAAGCCCTGGCCAGAAGTTACACTTGGTGGCCAGTGATGGACAAACAAATAGAGGCCTGGGTAGCTAGGTGCCAACGATGCGAGGAAACTAGACAAAGCCCACCCACAGCACCCGTCCTAGAGTGGGAAACCCCAAGGGGACCTTGGTCTAGGATCCATATAGACTTCGCCGGGCCCACAAAAGGACACACCTTCCTCATAACAGTTGACGCTTACTCCAACTGGCTGGAGGTAAGCAACATGAAGACGACAACCACGGAGGCCGTGATCAAGGAACTCTGCAAACTCTTTGCAACACACGGCCTCCCAGACATCGTCGTCTCCGACAATGGGCCCCAGTTCACCTCGCTGGAATTTGAAAAATTCCTAGCGGAAAGGGGCATCCGCCACGCGCTGACAGCACCGGCGCACCCAGCAGCGAACGGTAGGGCGGAACGGATGGTACAATTCACTAAAAAACCATCCGGAAAATAGACCACGGGGAGATCCAGGAGAAAATAAACAAACTACTCTTCACCCAACACATAACCCCAAATACCACAACCAATAAAAGCCCAGCCGAACTATTAATGGGCAGAAAGCTAAGGTCCCCACTCGACAGATTACACCCCACGTATAACCCGGAGAGGCCCCCAGACTCAAACACCAAACACCGAACCTTCGCACCCGGCGACCCCGTATACGCAAAGAACCTGATGGGAGACCCACTATGGATTCCAGCCATCATCACACAAGCAACAGGCCCACACTCGTACCGGCTACAAACAGCAGACGGACGAGCGTGGAAACGCCACATCGACCAACTAAGGTCGAGGACTACCAACCAACAAACCACCAGCACACAAACAGGCGAAACCAACCCCCACAACACAAACCAAGGGGGGAGGGAATACCCAGGGGACCAAAACCAAAGAAGAATAAACCAGCAGTACTCACCGGAAAGCAGCCATCACGACCCCTTGCCAGGAAGGAACAGCCAGGCCAGCTCGACCGACCCGGAAAGACCGAGCGGGAGCGGCGAAACCCGCAGCTCAACCAACCCGGAAGGCCCAGGAGGGAGCTACGGAGAAAGGACCGGCCCAATCGACCAGCCGGTTCCCACGACGGCAGCAGGAGCAGCAGAGATCCCGACCGAACCGGCCGGGATCCAGCCTACAACTGAGTTGCGCAGGTCAAGTAGGACCAGACGGAGCCCCACCTACCTACGTGACTACGCAACGTAAGGACTGAACCAAGAGGGGAGGGGTGTTCTGTCCTTAATTAACATACTCGAGATCCCCGCACTTTGATTGGCCAAAGCGCGGGGCTCTCCGATTGGTCAGGCGAGCCGCGCCGATTGGCTCGCTAGGAATCTCCCGCGATTGGTCCATTCGAATCGCGGGAGATTCAAAGTGGTGCCATTGGCCGCGGCCGCCGCGGCGAAAGGAATAAAAGCCGTGGGCTTTTTTCCTTTCACCAGTTCGGTTCCAACTTCCTAATAAAGAGCTTTGCACTAAAATCACCGACTCCTGGCATTATTTCGCGGACACAACAATCTGATGTGAACTTCTCTTGGTAAGCGATTTCTCATTGCATATCTTTTGAAGACTTGATAAACCTCACCTATTTCATTCTGGGTGAGAAGTAGAGAATATATCTGCTAAACTAATACAGTATTCAATAAATGCAAAAAAAGCTTTTATAAACTTTTATCACCAGAATGTTTTTTTAAAACAAAATCTGCTGCTGATTCTGTGATAAACTTTGCTAAAAAGGAACTCCATGCCTCCCACAGATTGCTTTCTATGTAAGTTAATGATTAACTAGCTAGCTTGTTAATCTGAATATTTGATTAAAAATGTACATAAGGATGAAACTTCGGAAATATTTGTTTTTGTCTGAACACAATTAGTTCAGCAGTACATATGTAGCAAAAGGATCTTCCTGAAGTGAACTCTTTAAGATGATAATGTAGATAGATAGATAGATAGATAGATAGATAGATAGATAGATAGATAGATAGATAGACAGACAGACAAACAGACAGACATTTTGATTTCATTAATTTTAAAATACAAAACATAGAGAGTGAAATTGAAAATGGAGATATTCTTTGCCAGTAAATCATTATATCTCAAAAGGTTTGGTTTGGGTACATGTGAGAAAAGGGGAAAGAACCACTGTGAAAATGTTTGGAGTTCAAATAGTAGATTGATTTTTCTATATGGGAACTGCAGCAAGATAATTGCATTCACAGTGGTGGAGGAGCAATGACATTCTGGAGGAATGAGTTGTCAAAATTTGTCAAGATGGCAAAACTGGCTTGTTTGCTCAGAGAGAGAGAGAGAAAAAAAACTTTTCTGAAGGACTGAAACCTTATATATCAAAGGTGTTCAACCTTGGCAACTTTAAGACTTGTGGACTTCGATTCCCAGAATTCTCCAGTCAACCTTGCCAAGGATGGAAACCCCTGCCTTATATGAACTGGTGGGGGGACAGTGGGGACCCAATAATATATTTAAGAGATTGAGGACTAAAAATGATCCAGGTTGACTAAACAGTTTTGCATAACATCTAAGAGGGATGGGTGGGGGAGTTAATAAGATTGCAACTAAATGTGTCATATTTCATTATTTTTTTCTTCTCTTGAACTTTTTTTGTTTTTTTCCTCCGTTAGATTTGTCCTTACTTTGTGTAAAATTATATATATATATATATATATATATATATATATATATATATATATATATATATATATATATATATATATATATATATGTATGTGTGTGTATATATATATATATATATATATATATATATATATATATATATATATATATATATATTCTTAAGTTTTTGCGGGTACTCACATGTCTGGCATTCAGCTTTGTTCGGGTATTTTCCCACGTCATAATAGTGGTGCTTTTAAAGTTGTAGCAATGTTTTGGCAGAATCTCATCTGCCATCATCAGGCTTCTGTATAGTGTTCATCTGTTGGTGAGGAATTGCTGCCCGCGAGGTGCTCCTAATGCCCTTCCCCCTTATTTTGCACGTTTTAAAATAGGCCTAAATTTGGGGGGAGGGGCTTAATTTGATTTTATGCCAAAAAAACATGCTGGGCCTTCCTATTGGTGGAGGCCGTATTGTTGGAGAAACACGGTGTATACATACATGCATACATACATACATACATACATACATATATATTCTTAAGTTTTCGCGGGTACTTACATGTATGGCATTCAGCTTTGTTCAGGTATTTTCCCACGTCATTGTAGTTGTGCTTTTAAAGTTGTAGCAACATTTCAGCAGAATCTCATCTGCCATCATCTGCTAAATTTGCATATGCTTTCCATAAATAATGCACTTTTTATTTTAACTTCTCATGAGCCCCATTAAGTGAAGCTAATCCCCTTTCTAACCCAATTGTTAATTTTTGGCAGTTCAGAAGACAGCAAGTAACCACAGTGGCTCAATTATTTGAGCTAATTAGTTAATGATTTTTCTGGAAAATATTTGTAATCCTACTAGAATAGACGCTGAAAGTTTTTTAGAGGCTATTAGTTCATAAAAGAATAAGAAAAAAAAAAGATTGAGGGCAGAGCTGGCATCGTGACGACACGGCATGCGATCTTGGAGGTCTGAGATTGCTGCTGATATCTTTGCTCCTGGATGGTCCAATTGGATCTAAACCATCCTGAAGAGTCAGTGAATGTAAAGAGCGCATCCTGTTGATCCAAGGGACACTGCAAAGTCCCTGGTAGATCCAGGAGAAGCTCTTTTTGCCAGCGGTAAAAAGGCAGCCATTAAAGCTGCTGAAGTTGGGACAGCTCCGAAAAGAAATAGAATGGAAAGAGAAAGTGTGCCAATTTGGTGAGAACTTTTTCTTTACTTTAAGATTTGAAAGGACACCATAAGGAAAAAAAAGAATCTGTTAAAGTTTTGACAGAAGTGATTAAGTGGGGATTTTAAACAGGAAGTCAAGTAATATTTTAATTCTTTTTTCTCATTGCTGGATTTTCTATACATGATTTTATATTTTGAAACTGGACTGAGTTTTTTTCTTTTTCCATCTATTCTTTCTCTCCTTTTTGACTTTATAATATTCTAGGCTAGAAACTCCCTTTTAGTCATCTTTTTAAATATCTTTTCCCCTTTTTAATTAATTTTTATTATATCTTGTTTGGAAAAGGAGGGGGAAAGTGAAAGCAGAAGAATGACCTGTATTAGTATCAACACATCATTCATTACATTTACACTGTCATTTAAATAATTGGATCATATAGCTATAGCTCAACATGTTACATTAATCTTTATTACTCAAGGCGTCTATGGAAAAGCAGGGTAGAATAGGGTAGGGTAGAGTAGAATAGAACAGAACAGAATAGAATATTTTATTTGGCCAAGTATAACAAGGAATTTGTTTCTTTTGTAGAAGCTCTCAAAGCAACATATATGCCACAGTATATGCAAGTTATGTATGTTAGCTATGCGACAGTAGATTCAACATTGTCACAAGCCTCATATAAGCATGCTTTTATAGTTCCCTGTAATGAACAAGACTAATAGAAATCAGTCATGAGATTTTGGCTTTAATTTTAACAAAATTGATGGTCTGTTTTGTTTGTGTGTGTGTTTGTTTGTTTTAAGCTACCCTGTGTCACAGTTTTCCATTTGGAGGGTCTTATAAATGTCATAGATAGATGATAGATGATAGATAGATAGATAGATAGATAGATAGATAGATAGATAGATAGACTTGAAGGATTTTGATTATATGAGCAAAATATGAGATTTTACATTTTCATCATCCTTCACTATTAACTATGATGGGAGTTGTAATTCAGTAACATTAGAAGGGCCGGTATTACCTATGACCAGGATTAAATGAAATATGCTTTTAAAAATAATAAAATTTATTTTTAAACAAACTAGTAAGACATATGGTTGCAATTTATCTGGATACTTTTGTCTGAAAATTCAGATGTATGATGTCCCTGGAGCAATTTAGTCAGAAAACAATTAGAAAGGGATTTATTTATCTTTTGTCTCCATTACAATCATTGTTTTTCCAAGTGGTTTTTCTTTATAGTTCCTTCTATACAGTTAAAAAAAATAAAACACCCTTCCAGCTTAGTCTATAAAATGAATCCAAGAAAAAATCGATTTCATTAAGATTTGTTGTAGTATGTGTTGGCATCTGCTGATTTTTTTTATGGTCTAAAATTTTATGAAATGCTAATTTGCCTTAAACTAGAGATTCAGTAAAAAAATTCATACTCTCTTTCATGTTGGTGTTATATATTTCAGTAAGGTTAGGGATATGATTAATGAACAGGCTTTTAAATATATTAAATAGTTCTGCCTGTTGAACTTGCATTTGTTTTGAATAGTATAAAACTTTCCATATTGGTAAAGATTATGTTCACACTTTGACTCTGTTCACTATTTTATCTGTAACAGCTATCTTATGCTAAATGAGATCATTATTCTTTCCAAAAAAACATTTCCTACTATAATTTTGAACTGTTTTTTCAATTTCCTAAGCAAGAAGATTTGTCCCCAGACATCTAGAACTTTTGACTTACACAGTAGAAAGCAAACTAAATAAATATCTGGAAGAGGAGAAAGCAAAGTTATTACACATTTTGGCCCTGAGAGAGATTGCATGACTTTTGATCTCAGAGCTTTAAAAGTGGAGAGAAAGACTCCAACATGGATCTGACAGGCTTTCCAGCTAATGTCAAGTAGACATAGAATAGTGTAGAGAAAGATTTTTCCAACTTTGTTTTTTTCATAATTTTGTGAGAACTTGATGGGGTTCTGTGAGAGACTAAGGACAAAAATACCCCCTTCACTTTTGTCACTAAAGTTTTGCCTTTGATGAGGAGTTGTAATATTTGTTTTAAAAGGTTCCACTGCCTGACAAAGTTTGAAAAACCCTAATCTAAAGGACAATAATTCAGTTATCCAAGATATAGATCATAACAGCTCCTGTCACATCCTAAAACAGTGTTTCTCAACCTTAACAAGTTTAGGATGTGTGGATTTCAACTCCTAAAATTTTTGGGATTGAAGTCCATATATTTAAAGTTGCTGAGGTTGAAAAACACTGTTGTACTTGTTGTTTGTTTGATACACAATATGCTGCGATAGAAAAGAAAAGGAGGTCTGCAGAGAATGGACAGTTGGCCTGCTGGGAAGATTGCTGCAAAAGGAAGGAGGAGATAGAGGCAGAGGGCAGACAGGAAGTTGGCCATTCTGGGAAGGTTGCTGATGTAGAAAAAGGGACAGGCAGAAAGTTCTTCCCAGCTGAAACAAAGAGTTACATGGTAAGTCACATGGTTTTTTTTTAGTACTTATTGCACCTCTGGAACCAATTAACAATCAGTAGTGAGACACCACTGTATTCTTAAGAAAACTTGTTATAAATGTTTATCTGTAACTGTAGTTGGCAACTTCAACAAAAACAACTTGTGTTGTTTTGTTTAGTAAGCATGGAGGACTGGAGCCAACTGAGTCACTTTGCCTACCCTAGGTTTTGACAAACTCCTTGATATAGATATGCATCTGATTGTACAATAAGAATGTAAAGTAAAACACAGTTTTGAAATAGTGGCCATTCCTTCTCTGAGCCTGCATTCGTCCGTATTTATTCCAAACTTTTATAAAACATTCAGGTAGCGCAACAGTGGTGGGATTCAATTTTTTTTTACTGCTGGTTCTGTGGGCGTGGCTTGGTGGGCGTGGCGGGAGGATACTGTAAAATCTCCATTCCCTCCCCACTCCTGGGGGAAGATTACCAACGGTTCTCTGAACTATTCAAAATTTCCGCTACCGGTTCTCAAGAACTGGTCAGAACCTGCTGAATATCACCTCTGTAGTGCAGCCAGAAAAAAACAATTCATTATGCCTTTTGTAGTTGGGCCAAAAATGGTACATGCTAAAAGAATAATTCATAAGCCATCTTTATTGCATCGGTGATATCTTTGCACATACCTGGTTATAACTTTTATGCCTTTATTTTAGTTTAGTTTACAAAAAATGTACTGTATGCAGCTGCTCATATTTTATATTATAAGCCAGCATGGTTTACCAACCATAATACAACAATAATAAGGATAAAGCCAACATAAAAATTGCCAGTGTCCTGAAAGACAATACACCCTTCATGGCCAACAGATCACTTTCCTATAGTTCAGTCAACATGTGCCTCCTAAGATAAGTTGAAAGCCTCTGAAAAGGAAACAGACTTTCAAAACTGTGTGTCTTTGATATCTGTTAGTAAATTAAAAATTAATGATATATGTCAGTCAAACTTAGAAAAATACAAAAAGTATTCCTGTGCAGGGCCCTACACAAATACTATGGGGAACACAGAATAAAAGAGAAATGTAATGATAGCTTTTCTTAAATCCCATGGCTGTAGTTATCTGGGTAAGGCTTGTAAGTATACCAGTGAAAGATAAGACTTATAGACTTATGCACTGCTGTATTATAACATCTTCTTGTAGCAATTATTTGTGTTATCTTAATATTTTACTTCTAGGAGTATTGTTCATCTTTGTTAAACCCTCAGCGGAGAAGCAAATTTCCCCTTTTCTTTTCTGAAGATCCTTCAGTGTGCATTTCTGTATGATATAGTAAAAAAAAAATGGTGGGATCTGCCTTTTTTAGAGTGTCTCGTCCATGCAATGCACATAAAAATAAGTGAAGAACCATCACAGATACCACCAACTTTCTTGTCCACATTCTTTGGACATCCCTGATGATGTAGTCCCCACACTGATATAGAGACTTGCTTCATCCCACCCTAGAGTAAGGTTCTCACATGAAACAAATTGTCTTGCTATGAGGCTAATCACCAGGTCCTTTTGTGCCTTAAAGGAATATTAAATAGGCTCCTGTGGGGGGTGGGTGCCTTGTTGACCATTGAACCTAAAGGTATGTTATCACTGGGAAGAATATAGCCTTAACAGTATTCACCTGGCCACCATGTCCTATCAAATAGATAGATGTCACAATTGTCACCGTAGCTGGTTTTTTTTTCTTTTCTTTTTAACAAACTTTATTCAGTTTTCACATTAAAAACAAAAATCTCTTTTTGGTGGACAACATATTTCCGGGTCATCATCTTTACATACAAATATGACAGAAATTATACAATGATATATGCATACTTAATTCTATTATTACCTTTTCCATTCCAAATTTTCAGTAGGGAGAGAAACAAACACATTAATTCTAGCCTCTTTCCTTAATTTCAATTTTGTTTCATTTCAATTATTTCAAATTAATCCTTTAGTATTTGTTTTTAAACATAAACAATATGTATTTAATAAATACTAATAAAGTTTAATTCTAAATTCTTTCATTAATCCCAATCTAAACATTTAATTTCATTTCAATTATTTCAAATATAATCCTTAATATTTATTTTAAAAATACAAATAAACAATATATATTTGCCTAATAATGGTAATAATGAAGTTACCAATGTCTCTCCTTGCTTTTAATAATCTATATTAAACTTATTAATTTAGCTGGTTCTTTAGTCTATCACATTCCCTTTCAATTACACACATTTAATAAGTTCTTATTACCCCTTGTCACCCTGCAGAATCCCCCTTTTAATTCATCAACCATTATCTCTGAAAAGGCAATTTCTTTTCAACATTTTACTAGTTCTGTGGTTCTTTCTGTCACATGCCTGTTTCTTACTGCTTCTCTGGTGCATTGTCCAGGGAATGAACCCGAGTGTCCTCCCGCTCTCTTCCCCATGTCTTTTCTCATTCTTTCTACATTTCCTGACTTCACAAATATTCCTTCTTTTAATTGTAAAGAAACAATTTCCTTTCAACATTTTACCAGTCTTACTGTTTCTCCTCCCTCTTTTTTCCCCATGACTTTTCTCATTCCAATTTATCTCCTTCTTAATATCTTCCCTTTCCCTTTTCTGCTGAATCTTCCTGCCTTTTCTAACTTCACAATTATTCCCTCTTTTAATTGCTTTCTTAAAATTCAAATTTTTAACCTTCCTTCTTTCCCCACTTCTTTGTAATGTTCTTTGTGTTAATTGTCCATTCAAAATGTCTTCTCCTTGAGTCAATTCCTGCTCTTCTGAGACTCTTTCTTCTTGTTCTTCAATCGCCATTTCCATTTTTTCTAGCACAGAGCAAAGTGATTCGCCTCTTTCCTGTAGTAATTCTCTCATATTTTTAAGTTCCATTTTTAAGTCCCAAAGAGATATCATCATTCTTATATTTTATAATCCTCAAAGTCCACAAAAAAAACAAACCAAAACCACTTTTACTTTCCTTCTTTCTTCTTTCAATTTTTTAAAGTTCTCAGCTATTCCAGTTCAGGGTTCATACCAAAAACATCAGTCAGTTTCAGTCCTGTTAGGTCTGGAGCATGGGTGCGAATGATGGAGACGAGCCGGTAGAACAGTGAACTTCAAACTCTTTATTTACATGTTGTGACAGCTCAAACTGGAGGGCTGCTATAGCCTTCCTTATATAGGCAACTTATTAGCTATTCAACCAATAGCAAATCTGGTCATAAGGGAGTTTGGAAGTGTGAGATGGTAGCCGCGATTGTAGTTGATCTATGTGGCACCTCCAAAGTCTGTCGTCAGGGCACTGAACGAGGTATGATCTTGGGCCGGTTATGTGGATTATGGTCGCCCGATAAGTTTTTAGCAAATACTAAAATACAGCGGATCGCCCGATAAGTTTTTAGCAAATACTAAATTGCCTACCTGGAAGGTACAGCATCGCCGCTGGATCCGAGTGGCTTTTCCGGTTCGTAGGCTGGGTGTAACCGATTGAGGTTGGAGTGGAGCTTTCGTCCCATTAGCAGCTCGGCAGGAGTTTTGTTGGTGATGCTGTGAGGTGTGATGTGCTGTAGAAAAAGGATCCGGTTGATTTTCTCGTTGATGTTGTCGTAGTCTATCTTTTGGAGAGTCTTTTTGACGAATTGTACCATGCTCTCAGCCCTACCATTGGCAGCAGGGTGCACAGGCGAAGTGAGCGCATGTCGAATACCGCGGTCAGCCAGGTACTGCTCAAAAGACAGCGCGGTAAATTGGGGCCCGTTGTCGGATACCAGAACGTCTGGTAATCCGTGGGTTGCAAAAAGTTTTTTGATGACCGTGTCAGTGGTCGTGTTTCTCATTTGGTGAATCTCAAGCCAATTTGAGTAGGCGTCGACGGTTAGCAGAAACGTGTGGCCTTTGGTTGGCCCAGCAAAGTCCAGATGGAAGCGGGACCAGGGTCCCCACGGCGTCTCCCATTCGGTTGGGGTTGCCTTTGGTCGAGTGTTGCTTACTTCTTGGCATCTCTTGCAAGTTTTCACCCACTATTCAATTTGTCTGTTGCTGCCTGGCCACCATGCGTAGCTCCATGCAAGGCCCTTCATGCGCACGATGCCAGGGTGGCCATCGTGCAAGGTTCTTAGCAGTGTCTGTTGGAGTCGTTCTGGGATAACGACTCTATCGCTCCAGATGATACAGCCCTTCTGCGAGAACAACTCTGTTTGATGACTTTTGAATGGTACAAAGTCGTCTGGTACTTGGTCCAATGGCCATCCGCGTTCCACCCATGTGAGGACTCGCGCCAAGATGGGGTCGCATTTTGTTTCTCTCGCAATGTCATGGGCAGTTAATGGCGGCATGTGGAGTGTCTCGATCTGCAACGCTGTCATCGTTGGTGCAGGATCATTAATGGTTTCAGGGAGCGGTGTACGGCTCAACGCGTCGGCGTGGGGAATGGCTTTACCAGGACAATATTGTAGCCGATAATTGTAGGCAGCCAAGAATTCTGACCAGCGGGTCATTCTGGGAGAAAATATGTAGGGAGTTGGCTTATCCCCAGCGATGATACCCAGCAATGGTTTGTGGTCAGTTACAATGGTGAAAACCCAGCCGTACACGTACCCATGACATCTTTTAATAGCTGATATGATTGCCAGGGCTTCTTTATCGATCTGGCTGTAATTTCGCTTGGTTTTCGAGAGCATCTTTGAGAAGTAAGCAATAGGGGCTTTGTTACCGTTAGGTAACACATGGCTCAAAATGGCACCAAAGGGCGATGCATCACATGTAATGTTTATTGGTAAAGTCTCATTGTACTGTATTAGTACGGCGTCCGAAGTCAGTAGTTTTTTCACATTATGGAACGCCTGCTCTTCTTTGTGACCCCATACCCAAATTGCTTTTTTATCTAATAGACGATGTAAAGGTTCAGCGACAGTTGCCTTGTGCGGCAAGAATACATTATAGAAATTGATGAGGCCTAAGAACGCCTGGAGGTCGGTCTTGTTCTGCAGTCTGGGAGCGTTTTTTATTGCTTTCAACTTGCTATCGGTAGGGTGAATACCCTGACTGTCAATTAAGTACCCTAAGAATTCAACACGATCGGTATACAGTTTGCACTTATTTTTTTTGACTTTCAGGCCTGCTTCCTGGAATTTTCGTAATGCCAGTCTTAAATGCTCCCGTAAGATTTTTGGAGTGGGGGCAGCAATGAGCACATCGTCAAAATAGGGGACAACGCCCTTGATCCCCTGCAATAGTCTCTCCATTAGGCTCTGAAAGATCCCTGGGGCTACACTGACTCTGAATTGGAGCCGCGTGCACTTAAAGGCACCTCGGTGTATTACGATAGTCTGTGCCTGTGCAGTTTTTTTGTCGACTGGCAGTTGCTGATAAGCCTGAGCTAAGTCTAGTTTAGCGAAGACTTTTCCGCCCCCCAGGGAATGGAGGAGGTGTTGTACCACCGGCACCGGATATGGGTTCTGTTGCAAGGCGTGGTTTTGGGTGGCCCGGTAGTCCCCACAAATTCTAATCAAACCTTCCGGTTTAATTAGTGTCACAATTGGCGTTTCCCATGGGGATTGGTCAGTTGGCTTTAAGACTCCCTGGGCAATCAACTTATCAAGCTGCTCGTTGATTTTCGGTTTTAGAGCGAACGGAACTCGACGAGGCTTAAGGCGGATGGGAGCTATCTTTGGATTCAGGCTAAAGGACATCGGGGTCCCCCTGTACTTGCCTAGATTTTCCTCGAAGACATCCCTAAATTTGTGGGCGAGGTCTTCCTCCCAATCACTGCCGCCGATTCGGTTAATGCCTGCCACTTCAATGCCGAGTGGTGCGAACCATTGCAGGCCTAACAGACTAGGCTTGTCCTTATCGATTGCCGTCAGGGGAAAGTACGCCGTGCGGTTCTTGAATGCGACCCGGACTTGACTGGATCCGGCGACTGGAATTCGGTTTCCCTGGTAGTCCTTCAACACGAGCCATTGGAATTGAAGGTCTTGGCGCCGGATAGTGGGGATGAGTTGCTTGAGGGTCTTCCATGAGACCATTGAAAGAGATGATCCCGAGTCAACTTCCATTTCGCAAGGCCCATTTTCAATGTTCACTTTGACTCGAATTTTCTTAGCGTCTAGCGAAGAGGCATGGCCAATAGTGAGTGTTTGGTGGGCCTCTTCCCATCTTGCTAGATGACTCACAGGTCAGTTTCTGTAGGAGTGGTTTACTGGTTCTCGCCTTACAGGGCGATTCCCTGTCGATTGGCAGAGATTGGTTCCTTTTGAGGTCTGGCTGGATCAGAGGAGGCTTCGGCAGATCCGTCCGATGTGGCCTCGTTTCTCGCATTCGTGGCAGAGGGCATCGTGGAATTTGCAATTGGAACGGTAATGCTTAGCCCCGCAGCCAGTGCACGGTTGCTGGGACTTCGGGTATCGGTCCTGATCGGACCGCAGGCAATGGACCTCTTCTTTGTCGCTGTCTGACGATGAAGAGAGGTCCTCATGATGGGTTGTCTTAAGCGGCCCTTCTGCGTTAGGTAAAACTTCTCTGGCCGATGGTTGTGCTGGAGCGCGATTTCAGCGTAGTTGAGCAGCCGACTTCTTGGTCGCCTCTGCTGCTATAGCTTCAGCTATGGCGTCTTTAAGGGTGATGTCGCCCTTTGCCATTATTTTGCTCTGTACGTTTAGAGCATCTAGCCCGAGGACTAATCGGTCTCTCAAGGCCTTTTCTAGGTTGGTGAAATTGCAAAGGCCTCCCAAGTTCCGGCGGTCTGCAACGAAATCAGCAACGCTTTCTCCTTTCCGCTGGTTCCTTTGATAGAACTCGTGTCGTCTCACGAGTATTGGAACGGTCAGTGCAGAGTGGGCCCTTAGCAATGGTTCGAGGACGTCCCAGTCCATGGCCTTCACTTTGGCCGGTTTCGCTAATGCCTTGGCCATTTTGAATACCGTCAGCCCGCAGTGCATTAGGAATACCACCCGTTTCTTCCCAGTTGTGGCATCCTTCAGATTATTCGTTTCCAAAAACATTTGAAAACGATCCATATAGGACTCCCAGTCCTCTTGAGCTGGATCGAACGGAGCGGGTGGTACTACGCCGCCGGACATGGTTCTGCCATTGTGCACTTCAGCCACGTGCTTAGTTGTCTTTAGTTGGCTTGGATGTCATCCAATCCCATCCTCGTCACCAGTGTTAGGTCTGGAGCATGGGTGCGAATGATGGAGACGAGCCGGTAGAACAGTGAACTTCAAACTCTTTATTTACATGTTGTGACAGCTCAAACTGGAGGGCTGCTATAGCCTTCCTTATATAGGCAACTTATTAACTATTCAACCAATAGCAAACCTGGAGTGCTAGCTCCGTTAACCAATGGGAATGGCCTGTTAATGGCCAATCAGATGCTCCTGAATGGACCAATCCGATCCTGCCATTAACAGCCAATCAGAAGTGCAGGGCCAGAACCCTGCACTTGACTTCAAGCTCAAGATAACTTTATTGGTATTATTCATTCACAACAAGTCCCACAAACAATCTTTCCTTCCTTGCTTTTTCCTTTATTCTGGTTCTGCTTTCACATTCTAAAATTCTTACTTTGTTTCAATATTTCTTTAATTTTATACCAGTTCATTCAAAAACAAAATGCTTTCCTTTTTATATGAACTAAATTTTTATCAAAAGGTGACACTCTCCATTATACAAAGTCTTCACTTTTTTCCCCTATATTTTTATTTAAGGTTTTTCGAACCTCAATATTCGAAGACAATCCAGTCTCCAATTTATAAACTTTATTATTATTATTCTTTGGCAATATTAAGTCCAGCTTTAATTTTATACTTGATTATTCCCAAATTATTTTAGTCCAATTTCATTAAATCTTTAATTCCAGCTTCTTCCTTTCCCGGTTCGAAGCCCCATTTAGCTGTCAAAAATATTTTCCTTTTTTTTTTCTCTGTCCCTTTGTAATTTTGCAGCTCACTTTTCTTTTCTTAAAAATTCCATATTACCTTAATCCCGGGGTACTTTTATTTGGTTATACTGCCCAGTTGTCCCGGTTCAGATGTTATCCACCGCTTTCTTCCCTCCTGCACAAATCTTAGTCAAGCTGAGTCATCCTCTTCGGGATGGCCATTTTAGACCATCGCTGCAGTCGTCTTTGGGAGGAAAAAAAGCCAAGCCGGGGGAGGGGAGATGCGGCTCCCCACAGACAGGCTTGCTGCTTCCTCTTACTCCGCTGCCCCTCCAAGGCAGTTTCAGCCCCTAATCAGGATAATTGGGGCTCTCTGACAAAAGAGCATGAACAATAGTCGCAGAGATTTGCGATCTACCATCCGTCGGCGAGGAGGCTCCGCCTTCTTCCCCACTGTAGCCGGTTTTCTTATTCTGGTCTTACTCAATGAAGAATAGTTACAACTTCAACATAGACTCAAACTTTTAGCTTCTGAAAGAAGCAACTGGGCACATATTTATCTTTTATACAGTTATTTATACAGTATATTTATTTACTGACTTCTTACAGGGACCTTTTATTTAAAGGAATGCACTAGAGCTTACTCTAGACCTTAATTTGGGTGTGACATTTTCAACCTTGGTTTTAAGAGATCCAGAAAAAATTTGACTGCTGTTTTATGAAAAGACCCTTATTTTTCCTTCCACTCAGGTATTACTGGTAAGGTAATGCTAACAAAAAAACTTTTAAAATTCATAAACAAGATATGCAGATGTAATAGCAATATGGAAGACCTTTGTTATTTTGAGGGCTTTAGTGATATACTGTGATTCTCCTTCATATTAAGAAAAATGTAGAATTGTAAAGCTTGTTCTGAGTTTATGGCGCTTAGACTTATATACCACTTCACAGTGCTTTACAGCCCTCTCTAAGTGGTTTATAGCATTTGGCCCCTAACAATCTGGGTCTTCATTTTACTGACCTTGAAAGGATAGAAGGCTGAGTCAATCTTGAGCCAGTCAGTATAGAAGGAATCAGACTCCTGGCTGTGTGAGTAAAGTTAGCCTGCAATACTGCATTCTAGCCATGCACCGTCATGGCTGATAAACTGCTTGATTTTATATTCCTGTTTATTGAATAGAGGAGGAGAATCTTCATGTAGTTACAAAGCTTTCTTACTACAAAAGTCTCAAACTTTTGATTTTCATCCCAGACTTATTGCCATCCACTTAAGGTCAGCTGTAGCAGAACTAGGAATTCAAAGCAAAAGGCTTCGATAAAAACCTTGGGGTGGTGGTTGTTCGTGAGGCACTTCTGCACAAAACTTAGCATTGGGTATTATGGAAACTGGTCTCCCTTGGGGAATCTCTGCTGTCATTATTAAGGAGCTTCTGGCAACTTGTTAAGAGATTTGGGTATCATCTGGCTTGGTATATACACTTTTTATGTTAAATGTTTTATGTTTTAAATCTGTTTTCTTGAGTTAATAATAAAAATTAAAAGCCATTTAAATGTAGCACCATACAAATGGCCAATCACACAACCAACTGACCACACTGGCACACAAGACATATATGAACTAAAGAGGAAAGAACAAGGCACTTCTACAAAACTTAATGATATCACTTTAATGATATTACCTAGTCTGGTTAACAAAATGTTTGGGAACTAAATGGCAATCTCGGAGAGCAAACCATTGCCAAAATTTAAAATCCCTTTATTTATCCGCATGGTTATTCTCTCTGGATCCAAAAGAACCAATTGCCTGGGTACCTGTTGTGTCCGTTGGGAAGGAGACCAGGAGTCGGTGACTAGGTTTCAGCTCTTTATTAGTCCCCGGAACCGAACTGGGTTCCAAGGAAAACTTTCGGCTTTTTATTTCCAAGCCGCAGCGGCCACGGCCAATGGCACCGCTTTGAATCTCCCACGATTCGAATCCACCAATCGCGGGAGATTCTTAGCGGGCCAATCAGCGTGGCTCGCCCAACCAATCAGATCACCCCGTGCTTTGGCCAATTTGGCTTTCAAGAATGTAAATGAAGGTACAGAACACCCCTCCCCTCTTGGTTTGGTCCTACATAACGTAGTCCCGTAGGTAGGCGGGGCTCCGTAGTTGTCTACTGGACCTGCGCAGGTCAGTTAGAGGTTGGTTCTCGGCTGGTTCAGTCGGGATCTCCGTGTCTCTCGGCCTCGTCGTTGGAACCGCCTGGTATGTCTTTTTTTTTTTTTAAACAAATTTTATTGATTTTACAGAACACAAACAAAACTAAAAGATCTTTTCTGAAGGTTGTCTGATCCCGGGTTAAAACTCTTCACACAGACACAAATTCAAACATCATATTCACTTTATATATCCTTCCATATCTTATTATCATTTTCTTTTTTATAGGCAAAATATTTTTTTTTTAATTAATAAGAAATAATTTGGATGAAAAGGAGAAGTTGGGATAAGATACGAAGTTAAATAGACAAAGTATTGATACTATAATTTGGGATTGTTATGTTCTATTGGTTTTCTTCTTTTATTATTTTTTCTTAGAAATGAACTTATAAGCTGTTATGCCTTGTGCATTGTTTATATAAAATTGATAAAAATGGTTTATATATATAATATAAAAAAGGAACCGCCTGGTATGTCTTGCCGGGCCGCTCTTCGTAGCTCCCTCCTGGTCTACCCGGGTTGGTCGAGCTGCGATTTTCGCCGCTCCCGCTTGGTCTTTCCGGGCTGGTCGAGCTGGCCTGGCTGTTTCTTTCTGGTGAGGTTCCGTGCTGGCTGCTTGCTGGTGAGTATGGCTGGTTTCTTTCTTCTGGGGTTTGGTTTCCGGGGTATTCCCTCCCCTCTTGGTTTGTGTTGAGTGGGTTAGTTGTGTTTGGTTGTGTGTCGGTGGTGTCTTTTGTAGCTGTCCTCGATCTTAATTGGTCGATGTGGCGTTTTCATGCTCGTCCGTCATTTGTTTGTAACCGGTATGAGCGTGGACCTGTCATCTGGGTTATGGTTGCTGGAATCCATAGTGGGTCTCCGGTTAGGTTGTTCGCGTAGACGGCGTCGCCTGGTGCGAAGGATCGGTGTTTGCTGGTGGAGTCTGGAGGTTTCTCTGGGTTGTACGTGGGATGTAGTCTATTGAGTGGGGATCTTTTTTTCCTCCCCATTAGTAGCTCTGCCGGGCTTTTATTTGTTGTAGTGTTCAGGGTTATGTGCTGTATAAAAAGCATTTTATTTATTTTGTCCTGGATCTCCCCGTGGTCTATTTTCTGGATGGTTTTTTTTTGTGAATTGAACCATCCGTTCTGCCCTTCCATTCGCCGCCGGATGCACCGGGGCTGTCAGTGCATGTCGTATGCCCCGTTCCACTAGGAATTTTTCGAATTCCAGCGAGGTGAATTGGGGCCCGTTGTCTGACACGAGGATGTCTGGGAGGCCGTGTGTCATGAAGAGTTTGCAGAGTTCTTTGGTCACGGCCTCCGTGGTGGTGGTTCTCATGTTGCTTACTTCCAGCCAGTTGGAATAAGTGTCTACAGTTATTAAGAATGTGTGTCCCTTTGTGGGCCCGGCGAAGTCTATGTGGATCCTAGACCAAGGTTCCCTGGGGATTTCCCACTCTAGAATTGGTGCCCTGGGTGGGCTTGGTCTAGTTTCCTGGCAACGTTGACACCTTGCTACCCAAGCCTCGATTTGTTTGTCCATCCCTGGCCACCAAGCGTAACTTCTGGTCAGGGCTTTTGTTCTAACGATGCCCGGGTGCCCCTCGTGTAACAACTCCAGTACCTTCCCTTGCAGTTTTTCCGGGATAACCACCCTATCCCCCCATAGTACACACCCTTTTAGTAGCGAGAGTTCCGTTTGCTGGTTCTGGAATGTTCTGAAAGTCTCATTGTTGTCCTTTTCTGGCCACCCTTTCTCTACCCAATGCAACAGCCGTGCCAGATGTTTGTCTTTATTAGTTTCTCGGGCAATGTCTGACGCGGTTATGGGTAGATTGGGCAGAGTCTCTATGCTGAGGGTGGTCATCGTGGGTGCTGGGTCAGTGTCTGGTTCGGGTAGCAGTGAGCGGCTTAAAGCATCCGCATGGGTGACAGTCTTACCGGGTCGGTGTGTGAGTCGGTAGTTGTAGGCAGCCAGGAATTCGGACCACCTTGTCATTCTAGGAGATAGAATGTTCGGGGTGGCCCGGTTCCCTGTGAGGATTCCCAACAGCGGCTTGTGGTCAGTGATGATGGTGAACGCCTGGCCCTAGAGGTACTCGTGAAACCTTTTTACTGTGGCAACGATAGCCAGGGCCTCTTTGTCCAGCTGACTGTAGTTCCACTCCGGTCTGTTAAGGGTCCTTGAAAAGAACGCGATGGGTGCTTCTTTTCCGTTGGGAAGAGTGTGGCTGAGGATGGCGTCGACGCCAAAGGGTGATGCGTTGCATGTGATGGCTAGTGGTAGGGTCTCGTTGTATTGGATGAGGACGGCATCCGAAGTGAGCAGGTCATTGGTTTTCCTGAAGGTGGCTTCCTCACGTTTTTCCCAAGTCCAGGTAGCCGTCTTGTCCAAAAGCCTATGCAAAGACTCCGTCGCAGTCGCCTTTTGGGGCAGGAAAACATTTTAGAAGTTAAGTAGCTCCAGAAACACCTGAAGTTCCATTTTCGACCTGGGTGTGGGGGCCTCTTTGATAGCTTTAATTTTGGTGTCGGTGGGGTGGATGCCATGCCGGTCTAGGAGGTACCCCAGAAATTCGACCTGCTCTGTGTAAAGTTGGCACTTTTCCCTCTTCACCTTTAGCCCGGTTTCTTTGAATTTCGTTAGCACCTCCCTTAGGCGACCCTCTAGTTCGGCCTGGTTGGCTGCCGATACCAGTACATCGTCGAAGTAGGGTACCACCCCCTTGATGCCTTGTAAGAGTCTCTCCATGATGATCTGGAAAATTCCAGGTGCCACGCTGACTCCGAACTGGAGTCGGTTACATCGAAAAGCTCCCTGGTGGGTGACTATGGTTTGCGCCTCTGCGGTTTCCTCATCGACCGGCAGCTGCTGGTATGCTTGGGCCAGGTCGAGTTTCGCAAAAACCTTGCCTCCCCCCAGTGAGTGTAGAAGATGCTGCACTACTGGGATGGGGTAAGCGCTTTGTTGCAAGGCGCTGTTTAGGGTAGCCTTATAGTCCCCACAGATTCTCACTGACCCATCAGGCTTGACTGGGGTGACTATTGGGGTCTCCAACCGGGCATGGTCTATTGGTTGTAGGACCCCTTGCTTGATGAGCTTGTCAATTTGCTCGTCAATTTTTGGCTTGAGTGTGAAAGGTACCCGCCTTGGTTTTAGGCGCCTCAGGGGAACGTTTGGGTCTAGGCTGAAGGATATAGGGGGCCCTCGGTACTTGCCTAGGGTGCTGTCAAACACTTCTTGGAAGTCCCGTGCCAGTTGCTGCTCTCAGTCGGTCTCGGCGATGTGGTCGATGCCTGTGACTTCGATGCCGAGCGGTGCGAACCATTGAAGTCCCAACAGGCTAGGTCGGTATCGATCGACGATTGTTAGGGGGAGTTTTGCGGTGCGTCCTTTAAAGGTTACTCTAAATTGTCCTGTTCCGACTACTGGGATGAGGTTTCCCTGGTAGTCTTTAAGGATTAGTCTCTGGTTCTCCAGTCCCCTCCTTTGGATGGTAGGCACCAAGCATTTAATTTCTTGCCAGGCGACCATGGAGAGATAGGACCCGGAGTCCACCTCCATTTTGCAAAGTTTGCCTTCGATGCCTACCTCCACATAGACCTTGCAGGCGTCGGTGGTTGTTGTGTGGCCAATGATGACCGTCTGGTGTGTTTCTTCCCTCCGCCGGGTCTCGCCACCTCGTCGGGCTCGTCTGCTCCGGTCCCAACGGCTGTCGGCTGGGCGGTCTCTGGTTCTGGGCGGTGTGCTGTCCCATCTCCGCTTGCTGTGGTCCCACCATCTGGGGCTGTAGGCTTTCTTGAATCGGCAGACTTGGGTGATGTGACCCTTCTTGTCACAGTACTGGCAGACTGCATCAAAGAACCGGCATTCGGCTCTAGGGTGGTCGCCTCCACAACCGGCACACGCGGTCCCCGACTTATGACCCCGCCGGCCTTCCTGGAAACGGTGGATTTCCTCCTCGTCGTCCGAAGTATCAGAGGTGGAGTGGAATTCGCCATGGTGGGTGGTAGTTTCAGGTTGGGCCTCGGTCGCCCATGCAGGGTGGTTGTTTGCGGTGCAGTCCCCAGCGTCCAGTCTCTGCATGCGATTTGCTGACTGCCTGGTGGCTTTGGCTGCTGTGGCTTCGGTGATGGCATCGGTGAGGGTGATGTTGCCTTTGGCCATCAGTCGACTTTGTAGGACGGGGTCCCGAAGCCCGAGCATGACTCGGTCCCACAGGGCCTCATCCATGTTGGAGAACCCGCATAGTCCTCCTAGGCTCCGCAGCTCTGCAACAAAGTCACTGAGGCTTTCGCCCAACCGTTGGTCCTGACGATAAAACTCGTGCCGGCGGATGAGGGTGGGCACGGCGGGAGCGTAGTGCCTTCAGAGTAAGGGCTCGAGATCATCCCAATCAATCGCAGTGATGTCAGCGGGTTTCGCTAGGGCTTTCGCCATCTTGAACACTGCGGGCCCGCAGTGTGTCAGGAAGACGGCTCGTTTCTTCGGTCCGGTGGCGTCCTTCATGTCGCTGCATTCGAGGAACATGCGGAATCTGTCCGTGTAAGATTCCCAGTCCTCGCTAGTGGGGTTGAAGGGTGCGGGCGGCGCGATGCTGGCCATCTCGTCAGTTTTGCTGGCTTCCATTGGACACGTGCTTTTGAGGTTCAGGATCAGGATCCCACCTTCGTTGCCAGTGTCGTGTCTGTCGGGAAGGAGACCAGGAGTCGATGACTAGGTTTCAGCTCTTTATTGGTTCCTGGAACCGAACTGGGAAATCTTTCGGCTTTTTATTTCCAAGCCGCGGCAGCCGCGGCCAATGGCACCGCTTTGAATCTCCTGCGATTCGAATCCACCAATCGCGGGAGATTCTTAGCGGGCCAATCAGCGCGGCTCGCCCAACCAATCAGATCGCCCCGCGCTTTGGTCAATCAAAACGCGGGGCTTTCAAGAATGTAAATGAAGGTACAGAACAGTACCTGATTACTGCCTTAGTATGGCAAAGCAGCAGATGGGTGGCGATTTTTCTTTAATTCAATTAAGATGCTGCCAAGACTACTCCAACCATCCTTAGTTTATCCCGATCATGGTCCATTTACTTTTTCAGCTGCCACTTAAGTCTGATGTTATTAACATGATTGAAGGGACATGTTAACATTTGTAAACATGGTGGCCTTGGAACTCATCTTTTGAATTCTCTAAAGGCAACGTGGAATGCTATGAAAGGAATACAATGACTCTGGGTGCATAAACCATTTCCTGTTTTTACCTGCACACCATTGTGATTTTTGTAGGTACAGATTCTTATGCACTTTCTGAAGGCAGAGAGGATGTATGATTTCATTTGCATTTAGCTTACCTGAATGTGCCTCCAGATGGATCACATAGATTTCTCTTCCAACTAGAGTTAATTGACCTTAAGTTGTTGTGTCTTTAGCAGGTGTCTGGCAAATATATCGGCCTTGTTCACAAGCCTCTTACAATCTTTAGTGGATTATGGGGGGATTGACAACAGGGAGAGGAGAAATGGGAAAAGAAAAAAAGTCAATGTGAACAAGTGTGGCTGTATTCACTGGATATAGATGGGAATGAGAATAAAGATGTTATTGAGATAATGACAGAAATTTCCTTGAGGGAATTACTTATCTGAGGAAATTTGATTACAGTGATAAAAGCTGGGCCAGATGTTTTTCTTTTTTAAAGATAATTGATATCCGATTAGATGGGGAAGGAAGGAATATTTTGTAGGATGTGCAAGAAGTAGAGCATGTTCTATGGAATTTTGGGAAAAGGTCTTATATTTAAATAACAAATTGGCTGAGAGCTTTTGTTTTACCCCTTTCCAAAAGAAAGCTGTTGTGTCCGCGAAATGATGCCAGGAGTCGGTGACTGCAATTCAAGCTCTTTATTGAATGTGGGAACCGAACTGGGGCAAAAGGAAAAAGGTCGCGGCTTTTATTCTTTTAGCCGCAGCGGCCGCGGCCAATGGCACCACTTTGAATCTCCCGCGATCCGAATGGGCCAATCGTGGGAGATTCTTAGTGAGCCAATCGGCGCGGCTCGCCTGAGCAATCAGAGTGCCCCGCGCTTTGGCCAATCAAAGCGCGGGGATCTCAAGAATGCTAATAAGGACAGAACACCCCTCCCCTCTTGGTTCAGTCCTTACGTCGCGTAGTTACGTAGGTAGGCGGGGCTCCGTCTGAGCCTACTGGACCTGCGCAACTCAGTTGTAGGCTGGATCCCGGCCGGTTCGGTCGGGATCTCTGTTGCTCCTGCTGCCGTCGTGGGAACCGGCTGGTCGATCGGGCCAGGCCGCTCTCCATAGTTCCCTCCTGGGTCTTCCGGGTTGGTTGAGCTGCGGGTTTCGCTGCTCCCGCTTGGTCTTCCCGGGTTGGTCGAGCTGGCCTGGCTGTCTCTTCCTGGCGAGGGGTCGTGATGGCTGCTTTCCGGTAAGTACGGCTGGTTTATTTTTCTTTGGTTTTGGTTCCCTGGGTATTCCCTCCCCCCTTGGTTTGTGTTGTGGGGGTTGGTTTCGGCTGTCTGTGCGTCGGCGGTCTCTTGGTTGGTAATCCTCGACCTTAGTTGGTCAATGTGGCGTTTCCACGCTCGTCCGTCTGCTGTTTGTAGTCGGTACGAGTGTGGGCCTGTTGTTTGTGTGATGACGGCTGGTATCCATAGTGGGTCTCCCGTCAGGTTACTCGCGTATATGGGGTCGCCGGGTGCGAAGGTTCGGTGTTTGCTGTTTGAAACTGGGGGCTTCTCCGGGTTATACGTGGGGTGTAACCTGTCGAGTGGGGACCTTAGTTTCCTGCCCATTAACAGTTCGGCTGGGCTCTTATTGGTTGTGGTATTTGGGTTATGTGTTGGGTGAAGAGTAGTTTGTTAATTTTCTCCTGGATCTCCCCGTGGTCTATTTTCCGGATGGTCTTCTTAGTGAATTGGACCATCCGTTCTGCCCTACCATTTGCCGCCAGGTGCACCGGTGCTGTCAGTGCGTGGCGGATGCCCCTTTCCGCTAGGAATTTTTCGAATTCCAGCGAGGTGAATTGGGGCCCGTTGTCAGAAACGACGACGTCTGGGAGGCCGTGTGTTGGAAAGAGTTTGCAGAGTTCCTTGATCACGGCCTCCGTGGTTGTCGTTTTCATGTTGCTTACCTCCAGCCAGTTGGAGTAAGCGTCAACTGTTATGAGGAAGGTGTGTCCTTTTGTGGGCCCGGTGAAGTCTATGTGAATCCTAGACCAAGGTCCCCTTGGGGTTTCCCACTCTAGGACGGGTGCTGTGGGTGGACTTGGCCTAGTTTCCTGGCATCGTTGGCACCTTGCTACCCAGGTCTCAATTTGTTTGTCCATCCCTGGCCACCAAGCGTAACTTCTGGCCAGGGCTTTAGTCCTAACGATGCCAGGGTGCCCCTCGTGTAGCAGTTCCAGAACCTTCCCTTGTAGCTTTTCTGGAATGACCACCCTATCGTCGTGGGTGCTGGGTCGGTGTCAGGTTCCGGTAGCAGCGAGCGGCTTAAGGCGTCTGCATGGGAGATCGTCTTACCCAGTCTGTGTATGAGTCCGTAGTTGTAGGCCACTAGGAACTCAGACCACCTTGTCATTCGGGGAGACAGAATGTTCGGGGTGGCCTGGTTTCCTGCAAGGATTCCCAGCAGCGGCTTGTGGTCGGTTATGATGGTGAATGTCCGGCCGTAGAGGTACTCGTGGAATCTTTTTACGGCAGCAACGATAGCCAGAGCCTCTTTGTCCAGCTGGCTATAGTTCCGCTCCGGTTTGGTGAGGGTCCTTGTAAAGAACGCGATGGGTGCTTCTTTTCCATCGGGGAGGGTATGGCTGAGGACAGCGCCGACGCCGAAGGGTGATGCGTCGCATGTGACAGCCAGAGGTAGGGTCTCGTTATATTGTATGAGGACGGCGTCCGAAGTGAGGAGGTCCTTTGTTCTTTGGAAGGCGGCTTGCTCGCGTTTCCCCCAAGTCCAGGTCGCCGCCTTGTCCAGGAGCCTATGCAAGGGCTCCGCCGCCGTCGCTTTTTGGGGCAGGAAAACATTGTAAAAGTTCAGTAGCCACAGGAATGCCTGTAATTCTGTCTTGGACTTGGGTGTGGGGGCTTCTTTGATGGCCTTGATATTTTTGGTTGTGGGGTGAATGCCGTGACGGTCTAGGAGGTATCCTAGGAATTCGACCCGTTCCGTGCATAGCTGGCATTTCTCCCTCTTGACCTTTAGCCCGGTCTCTTTAAATTTGGTTAGGACCTCCCTTAGGCGACCCTCTAGTTCGGCTTGGTTGGCTGCCGACACTAGGACGTCGTTGAAGTGTCCTGCAGTAGTCTTTCCATTAGGCTTTGGAATATGCCCGGTGCCACGCTGACTCCGAATTGGAGTCGGTTGCATTTAAATGCCCCCCGGTGGGTGACTATGGTTTGCGCTTCTGCCATTTGCTCGTCGACTGGCAACTGTTGGTATGCCTGGGCGAGGTCGAGCTTGGCGAAAACCTTGCCCCCTCCTAGTGAGTGCAGTAGGTGTTGCACTACTGGGACGGGGTAGGCGCTTTGTTGTAGCGCGCCATTTAGGGTGGCCTTATAGTCCCCACAGATCCTCATCGACCCATCGGCCTTGATCGGGGTGACTATGGGGGTCTCCCACCAGGCGTGGTCTATGGGCTGTAGGACCCCTTGCTTGAGGAGCTTGTCAATTTGCTCGTCTATCTTGGGTTTCAGTGCGAATGGCACCCGCCTTGGTTTCAGGCATTTTGGGGGGACGTTTGGGTTTAGGTTGAAAGATATAAGGGGCCCTCGGTACTTGCCTAGGTTTCCGTCGAAGACCTCCTGGAATTCCCGGGCGAGTTGCTGCTCCCAGCTGTCGTTGGTGACGTGGTCGACTCCCGTGAGTGCGATGTCGAGCAGGGCGAACCATTGCAGTCCCAGTAGGCTTGGGCGGTCGCGGTCGACAATTGTCAGGGGCAGTCTTTCGGTGTGCCCTTTATAGGTGATATTGAAGTGTTTGGTTCCGAGTACCAGGATGCGGTTTCCCTGGTAGTCCTTTACAATGAGTCTCTGGCTGTCTATGTTCTTCTTTTGGAGGGTAGGCACCAAGCGCTTTATTTCATGCCATGCAATCATGGAGAGGTAGGACCCGGAGTCCACCTCCATTTTGCATGGCTGGCCCTCGATGCCTACCTCCACGTGGACCTTCCGGGCGTCATTGGTGATGGCGTGGCCGATGGTGACCATCTGATGGGTCTCCTCTCTTCGCTGGTTATCGCCACCTCTCAGGGATTGTCCGTTCCGGTCCCATCTGTTTTCCGAGGAGCGATCTCTGATGCGGGGTGGTGTGCTCTCTCTCCTCCGGTCGCTCTGTTTCCATCGTGCCAGGCTGCAATTCTTTAGGCGGCAGACACGGGCGATGTGTCCCTTCTTGTCGCAATGCCAGCAGATCGATTCGAAAAACCGGCATTCCGACCTGGGGTGGTCACCACCGCAACCGGCACAGTTGGTCCTTGACTTACGACCCCACCGGTTCCGTGGGTCGCGACCTGTCTGGAGGCGATGGACGTCCTCCTCGTCGTCTGAAGTGCCCGATGCCGAGTGGAAGTTGCCTTGGTGGGTGGTCGTCTCGGGTTGGGCCTCGGTCGACCTCGCCGGGTTGTTGTTTCCACTGCGGTCCCCAGTGTTCGGTCTGCGCATGCGGTCGGCGGAAGTTCGTGTCGCTTCGGCGGCTGCGGCTGTGGTGAGGGTGTCTGCTAGGCTGATGTTGCCCTTGGCCATCAGCCGGCTCTGGAGGACAGGGTCCCACAAACCAAGCACGATTCGGTCTCGCAGGGCGTCATTCAGGTTGTCGAATTCGCAGAGCCCCCCTAGGCGCCGCAGCTCGGTGACGAAGTCGCTGAAAATCTCACCCGATCTCTGGTCCCGACGGTAGAATTCATTGCGTCGGATTAGGATGGATAACTCTGGAGCGTAGTGCCGCCGAAGTATGGGTTCGAGGACGTCCCAGTCCATCGCGGTCACATCGGCGGGTTTGGCAAGCGCCTTGGCCATCTTGAAGACCTCGGTCCCACAGTGGGTCAGGAAGATGGCGCGCTTCATGGGGCCGGTGGCGTCCTTCAGGTCGCTGCACTCGAGGAACATGCGGAATCGGTCGGAGTACGATTCCCAGTCCTCGGTGGTGGGGTTGAAGGGTGCGGGTGGTGCGATTTTCGCCATCGCGGTGGTTCGGCTGGCTTCCGTCGGACACGTGGTTCAGTTCAGGGTCGGGATCCCACCTTCGTTGCCAGTGTTGTGTCCGCGAAATAATTCCAGGTGTTGGTGACTGCAATTCAAGCTCTTTATTGAATGTGGGAACCGAACTGGGGCAAAAGGAAAAAGGTTGCGGCTTTTATTCTTTTAGCCGCCGCGGCCGCGGCCAATGGCACCACTTTGAATCTCCCGCGATCCGAATGGACCAATCACAGGAGATTCTTAGCGAGCCAATCAGCGTGGCTCGCCTGACCAATCAGAGTACCCCGCGCTTTGGCCAATCAAAGCGCGGGGATCTCAAGAATGCTAATAAGGACAGAACAAGCTTTGTGTACTTTTAAGCAGTTTCTTTCTGCAGCTGATGCTCATTCCACATTGCATGCAGTTACATAGAAGTTTGATTTACCAATAACGCACTTGTTGTTCCACAAAGTGCTCTTTTCAAGATACATACTTACGTGCAAAACAGTCAGTGGCAGAGGAAATAAAAATATCGAGTTGTTCAAAATGTGCGGAAAATCTGAAAAGAGCCTCCAACAGAAAAAAAATGCGAGAGGCAACATAAGGCTATGAGCAGATCACAACATGACAGATCTGTTACTAACACGAAAGCAATTAGGGGGGGGAGGGTGCCCCAAAGACACGAGGAATGAAGCTAAACGTACTGCAGTTTTTGGGTTAACTTTTCCCTTTTTTTCTAAAGAATGGTAATCTCTTGAATCAGATTGATCCTTGTACTAATTTGTAACCCAGCAGGACAAGCTCATAGATGGGGTGTTCTTTAAATCAATCAAGTGATAAAGGGTAAGGCAAGCAGAGCAGTGAGTCTGTTGGGACCCACATTCTCAGAGAAATCCCTCCAACTGCTCAGCAGTTTAATGAAGTGATAATGGTGGCGGCGGCCTTACTATTGGGATACACTTGGTAGTCTTTCTAGGATAATGTTTGCAGACTCTTTTTGAAGGGCCGTGACACACACAACTTACGACCACAATTGAGCCCAACATTTCTGTTCCTAAGGGAGACAATTGTTAAGTGAGTTTTGCCCCATTTTATAATCTTTCTTGCCACTTTCTTGCTGCAGTTGTTAAGTTAGTAACACGATTGTTAAATTAATCTGGCTTCCCCATTGACTTTGCTTGTCAGAAGGTCGCAAAATGGGATCACATGACCCTGGAGCACGACACAATCATAAATAAGAAACAATTGCCAAGTGCCTGAATTTTCATCACATGAGCATGAGGATGTTGCAATGGTCATAAATGTGAAAATGGTCATAAGTCACTTTTTTCAGTGTCTTTCTAACTTCAGATGGTCACAAAATGATCTGTTGTAAGTTGAGGACTATCTATACTATGTGTGTTGCCTCCAGAGTTTGCCATCAAAATCCAAGGTTTTCCTCATCCTAAGGGAAAAACAAAATCAAATGATTTTTTTGCCACCAGGACAAACCAGCTTGATAACACTCTTGCTAGCAACTTTTTTTTTTGCTAGAAAATATTCAAAAGCATGCCATAATTATTATCTGTGTCTCATGACTAATAACCCTTGATAGTTGCATCCTCCACAAAACTGTCGAATCCCCCTTTAAAGTCATCTGAGATCATTGCCACATCTTGAGGTTAGCAGTGCTGAATTTCCAGATGGTGAAAGTGATTTATAAAGTATACTATTTCATAAAATGTTTATTAGCATAAATGGTTCCTGAATGTTTCCTGAAACATTGAAAATGTACTTTAAAATATATTTTCAAAGTGCCTTAGATGCTTCCTTTATCCCACGAAGAACAATATTATTCCGTAAGTGGAACCAATAAGTATATTTTAAAATCTCCATCCAACGAATCATTAATGATCTAAATAGGTAAGCTAGATCAATTAGACATTAAAGAGCTTGTATATGACTAGGTCTAGGTGCCTAATAATAAATGTTATTTTTCTTTCACAATAAATAAGAAGAATGAAGCAATGGAGATGAATATCTCCAATATAATGGTTTTCATATCTGACTGCAAATTTGACAGTTCATAACTGTGTCCAGGAAAAGGAGTGTCTTACAGACTTAAAATACTCATCTTCTCTATAAAAATCCTTATCTCTGATGTTAAATTGTCGTGCCATTTTTATTAATCAAGGTTATACCCAAACCATATTTCTACTAAAAATTGTGCTTCAGTGTATCTTTACTTGGGGAGTGGAGAAGGATGTTAAACTCATAATGCTGATTGTTTCAAAATATGTAAAAAAAAAAGAGAATTCCACAAATGTGTGTATAAGAACTTTTATTATACAGCTGGGTGACATTATATCTTTATTGGGCCTCCATTTTTTCATGTCCTCATTTTTGCACATTTGAACAATTTGGCTCAACCACTACATATTGTTGAGCACAAATGAGTATAAGAGGAAAAAATAGAGGAAGAAGTTTTTAATCAGGGAATTAACCTATAAAAACTTTTTTTTCCCTTTGACCCAGATAATCAGAATAAATGAAATTTCCCGAAGTTGAATTTTGCTGCAAATGTTCAATAGATACATTGAAGTGGAACAAATAGACAACTTAAAACTGCCACTCGATGCCTCTTTTACCCACATGGATCATAACATTATGAACAAAGATAGGTTTAAATTAAATATAGTGTAACTTTAAAAAGAATTCAACACATATTTCCTCCAGAATCCTCTAAGCAGCATGGTCATTTCTGAGGATTCTGAGTGGGAAAACCACCAAAGCTGAGAAACAGTAGATTCTAGTTATATCTGGAAATAATGAAAGATATGAACTGGAGTAGAAGGCTTAAAAATTCACTTCTTAGAACGTTCACCATCTCCAGTGATCTAATCTCTAGAATTGCAGAATTGCTTTTCTTAGTTATTAGTCTCCTCTCTCCATCACTGTACAATTATTCCCAGCATGCTACATTTTATCTAGCAGCTTGGTATGCTAATAGTCTTCTGGCACTGAAATAACAGCTGTGAATGCCTAGACCATCTATTTTAAATGAGACAGATCAGTGTTAGATGGGGAGATGGAGGCAGGTTCAGGCAGAAAGTACAGGCACCTTGAATGCAGACATGCAGATGGGTCAACCTTCAAATAATTGCTTTTGTCCCCTTATAGTATTTATTTGTTTGTTTGTTTCTGTTTGTTATGAAATTTCCAATAAAGTTTCTCAGCAAGAAACACTCTTGGTTATTTTCCTCCAGTTGAAAGAATTGGGATCTCCTACAGCAGCTTAGAACATACCACACTTTCCCAGAAGATGGCACTTTTAGCGCAATTGTGAATGTTCAGACAAGCATTCACTATATTCCCTTTTCTTTTGTGATATCTGAAGACTATCTAGAAGGAACCTGTGAATCACCTTTGTTTTGTCCAAGGCTGCACGTCCATAAAGAGGCAGCAATAAATTGCACTGCCTGAAAACTGCCTTCCATAGTTAATAGCATTTTCTTGGAGATTTCTATTTCTCATTCTTTCTTTCTTTCCCACTTCTGTTTTTGACAGTTTCCTCTAAATTTCCTTGACATCCATTTGACAGAAAAATACAGATGTGCTGTGACTTGGTTGTCTTTTCAAAAAAATGGCCGAGCACCAACAAGTCTTTATCACAGGCTTGGAAAAGGGCTTTGCAATCTTCGAGTATGTAAAACAAATGTCAACACTTGACAAGCTGCTACCGGGGAAAAAAAATGAGTTTCCTTGTCCCGGTGTCAGGAATAAATACAGACATTTCTGTGTTAAAGACACAGAAGAATGGACCGAAAAAGAAGAAGCAGACAGAATTTTATGCCAGTTGGTTTTCTTTTAAATCAGGCTAGTAAAAACATCACAGGGAATAAGAGATTCATCTTCATTGTTGCCTTGAGATACTTCAAAGTCTTCTAGCTGGCTACAAGATTCTAAACCTTTTCTATCTCAACATTTATGATAGAACTGAGTTGTCTTTTTTCCAAAGGAACTTGGGGTCTGGATGAAGTCAATCAACCAATTCTCTTCCTCAGTCCCTTAGAGAAAATCTGTCAGAATGAACATTTCCTTTTCTTTTAGTCTGAAAACCTTTCTATATCTTTTTCACATTTTTATATGCCCTCCCTTCATTCAAGCAGAACAAGCTTCTGGAGAAGGAGGAATATCACTTTTGCCAGGAATCTAGATTGTTGCATAAAGGCTTAGTTTGAAATAATAATTACTAAAAGTCTTTTAAAACGGAGCTTTCTCCCATATTGTAACTTCTTCTTTACCAGTGCTTTGATTTTAGCACCATTCTTTCTGAGTATTCAATTTTTCTTTTTTCTTTTAATTGCTGGCCCTGTACACTTTTTCAATCCAAAATCTATTGTACTGTCATCTCAAAGATCAGAACAGTATCTAAAACCAGTGCATTTCTTTAGATGAAGGATACTCTTCTGATTTGGATTTCTCAAAATTCTTTTGCATTTGGCATTTTTTGTGTTGCTTTCCACTTTTCTGCTGCTTTATTGGAAAATTTCATAATTTTATTATCAATTTCAAAAATTTCCAACAGGTTGTTCCTTGCCAAAAAAATATTTGCAAGATGAAAATGTAACATGAAAAGATGTTTGATCCAAAATTCATGCACTTCATCTTTTCCTGTAATCTTTTTGGGATCAATATTGTATTGCTTTTTCAGAGTTGTTTTTATTTTTCATTTTCTTGTTTTTGTCGCTTTAAATTTTATTGGTTGCTAATATCTTTTTGAAACTGATTTATTTTCCAAACTAATTGGCATCTGAAATGGTTTAGCGGCTTGCTTTCAATTTATGACCCAGTTCTATCGTTATTACCTTTGCAAGACAGTTCATGAGCTAATTAATCTCTCTGTTCATCTTTGATCATAATTGATTGGGTAACCATATTTGTGTCATGCAAATTTCATCTAAATTTTATTTGAGGAAGACTCCCAATTTCAAATGAGGCCAATTTTATATTACAATTTCCTTCATGCATTCCCAAACTTTTCCTCCAAATTTAATATTAATATTTGAATTATGGTTCTGTTTCATTATTTTGCTCAAATTTTCATTGACTGCATCCATGAATAGGTTTCTGGAGTGCTGTTTTTCTGCTGCTTTTGTAGAATATTTTTTTCTTTGTCAGATTCAAATCTTTTGTTTTTATTATTTCTTCTTGTTCTTTCAATTCATTAAATGAAGTCCATGTTTCCAAGTATACAGCATCTTTGATTTGCAAGCCATCTTCATACATTCATTTCTGGAAACCATGAGTCAATGGATTTGCCTTACAATAGAATTTCAGTTCTATGTTATGATAGCCTAGCAAAGGGAATTGATCATTGTAGTGTACATATTACACTTTGCCCATGTGCCAAAGTATCAGATGGATCCTTCTTGACCCAAACAGTGGCCTCATCCAGTATGGAAAATTGTTTTCCACATTTCATCACTCAAAATAGGTAGTTACAATGCACTTGGTTCAATTCTCTCAACTAAGTTCTATCTGAATTGACAGGCCTTTCAGTACAGGTGGTCCTTGACTTACAACAGTTCATTTAGTGACCATTCAAAGTTACAACAGCACTAAAACAGTGACTAATGAACATTTTTCACACTTATGACCATTGCAGCATCCCTGTGGTCATGTGATTTACATTTGGATGCATGACAATTGATTCACTTTTATGATGGTTGCAGAGCGCCAGAGTCATACAATCTCGTTTTGCAACCTTCTGACAAGTAAAGTCAATGGGGAAACCAGATTCACTTAACAACTGTGTTACTAACTGAAGAACTGCAGGGATTCGCTTAACAAATGGGGCGAGGAAAGTTGTAAATGGAGCAAAACTCACTTAAGAAATTTCTCACTTAAAAACATTAATGTTGGACTATATGTATATTCAATATCTGTATTATAGTCCATTCCACATTACAAGAAGAACAGATGCATGGGTTACTTCCACTGTTTTTATTTTAATCCTTCTTTTAAACATAACATTATCAAACTTTAGAAACATTACAATTAACACTTTTTAAAAGAAATAATAATTATTAGCTTGTAATCCTGCACATAAGCTAGATAAAAAGTGTCTTCTCTTTGGTTAGCCCTGCCTTTGGCGACAACATTCTCCTCTGAAGTGTCCATAGTTTTAATCCTTCTATCTTTTAATAAAGCATTAAAATATGTCTTTTTCAGTCTGCTCTGGAGAGGGATGATTCGTGACCCTGCATTAACATTAATTTAAGCATGTATTTGGTTTTTTTCCCCAGATGTGGGCGGTGAAGGAAAGATTGAACCTTCTGGTCTGAAACTGACTATGTTTGCAAATAAATCATTTAATGTGGAAGGTTTTAAAAATATGCAAATGGTATCATCTGGAGAAGGATTAGTAATTATTGTGATTGGAGCAGGCATGTGATGGAGAAATGTGTTTTTCCTTCCCTGATGTGGCCTGAGGAAAATCTTTCCTCTGCAGATGCTCCTTGCATTAGTGGAACTATCTTACTGATTCTAGTGGAGGACTGTACATTGCAAAGGAAATGCTAGTTTCGGAAGAGAGGTACTCCTCAGGGCTGCTGCAAGGAAAGAAACGTGTTCTCCATGCTTATTGATTCCTAGCAATTATCGTGCCAACATCTGATGCAATTTGCATTTTAACAACCCTGCCCATTAAATGCAGAGACACATTTCAGCTAAACCAATGAACCACGGCAGCATCAATATCCTATATGTATATTTCTGCCAGAACTTTCTTGCAATTCTAGAGAAGGGTGGCACCATTTGAGCCACTAAGTCCAACCACCCTCTGAGTCCCAGAATTCAAAGTAAAGTATCCTTGGCAGATGATTTTATTTTTCAGTCTGCTACAACAGAACCAGGGAAAGATTCTGCCCACTGCCTCCGTTAATTGGTTCTACTGTCAAACAGCCCGGTTTCTCTTAAAAAGGTTTTTCTAACCTTTAACTTGAATCTATGTTCTTGATATGTAAGGCCATTGGTCTCTGACTTGAACTCGGGGGCAGTGGAGAATTGTTTTGATTTTGTTCTGAAAAACATCCATTCCAGGACTTGAAAAGTACTATTCTATCTGCCATATATATGCCGGTTTTTCTCAGCCTCTCTTCCAATGTAGCTTCCAATTTCGGTCACCATCTTTGTCACTTTTCCTATACGCATTTTAGTTTCTCTGATTTTTTCTTTAAAAGTGGCGCTAAGAATAGGACTCCAGCAGTGGTGGGTTTCAAAAATGTTTCTTACTGGTTCGGTGTGAGTTGTGCTTTTTGGGCATGCAGCATTGGCAACTGACCTTCTGCTGCAAGGCCTATGTGTAAAACAGCTGATGGATCACAATTGGCTGTGCTGCATGAAGCAACTGAGGTTGAAAAGCAGGAAATAAAGATCAGTATACTGTAGAGCTGAGGCGAGTGGGAGGACCCAGCAGCTGATCATTGGAGTGAACTGTTTCACTCACATATGATTCTTGGAGCTACCAGTTCGGCCGAACCGGGCTGAACTGGTAGAATACCACCACTGGACTCCAGGACACAAGGTGTAATTAGACAATGTCACATATAATAGAAGTATTACTTTCCATGATTTAGAATTATTTTTATTAATGTAGCTAAAAAGCTTTTACATTTTCAGCAATCAAAATGCACCGCTGCCTCATATTCATCTTGTGATCGATTATAATATCAAAATCCTTTTCACACACATATTTCCAACTGTTCCCATATCTGATAATTTATTTCCTTTTTTGCCAAGTAAGGAATTTTGTCTTTATCTTTCCTAAATTTCATTTTGCTATTTTTCACTCCATTGATTTAATTTACCAAGATGGATTTGAATGTTTCTATCATGCTGGCTGGGGAATTCTGGAAGTTGAAGCCCATAAGTCTTAAAGTTCCTAAGTTTGGAGCCCTCTAATCCAGAATATTAGTTTCTTTTTGCATATTTCTGTATCAAACACAAATTTGTAAAGTGTTTTCTCTGCCTCTTTGTCCAAATAATGAATCAAAACGTTGAAAAGGAACAAGCTCAGTACTGAAATCTGTGATGTCCCATTTGGTACGGTTCGTCAGTCTTCTTTGATATGGAATCATTGATAAGTACTACTTTAAATGGGTGTGGATCCACATAATAGATACCATATACCCTTCAAGGCATGATTAAGTAGCCTGGTGACCTTAAAATACATCATCAAATCCTCATAATATATTATAGACATAGAATTCCATCAGTCCATTTAGAAAGTCAACTGATCAAAAAGTAATAAAAGTTAATATAGGTAGCCCTCAATTTACCCCCATAATTGAGCCCAAAATTTCTAATGCCAAGTGAGACATTTGTTAAATGAATTTTGCCCCATTTTATGACTTTTCCTGTCATAGTTGTTAAGTGAATCATTGCAGTTTTAAGTTAGCACATGTTGTTAAGTGAATCTGGCTTCCCCGTTAATTTTGCTTGTCAAAAGGTCTCAGAAGATGATCACATGGGCACAGGATAATACAACTATCATAAATATTGGTCATTTGCCAAGCATCTGAATTTTGATCACATGACCATGGGGATGCTGAAAGAGTTGTACAAGTGTGAAAACTATCATAAGTTACCTTTTTTAGTGCTGTTATAACTTTGAATAGTCACTAAATGAACTGTTGTAAGTATTAACCAATCTAATATTTATTATTTTTTTTAAAATTTATTAATAAAGATGTATTAATATTTTAATATATCAATAATTACTAGGATAAAGTTTGCTTTTATAAATCTATCTCAGCCTTTACTATTCATCATATAATTGTTTTCAGCGTGCTTATGGATCAATAACATTCTCCTCTACTCTACATCTTCTCAAGTATCAAGGTCAGATTTACTGATAGGCAATTTTATTGGTGCACCTTTCCTCCTTTTTGAAAGCAAGGTCAACATTTACCTTTTTTAGGCACAGAGGAGATAATCTGTCATAAACAATTCTATCTTTTGCACAAATCCTGTTTCAAAAACAATTTGTCTCTGTTTGTCTATGTCTCTTCCTGAAAACAAGATAACTTGTAGCGGAAAGTTTGAGTAGTTCAGAGAACTGGCAAATACCACCCCTGACTGGATATTTTACAGTATCCTTCGCCTGCCACGCCCATCAAGCCACACCCACAGAATAAAAAAGATTGAATCGCACCACTTATTTCATGGGTTTATAGTATGTCTTGTGAGCCTCTAGTCCAGAGATGTCAAACTGGTGGCCCACAAGACGGATGTATCATACATAGGCCATGCCTATCCACAGCTATGTGAAAGGGGAAAACGTCATGATATGTCACGTGACAGCAATGTGACGTAACAAGTTTGACATCTGTGCTCTAGTCCCTTGACTACTTTTCCTGATTTTTTTTTACTTCTTTAATTAATTTATTTTCCAAATTGATGATTTGTAATATTTATGTATCTATTGAGTTGTTAGTCTCCAATATATTGCGATTAATATTTCAAGGATCACTTACCTCCAATTATTTTTATCTCTCTGATGAGATTGGGTAGAGTAGGTGTATCTTGAGTCTTGTCAAGTAAACAATGTAATGTATCAGGTCCCAGAAGACATACGTTGTCTGTCAGAGCACCTTTCTCACAAACAGCATCCCTCCAGAGATCCAGACAACTTCCTGATGACATTCAGAAAATCACTGAAAATTTGGCCATTTTCCCAGACTTTAGGCTGTGTAGATGTATATGAATGTTGTGATCCAATAATTCACTACCAGAGCTGTGTTTATTCCCCTCTTCACACTTATCCAACAGTTAGTGGCACCCATCTTCCTAATCTTAACACAATGACTTTATTTATTTATTGTTTTAATCGTTCATATATATAAATAATTAATGGTGGTAAACATACCCAATACTCCTTCTTTCTACTATTTTCTTCCTTTAACTAATTGGACTTGAGCCCATGTTTCCAGTTGGCTGCACACTGAGTTCCAGAGAACGAACGAGGGTCTCTTCTGAGATGCTTTCTCTGTTCCCATTCTTTCTGTGGACTAAGATCTTCTGTCTGATCATACTCTCAACTGCAGCTCTTCCTCCCGTCTCCTAAGGTTATTCTCACAGACATTTGGATTGTTAGGAGGTTCCTTTTTTTAAAAAAAAGGAAAAACATTTCTCACTTTTTTTTTAACCAAAGGTGTTCAATATGAAAAACTACATCTTTTAATGCTGCCTCCCTTAAAAGCATTTCATCTTTGTAGAAAATCCTATTAAATGCATAGGGTTTTTTTTTAGAAAAAGAGAGAAAGAGATAATTATATAGTTATATAATTATGTGATCAAAATACGATTGTCACACGATACAGTTTTTCAGAGGCTAATAAGAACAGAAGGACATTTTGTTTCTATTTTGTTATTGAGGCAGAAGCAATTATATTGCAATTGGAGAAAATGCCTTGCTAAAGCACACTTACTTGAGGAATGATTTTTATTCTCACATGTTACCCTAAAGAAATATCAGCCTCAAAGAGCTTCAGCTTCTATTCTTTATATATGTGAGCTTGTCATTGTAGTCCCATGGCATCAGTCCGGAGACAAATTCAAGAATTAGGGGTCTTCTTTAGTTCCTATTGTTTTGATACAGGAACTCAGCAATGAAATTAAATTGTTTGATTAAAAAAATGTCCACATTTCAGGGCTTGCAATACGTTGTAGAAAATACATTATTTTGCATAACTTCCCTTGATTTCACTTTCACCCGTGTTTGAGTATTTTGCAGTGGAACGTAATGGAAAATTATTCCTGATTACTCTAAATCTTTTGGAGCAAACCAAATATATTTGTAAGTTTTCTAATAATGCCACTTCTCTGCTAATTGTGCTTGTTTGATATTGTGTTTTTGTTCCTTCCTATATATTGTCCTCCAGATTTTTGGGACAAGTGGAAAGAGCTGCTCTTCTTTTATGCTGCTATTTGGGAGGGTGATTCAGTGAAGCAGTAAATGAGAAAATTCATTGGTGTCATGACTTAAGGTGAACCAAGAGAGATACATTACCTAAAGCACTTAGGTGCAATAGAAGCACAGCCTGGAATACACATTATCAGTTGCTCTCATAACATTTCACATATTTATCCTTCATTGTGAATTCCAAGAAGGGAATAGCTCTGTTAACTGAAGAACTCACTCAAGTTCTCCTTTCCAGGAGCCAGGAGACATGGAATCCAGAATTATAATTGGGTTAGGAGTAAAATGAAGCATGTGGACTGTGATGGGGGCTGAATCTATTTGGTGTTTTTTGCTCATATTTGGTGTTTTTTGTAAATAAGTGTCGGTGGATGGAGAAAGTGATCTAGAGGCCAACCAATTTTTTTTGCTCATTAATCAGCTTCTTGTCGATCATATAAGCAATTTCACCTTTAAATATGGAGTTCTGGACCTTTAGGCGGTATTCCCCCAAAATAGAAGATGGATTTCAAAGAGAGAGAAAAATCCAAGGAACCCAGAATAAGACAGAAATTAGGATGATTAACTCTTATGTTCCTTCTGATGATGTTATGGGTGTGAGGAATGGACTCTAGGCAAAGGGGAAGAGGAAGAAGATTGACTGTTTTGAGCTAAGATTCTGAGGAAGATTGCTTTATATTGTTTATACTAGAAGAAACTAAGTCAGAATGCTCATTGGAAGCCAGATCATGAAAAAGAACTTATAATACTTAGGACACATCATGAGAACTGACACATTTGTGGAAAAGATAATGAGGCCAACAGTTCACGAGCAGGATTGATGGAATGAAACTCCACAATAAAAGAATTGTAAGCTATGATTCTAAAATATGAAACGTTCACCTTAACACGAATACAACATGTTGTCATTTAAGGCCAATTAAAAAAAAATTAAATGTAAGTTTGAATATTAATATTTAGACCTTGGAATGACAATCAATGAGAGGCTGGGTAGAGAAAATATTCAAGGCGCTAAAGGCAACATCTTCAGATTGTGTGGCAGAAGTAAAAGAATAACACAGTTGGAAGGGACCTTGAAGGCAACAGTCCAACATCTTGCTCAAGGAGGAAATCCTATCCCATTCCAGACAAGTGGATGCCTGCCCAGTCTCTTCTTAAAAGCCTCTAATGATGGAGCATCCACAACTTCTCACTGTCAATAATCTTCTCCTTAGTTCCAGGTTGCTTCTCTCCTTGATTAGTTTCTATACACTGCTTCTAGTGCTTTGGAAAATAGGTTGACCACCCATTCCTCTTCTTTGTGGCAGCCCTTCAAATATCGTGATGTCACCTCCTAGTCCTTCTTTTCACGAGACTAGACATACCCCGGGGTGGGATTCAGTTTTTTTAACAACTGGTTCTATGGGCGTGGCTTAGTTGGTGGGTGTAGCTTGGTGGGCATGTGACTGGGTGGGCATGGCCAACTCAACATCACTCATGTCAAGGGACGCTTCTCCTCACCTGACCTCTCATGACAGTGGGGATGCTGCAATGGTCATAAGTGTGAAAAATGGTCATAAGTCACTTTTTTCAGTGCCATTGTAACTTTGAATAGTTACTAAATGAACTTTTGTAACTGTACAAAAATACAAAAAGCTTCTTTGCTTGCAAAAAGCTGCCCTAAATACCAATCACTAGATTAAAAATATCTGCAAGCCGGAGTTCCAAGTCAGGCAGGGTGCCAGAGCACCTTGACAAATGAAAATAGTTAAAATGCAATGATAACTATCAAGCAGCCAACTCTTGCTCATAAAAACCACTGCATTGTTATGTTTGGAGCATGGGCGAGAAAGAATGGAGACAAGCCTCGGGAACGGTGAACTTCAGCTCTTTATTTACATAGTGACTTCTCAACTCAATGGCAGTTATAACCCTCCTTATATAGGCAACCCCAATAACTATTAACCAATAACAATCGAGGAGCGCTAGCTCCCTTAACTAATAGGAACTCTCTGTTAATGGCCAATCGGATTCCCCGGAACGGGCCAATCCGATCCTGCCGTTAACAGCCAATCAGAAGTGCAGGGCCAGAACCCTGCACTTTACTCCAAGCTCAAGTTCCCTTTATTAAACCTTATGCATTCACAACACCCCTTCCCCCTGGCTTCTGTTTGCAGGGCGCAGTTACATAGTCCTTTAGGTAGGATGGTTGCTTTATTAGTCTTTTTGATTTTCGCTGTGTCATTTGGCTGCAATCACGCTGAGGTAGATCGTTGTTTGGCAACGGGGTCACCTCTGGTTCAGAGTTCATTTCTTCGTCGTTGTCATTATTCTCGGTAATTCCCTGAGGTGCATCTGTTTCCCTCTCTGGTTCTACTTCCTGTGTCTCTATTACGCCGTCGTTCCCTTCGAACGGGTTTTCTTCTACTTGGTATTCATCTTCTTCCGTATCTCCCCCCCCTCAGTTTGGTCATAAGGGAGTTCAGGAATGCCCGACCGGAGCCGCGATTGTAATTGATCGATATGGCGTTTCCATAGTCTATCGTCAAGGCATTGTACAAGGTAGGATCTCAGGCCGGTTACACGAACTACTGTCGCCTCCATCCACAGCGGATCGCCCGATAGGTTTTTAGCGTATACCAGATCGCCTACCTGGAAGGCACGACAGCGGCCGCTGGATCCTAGTGGTTTTTCTAGTTCATAAGCTGGGTGTAAACGGTCGAGGTGGGAGGGAGTTTTTGTCCCATTAGCAGTTCAGCGGGAGTTTTGTTGGTGACGCTATGAGGTGTGATGTGTTGTAGAAAAAGGATTCGATTGATCTTGTCGTCAATGTTATCGTAGTCTACCTTCTGCAAGGTTTTCTGAACAAATTGGACCATGCGCTCTGCTTTGCCATTGGTCGCAGGGTGCACAGGCGAGGTGAACGCATGTCCAATGCCATGGTCATCCAGGTACTGCTTGAACGACAGCACTGAAATTGGGGCCTGTTGTCAGATACCAGGACGTCTGGTAATCCGTGGGTTGCAAATAGTCTTTCCAAGTTTTTGATAACTGCTTCAGTGGTTGTGTTCGTCATGCGGTGAATCTCGAGCCAATTCAAGTAGGCGTCGACGGTTAGCAAAATGGTGTGGCCTTTGGTCGGCCCCGCAAAGTCCAAGTGAATACGGGACCAGGGTCCCCAGGGTGTCTCCCATTCGGTAGAGATGGCTTTAGGTGGGGTGTTGCTCACTTCCTGGCATTTATGACAAGCTTTAACCCAATTTTCGATTTGCTTCTCGATGCCCGGCCACCATGCATAGCTTCGTGCGAGGGCTTTCATTTGCACGATACCAGGGTGGCCATCATGCAAGGTTCACAGCAGTGCTTTTTGGAGTCATTCTGGGATAACGACTCTATCGCCCCAGATGACACAGCCTTTTTGAGAGAACAACTCTGTTTGTCGAGTCTTGAATGGTGTGAAGTCATCCGATAAATGGTCCAATGGCAATCTGCGTTCTACCCAGCCTCGAACTCGCACTAAGGCGGGGTCACGTTTGGTTTCTCTCACGATATCTCGGGCAGTCAATGGCAGCGAGTTGAGTGTTTCAATTTGCAACGTGGTTACCATTGGTGCAGGATCGTCGAGAGTCTCTGGAAGCGGTGCTTGGCTCAATGCGTCAGCGTGGGGAATGGCTTTCCCTGGGTGGTATTGCAGCCAATAATTATAAGCAGCCAAGAATTCTGACCAGCAAGTCATCCTAGGGGATAATATGTAGGGAGTCGGCTTATCTCCAGCTATTATCCCCAATAACGGTTTGTGGTCAGTCACAATAGTAAAAGCCCGGCCATACACGTACTCATGGAATCTTTTAACGGTCGATACAATTGCGAGGGCTTCTTTATCGATTTGGCCATAATTTTGCTCAGTTTCACTTTTTGAAAGTGTCTTTGAAAAATATGCAACAGGGGCTTCGTTACCATTAGGCAGTACATGGCTCAGAATGGCGCCCACTCCGAAAGGCGAAGCATCACATGTGATATTTAACGGCAAAGTCTCATTATATTGCATAAGTACAGAGTCAGAAGTCAGTAGTTTTTTCACATTACGGAACGCCTATTCTTCTCTATGACCCCACAACCAGTTTGCTTTCTTGTCTAACAACTGGTGTAACAGTTCAGCGACCGTTGCTTTATGCGGTAGAAATACATATAAAAGTTGATGAGGCCTAGGAATCTCCTTGTTCCGAGGTCTGGGAGCGTTTTTTATTGTTCTTAGTTTACTGTCGGTAGGGTGAATACCCTGACTGTCAATTAGGTACCCTAAAAACTCAACACTATCTGTACACAATTTACACTTATTCTTTTTTACCTTAAGACCGGCGTCTTGGAATTTTTGTAGGACTAACTTTAAACGATCCCATAAGATTTTTTTTGTAGGTGTAGCAATTAATACATCGTCAAAGTAGGGGACCACACCTTTAATCCCTTGTAGTAGACTCTCCATCAGGCTCTAAAAAATCCCTGGGGCTACACTGACTCTGAATTGGAGCTGGGTGCATTTAAAGGCACCTTGGTGCGTCACAATTGTTTGTGCCTGTGCCGTCTTTTCATCAGCAGGTAGTTGCTGATATGCCTGAGCTAAGTCTAATTTAGCGAAGACCTTTCCGCCCCCCAGGGAGTGGAGGAGATGCTGTACCACCGGCACCGGATATGCATTCTGCTGTAGGGCGTGGTTCAGGTTGGCCCAGTAGTCCCCACAAATTCGGATCGACCCGTCTGGCTTAATGGGTGTTACGATTGGGGTTTCCCAGGGAGAGTGATCGGTAGGTTTTAGCACCTCCTGAGCTATTAGTTTGTCGAGTTGTTCGTCAATTTTTGGCTTCAAGGCAAACAGAACTCGACGGGTCTTAAGGCGGATGGGAGCTATCTTTGGATCAAGGCTGAACAAAATTGGGGTCCCCTTGTACTTGCCTAAACTTTTCGTGAAGACGTCCTTGAATTCATGGATGAGGTCCTTCTCCCAGTCACTTCCGCTGATTCGGTTTATGCCTGCCACTTCAATGCCAAGTGGCGCGAACCATTGGAGACCTAGCAGACTAGCCCAATCTTTGTCGATCATAGTTAGCGGTAAGTACGCTGTGTGCTTCTTGAATGAGACCCGGACTCGGCAGGAACCAACGACAGGGATTCGATTCCCTTGATAGTCCTTAAGAATGAGTTTTTGGAAACGGAGGTCTGGGCGCTGAATCGTGGGGATGAGTTGCTTGAGGGTCTTCCAGGACACCATCGAGAGGGACGATCCCGAGTCGACTTCCATGTGGCAAGGCTGGTTCTCGATGGCTACTGTGATTCGGATTTTCTTGGCATCCAAGGCAGAGGCGTGACCGACAGTGATAGTATGGTGAGCCTCTTCTTGCTGTAAAGCTCGGTTTCTGTAAGAGTGGCTTACTGGTTCTTGCCTTACAGGACGGTTTCCTGTCGATTGGCGATAGTTAGCCCCCTTTGAGGCCTGGCCGGGTCCTTGTAAACTTCGGCAGACCCATCCGATGTGGCCTCTCTTCCCGCACTCATGGCAGAGCGTGTCGCGGAATCTGCATTCGGACCTGGCATGGTTGGCTCCACAGCCAGCGCAAGGGTGTAGGGACTTCGGGTGGTGGTCTCAGTCGGACCGCAGTCAATGGACCTCTTCTTCGTCGCTGTCTGACGACGAAGAGAGGTCCTCATGGTGTGTTGTTGAAAGTTGCCCTTCTGACTTGGGTTAAATTTCGCTTGTCGGTTGGTATACCGGAGCGCAGTTGTGGCGTAATTGTGCAGCCGACTTTCTGGTTGCTTCTGCTGCAGTAGCATCGGCGATGGCATTGGCAAGGCTGATGTCGCCTTTCGCCATCAGCTTGCTCTGCATGCCTGGTGCATCTAATCCCAGAACTATTTGATCTCTCAGTGCCTCTTCCAAATCGGCGAATCCGCAGAGGCCTCCCAGGTTTCGGAGATCTGCTATGAAGTCAGAGACGCTTTGTCCTTTTTGCTGGTTTCTCTGATAGAACTCGTGCCGTCTCACGAGCGTAGGCACGGTCGGTGCGTAGTGATCTCTTGGTAGAGGTTCGAGGTCGTCCCAATCCATCGCCTTCACTTCTCTAGGTTTTGCTAGTGCTTTAGCCATCTTAAATATGGTTGGACCACAATGCGTTAGGAACACCGCCTGTTTCTTCCCAGCTGTGGCATCCTTTAAATTGTTAGTTTCTAAGAACATTTGGAAGCGATCCATGTAGGACTCCCAGTCTTCCTGCACTGGATCGAATGGAGCAGGTGGTACGACGACGCCGGACATGGTTCCGTTGTGTAGTGCCGTCAGCCACATGCTCGGTGTTTCTTCTTGGTTCTGTCAGTTCAGACATCTCCATATCCCATCCTCATCGCCAGTGTTATGTTTGGAGCATGGGCAAGAAAGAATAGAGACAAGTCTCGGGAACGATGAACTTCAGCTCTTTATTTACATAGTGACTTCTCAACTCAATGGCAGTTATAACCCTCCTTATATAGGCAACCCCAATAACTATTAACCAATAACAATCGAGGAGCGCTAGCTCCCTTAACTAATAGGAACTCTCTGTTAATGGCCAATTGGATTCCCTGGAACGGGCCAATCTGATCCTGCCGTTAACAGCCAATCAGAAGTGCAGGGCCAGAACCCTGTACTTTACTCCAAGCTCAAGTTCTCTTTATTAAACCTTAGGCATTCACAACATGCACCACATCTTTCAAAAATTCTGGAGTACTGGGGAACTACCAGAGGACTGGAAAAGAGCTGATGTGGTTCCCATTTTTAAAAAAAGGGGGAAAAAATACTGTGCAAAATACTGTGGACATAATATATTTAGATTTCAGCAAGGTATTCAACAAAGTAGACTTCAACCTACTTCTTAGTAAGCTAGAAAAAAGTGGAATAGATAGCACCACCACTAGATGTATTCGCAACTGGCTGGCAAACCATACTCAATGAGTAGTCCTTAATGGGTCTAAGTCTACATGGAGGGAAGTAAACAGTGGGGTGCCACAAGGTTCCGCCTTAGGCCCAGTACTCTTCAATATCTTCATTAACGACTTAGATGAGGGAATAGAAGGGGAACTTACCAAATTTGCAGATGATACTAAGCTGACAGGAATAGCTAACACCCAAGAAGATAGGCTCAAGATCCATATGGATCTTGACAGAGTAGAACACTGGGCCATATCTAATAAAATGAAATTCAATATAGAGAAGAGTAAAGTCCTACACTTAGGCAAGAAAAACCAAAAATACACATATAGACTGGGGGAAACCAGGCTCAATAGCAGTAACTATGAGAGGGATCTTGGAGTCTTAGTGGACAACCAGCTAAATATGAGCCAGCAGTGTGCAGCAGCAGCCAAAAAAGCTAATGCAATCCTAAATTGTATTAACAGAAGGATGCAGTCAAGATCAAGGAAAGTACTAATTCCACTCTATAAAGCCTTAGTAAGAGCACACCTAGAGTACTGCATCCAGTTTTGGTCACCACATTATAAAAAAGATGTTGAGACTCTAGAAGAAATACAGAGAAGAGCAACAAGGATGATTAGGGGACTGGAGGCTAAAACATATAACAAATGGTTGCAGGAACTGGGCTTGGCTAGTCTAGTAAAGAGAAGGACCAGGAGAGACATGATAGCGGTCTTCCAATATTTGAGGGGCTGACACAGGGAGGAATGGGTCAAGCTAAAGTGCCTGTAGGCCAGACAAGAAATAATGGATGGAAACTGAACAAGGAGAGATTTCACCTGAAAATAAGGAGAAACTTTCTGACAGTGAGAACAATCAACCAATGGAACAGCTTGCCCTCGGAAGTTGTGGGAGCACCATCACTTGACACTTTCAAGAAGAGATTGGACTGCCATTTGTCAGAAATGGTGTAGGGTCTACTGCTTGAGTGGGGGGTGGGATTGGACTAGATGTCCTACAAAAGGTCCCTTCCAACTCTGATTTTCTGTTATCTGTTAAGTGAAAACCTTTAGCAGAGAGGTCATTTAAGCTCTCCAGAAAAAGCATATCCAGGAAAAGCAATCCTTAGATCCATTTGCACCACTTAAAGATACCCACTGGTCTCACTCACCTCACAAGATATCCTAAGGAAACCATCCAGATTTAAGGAAAGGTCACATGCCCCCCCACAAAGGCAGTAAAAACATAAGTGCCAAGTTTGCATCCTTCCTCTTGGAAGTATACTACAAAAGGACAGTGCCAGGTATTACTAAAGCAGTGAAGGAAGACCCCCTCCCCAGATAGAGAAAGAAACCATGAGGCAGGAAATAATTCAAACACAATACAAATAATTAAATCACAACCATAGCTGTTATTTGTTGAAGCTGAACAGAGAAAAGTATCCCATCAATAAACACAGGATTAAACATCACCAAGTACAGAATTAACCTTCACCAAAATCCAGTTTTAGATCAAAACTCAGAAAGGGTATGTAAACTCATGTTTGAATGTCAATCTTTCTAGCTAGCCAAGAAGCCTTACTGAATGTCACTCATCTTGGTTCCCTGTCACTAAAAGCTTTACTTCTTTACTCAATTATTTCTTCAAAGTGCTGATTGTTCAGGAAAGTATTTATTCCCAACAGCAATGTAAAAATCTTAAAACAACTTTTCACCTTTAAGAAAGTCAAGCCCCAGAAGCTCTGGAGACAGGAAGTCTAGGCATACTGCCAAGAATGTAAAAAGGGTGGAAAAAAACAATTGCTTCTAACTACCAGTTCTCTGAACTGCTTATAAAGTTAACAAGGGGTTCTACCAGACAGAACTGGTAGGATCCCACCCCTGGACATACCCAATTCCTGTGTGTATATTTGTCAAAAGAGTCAAGATAGCAGATGTAGCATCATGATCCAAGGGAATTCATAAATGCATGTGTTTGGCTCATAGGAAACATATATTTCAACCTGAACAATCAATCATTGTTAAAGTAGGCTTTAAGCAATCATCACACTCTGATGATTTCATTTGAATATAAAAAATATTTGAATATAAAAAATATTTGATGATCAAATTGGTATGACACCAGAAGAATCCTCTGAAGAGAGAACGTAGGTTTACCATCTCCAGAAGTTTTATGAAGGAGGTGGACAGCTACTTCTTCAATATTAATTTAAGGTACTTCAATTGGCTTTACTGCACTTTGCAAGAGTTGGAAAAATAATCCTTGTAGTCCTTTCAAACTTCACATTTTAATGATTTTTGCATGCATTCCTCCTGTCCTGTAATCAAGAATTAAAGAAAAGAAACTGAGGCAATAAATTCTCCTCTTCAAGAGTGACCATTTATTTTTCACTTTCTCTGCAATGGTTATTGCTTAACCATAGAAACTGCCTTTTACCTAAAGCAGAGGTACCCTGCTTGGAGAACTTGTTTTCTCTTTTTCCAAAAAGATTTGCCATTTTCTAGATAGAAACTGAACATCATAATATTTACAGGCCATTGATCGTCACCTTTCTTTTCCTTTCTCTAACAATGTTCAAAGAAAATATAATAGCTTTCTACTAATAACGATAATAAAAACTCTAGCCCTGCCATAGTATTTCAGGTCATAAATGTTTTATTAGAACGCTGTTTTCAGAATGAAAATAAGTTCTGTGAAAACCTATAAAATGGAGGTGAAACGGATATGTGGGATATTAAGAAAAATAAGATCTGAGTATGCAGCATTTGTCTGAAAGAATTGTTTTTTGTGTGCTTGTGTGTAAATATTTTAACAGAGTATAATCAAATAATAAAATTTGTTATTGGTGAAATTAGAATCCACCCACTATAACCCGAAACAGAATTAGGAGCTTTTAACAGTACTGTGGACATTTCTTTTAATCAAATAAGTCTTTTCTGAAATTATTATTTTTTGAACCACCAGTTATTGATTCATTGTGTACCCTTGATAGAAGATGATATGGTCCTCTCTGTGCAATCTCAAATTGGCCTACGGAGACTACTCTGGAAGTTGGGTGCTTACTGCACAATTAACTCCTTGGAAATCAATATAGCCAAGAGCAAATTAGTAGTATTTGGAAAGAGGTGTAACAAATGCAACTAACTGGTATTTATATGAGGACCCTATATAACAAATGAATTATTTCTCATATCTAGAGGTAATTTTCTCCAATATAGGGTCATGGAGAACTCATCTCAAAAGAAGTGTGATGAGGGGCACAGCCAGTTGTAAAACACTTTGAAACTAGCTATTTATACCTATGCAGGTAACCTAATCATTATGCAAAACTATTACTTAAACCACCTAAGACAGGGGTCTCCAACCTTGGCAACTTTAAGACTTGTGGACTTCAACTCCCAGAGTTCCTCAGCCAGCAAAACTGGAAGTTGAAGTCCACAAGTCTTAAAGTTGTTAAGGTTGGAGACCCCTGATCTAGGATACAGAGCTATAGGGTCTATCAGTGTCATCATTACTTGAACAAACCCAGACCTGCTTTCTAAAATCCATTCTGGAAGCAATAAAACCACTTTACTAAAGCAAAAGGAAAATGTTAAATATTTATTCAAGAGCAGGGTGGTGGCCTAGTTGTGAAGACATTTGCCTCCCATTTGGAGGTTCAGAGTTCAATCATAGGTAACGGCAGGTGTTTCTCTTCTAGGGCACAAATAAAAAAAATATTTGCTGAGAACTTCACGTAGGAGTCAGGAAGGGCATTTGACTCATAAACGTTCAGCTCCATCCAATCATCCCAATTCTACCCTGATTAGGAATTGCTGTTAAAAGGGGTTTTTATTTTCCAGTGTATAATTTACTCTCCAGCAATTTTTGACTTCTTGTATTCTTTGTGCCTCATTTCAACTCCATGGGAAAACATTGTGGGATGTCACAGCCCATGGTTCTTCCATACACGCAGAAATCTGGATGTGTAGTCAGCCAGAGCAATTGCAAAGAGATGATTAAGAGTGAAATCACAACATCAGAACCTTTTAATTTTTCATAACAAAATAGGCACTGATAATCTCCTTTAAGAAAAAAATGAAAGTGTCCTGCTTTTCTGGAGATCCAAACTTTGGAGGAAAATAGATTTTGAAATAATATTTTTTTGATATACTGTAATTGAAATTATAGTACATAAACAATTGTATTGTTTCATATTATGACAATTAATTCGTTATTTTATTTTGATAGTAGAATATGATTTTCCACATTACACAGAAACAAAGCCATTTTTTGCCACATAGACCAGGGTGTCAAACATAGGTCAGATGAGTCATGTGCAGGCCATGCCCATCCTGGCTCTGCAAAGGGGGAAAATGTCTCAAAACGTCATGTGACAGCAACATGATGTGGCCAGTTTGACACCCATGGATGTACACAATGAACAAGAAGAATGAACTTTTCTAATTAAAGTTCAACTTTCATGAAAGGCTTTTAATATAGTCTGATCTAATAAGCATTGTAAATAATAATAATATGTAATACGGAGGTCACCTAGAGTTCTTTGTAAGAATGTGATATAGACAGGGGGAAGGAAGGAAGGAAGGAAGGAAGGAAGGAAGGAAGGAAGGAAGGAAGGAAGGAAGGAAGGAAGGAAGGAAGGCTCCTTTGTGTGTGTATATGACTGTAAAACACAGATGGATTCCATAGGACCAATATTTTACAGTGAGCCAATTGAGAAGACAGCCTTTTTCCTAGTATCATTGGAAATAAGGAGAAAAATGTGTAACTCAAAAAAAAAATGGCTCCAAAGAAAACATCTTTAAATAAACTATACATCAAAAATGCATATACTGGGAGAAAGTGTTCCCTCAAGCATTATTCTAATAAAAAATTGCTTCATGACAATATCCCTAGCTAGGAAAAATGCATCTAAGCTTGTTTATATAAAGAAAAAAAGAGCCTAAACATGCTTCCAATTTTTGCTTTGGAAGGCAGAATTTACAATCTAATGTAGAAGTGATCTAAAATTAACCTAAGGCTGGGGAAATGAGTAAACATCCAATAACAGATTCACCTAATTCAATCCTTATCTTGTTATAACTATGTCATAAATGTATTAAAGATCCTAAGGGCACACACCATGCAGAAAAGTGGCATAGTTTGGAATTATTTCCTTTAATGTATCCATCCATCACTATCCAAGCAGGTTGGCACAGAAGTGTGAAGAGGGGCGAAGAGACAAGTTGATGTGCAATTACACAACCATGCTCAAAACTCTTCCTATTGTTCTATACTGACTGTGAAGAATGTTGCCTTTGATAATATATCTGCAATTGCTTCTCTGTCCAGGATTTCTGTTTAGTTTGAATGAGTCTGTCTATAGAAAAAGCCATTATCACCCACTGGAATGTGAGAAACATAATGGATTTCACACCCTCTTTATCTTAACTACACATGTGCATCCAACCTGCAATTCTTCCCAATCCAATAAGCCAGGTGGAATTATTCCCAATTCTTCCAAATCCAATAAGTCAGATGGAAAATAAATAAATGTATTAAATTATAAAGTCCTATGGGGGATTACTAAAGAAAGTATAAGATTTTGAGGCATTAAGCTCTAAGCAAATCACCTTGTTTTAGTAAAGATCTGTTGAATTTTTCATCTTGGAGGAAGATAATTCTTCAAGGTTTTTTTTTAGAAATGTGGTGTCAATGTTGAAAGAAGAGCCTTGCCCTAAGTCTATAGAGATTCTCAGGTTCACTAAATGGAAGGATTTATATTCCTTGCAGACAGCTGATCATTTGCATTCCCCACTATCCAGTCAGAGCTGAAACAGCTTCTTGGATGAGAAGCGAAACGTCTTCAAAGTGAAAACAGAACATCCAGCTGCCTCTTGAAAAAGCACCTTATCCTATGTTTCAAGACAATGTTGAAAATCACGTTCCCCTCCATTGTTTACTACAAGGACTTTCATGGAGATGTTCATGCTCAATTTCTTCTAACAGCAAAATAGAAATATTTTGAAATAGGGATGAAGGAAATAGCAGAATGTCATGTTTTGTCACTATGAGATGGTATTTTGAAAATAAGGCACACCAACCACAAACAACCTTATTGTGTCTCATGAATCTCCTTCCTTAATTTTGTTTAAATCCAACTAAAAAATATTACTTAGAAAAATAGGGAAGGCCTGTGATATGATTTTTAAAGTGAGGAAATGGATGACTATGGTAACTTGTATATCAGACAAAAAAATTAAGTCATGGTTCCAAATTTCATCTCATCCTGATGCTTATTTAATGTCACTCTGGACATTTCTCTTAGGCCGGGGTCTCCAAACTTGTGGACTTCAACTCCCAGAATTCTGGCTAGCTGAGTTGAAGTCCACAAGTCTTAAAGTTGCCAAGTTTGGAGACCTCTGTCTTAGACTAACATCTTACCTTCAAGACAATCTGTGAAAATACACTATGTGTGAGAGGAATTACTCTGATATTTGGGAAGAAGAGTGGTTTTAAACTACTGCAAAGCATGTTTTTCTTTCATGGTTCAAAATAAAGAAGGGATTCCCTGGACTTTGTTGTTTTTCTTTTGAAGATGTTTTGCTTCTCACCCAAGAAGCTTCTTCAGCTCTGACCAGGATAGTGGGAAATGGAAGGATTTATATTCCTTGAAGACAACTAGTCTTTAAAAGAAAAAATAATAATAAAATCCATTTGGCTCCTGAAAAAGTACCTTTGGGACAACCATGACTTGGATGACTGAGAACTTCTACAATTACCTGGTGTCTTGCTTTTCATCTCTATTCTGCTGCTCTTATGTATATAAAAGGCACAAGGGTAGAATAACCGAAATAACATAACCATACTATTTCTAGAGACTTTGGAATATTTGGTGCCATTTGATATATAGATAGGTGGTGAACGTGCCTGTTTGGATGTGGCTTTGAGATCAACTGGGACTGTGCTGAATGCAAACTAACTTGTAAATTGGCCACCAAAACTTTTGAATAAACTGAAAGTTATAAATGACAGCCACATTGTTAAATTGATAACGATATCTGGAGATGATCTTAGAAATTCTTGTGCTGAAAAATCATTCAGATCCATCATCCTATCATCTTGCAGTTTGTTATTTTAAAGAGGAGGCAATATCCTGCATAATCAGTACACCATTGCTGTCAGATTTATATCCTGGAGTCTATAAATCATTGGTATCTTTAATCTTTCTTTCTCTACTTATAATATAAGTCAGTCTATAGGAGGATCCTGGACTGCTGGTGCAAATTAAGCCAAGAGCATATTAAATTTCAACCAAATCGGGATTTTTTTTTTCTCTCTCTCTCTCTACCTTATATTTCAAATTCCTTCCAGGTGCTTTTATACTTCACTGGAAATCTTTATTTATTACTTTCCATTTTAACTTGGGATGCTTTCTTCCTCCCACAATGAATTTTGAAACACAGCTTGGCTTTTTCAAAACAAAAAATGCTAATGCAAAAAGGGACAAACATTGGATGAAAATGGAACTAACAGTGCAAAAGCTGTGGGTAGAGAAAGACTAACATTTTCACCCTTGCTGCTAATATCTTAAGGATTAGCTTTTGAAGATTGTCATGCACTTATGATTGTAGGACTGTAACTTTGTTGCTTGTATCCGTACAATTTATATTGACTGTTTCCTAGTATGATTAGATTGCTTATTGTACTCTATGACTATCATTAAGTGTTGTACCTTATGATTCTTGACTTTTGATGAATGTATCTTTTATGTATGCAGAGAGCATTTGCACCAAGACAAATTCCTTGTGTGTCCAATCACACTTGGCCAATAAAGTATTCTATTCTATTCTATTCTATTCTATTCTATTCTATTCTATTCTATTCTATTCTATTCTATTCTATTAATTTGTGTCTATGACAATTCGCCGTGGCCAACTCACCATGACCAACACGCCACAGACAACTCATCATGGGGCAGCTTCCTGTGGGACAAAGGTTACATTAATATCAAAGAAATGGTGGAATAGAATAATTAAAGAAAGGATGAAAAGGAGGGACAGAATGAAATGTGAATGACAAAAATTAAAATATTTTTTTATTTATTTTAAACAATTCAATTGAATTGTAGAATTCTCCCATAGTGAGTTATTCCATGGTGAATTGGCCACAGCAAGTTGGCTGTTTTAATTTTGTATGATACAATGACCTGCAGAAAAACTCTATAATGTGTTGCTCAACTGAAAATATTGATTTTTTTTAAAAAAAATAACAGAGTGTTTCAGGCAGTGCAGTTGGATGCCAAGAGAAAAGAGAAGCATTCTACAAAATGCCTTTTAATTCCATTCTAATTGGTTAAGGATCTTTAGACAAATTCTTATCATAATAGATTCTATCTTAGTATAAGGTACAGGATAGGACATGAGTTGTGTATTTACATTGTGTACGTATTCTGGCTAGGTTTGGAGAGTCATCTGAATTCTATTTGACACCACTGTTTATAAACTTGCTGAAAAACATTCAAAAAGTATTCATTCATACATTTTCTGCAGATTTCAAAGGTTTCCATTTACAGATATGTACAGACATCTGTGAAGTATCTTATATAGAAAGTGCTTTGCTCAAAAAAATGTTGCATTTATTTTGCAAAAGGTATGGCTGAATGACATTACAAAACTCTGAGAGCTTCAGATCTCAGTATGAATTGTTTGTTTGCCTTTGAATCAGTCTTGATTCTGGACAAGTATTGGACAAATTCCTCTAATTTGTTCAGCAACTTTTTTGGGAATAGTTTGCCATTGCTTTCGATCTTAGGACTGAGAGAGAGTGATTGGCCAAAATCAGCCAGTGAGTAACCATAATTCATGGCCTTCCAGTTTCTATCTCTGTACTTTTAACTACTACACCAAACTGGCTCTCTTTATTATGTGTGGCTTCTATATATTGACTAGTTAAAGGGTCGGCAACATGTGGCTCTGGAGCCGCATGTGGCTCTTTTATCCCTCTGCTGCAGCTCCCTGTTGCTCGTTGGCTCCACAATTAATAAGGCTTTCAGTTAGGTAGAGGAAAAAGGACACCATGATAGGAGGAGACTCTGGGGGGGGGGGACTGGACTTCCAGTTGGCTCGAGAATTGAATGGGTGGCTTCTGGTTAGGACCTTTGTGGCTCTTTGAATGTTTAAGGTTGCCGACGCCTGGACTAGTTCATAGTTCATATAGTTGTTTGAAAATCTAATGGATCAAATTTCTTACCCATTTCTACATGTTTGTACAGGAGAGTCACAGAGGGCCAGGGGTTCATAAAAAGTTTGTCATATTCTTTCATTTGTTTAGAATCTTATGGCAGCTTGCACAGAAATCTGTCTTTCAATGGCTTGGCATTTATGCTACAAAAAAATTAAAACTTGTGCACAGCTATTTCAAAGTATGTCATTATGACATTTGTCATTCGGTCATGCATCTTTATAAGCCATGTTGTTCAAAAGGTGGATGATAGTGGAAGAAAAGTTATTAAAATGTATTCTTTCCAAATCCAATTGCTTCATTTTAACTTGGCTTGTCAAAGCTAATGATAACTTTTGGGCTGAGTGCTATTATATGCTTTATTGCAAGGTCAATGCCAGATTCAGTTTGTTGCACATTTGAATGGCTTTTTTTTTTTTGCATAATATATGTGACATCCTTTCTCCTTTGTGTGGTCATCTGAAATTATAATTAAATGAAAAAATATTTCAAACTCAAGAAAGTTGCAACCTGTTATAGAAGAGACATTGGCTATAGGGAGGAGGCAGCAATAACAAATAATGTAAAAAATGCTTGACCACTCAGCCTCATTCATTCAATCATTCAGTCATTTTCTCCTATTTTAAAATATTACATTTTCATATAGCACAACAAATTCAGACTGTAAAAAAGATAGTGCTGCCATACATCAAAAACATCTCTGAAACCACCAACAGACTATTGCAGCCACTTGGCATCAGTGCAGTACACAAACCAATTAAAGCCCTCCAGAACATCCTATGTAAACCAAAAGACCCAGCAGACCCAGAAGAAGAACACAGGAGTCATTCTGGTAATATAATGTAAGGACTACAATAGACACTATATAGGGATAAACATATGGAAGTTTAGCAAAGTGCTAGTCCAACTAACAGCAGAACATACAATGAAACCCCCTTAATTTCACAATACATGGACAGACTTAACTATAGTTTCAACTGTGAAACACTTACCATTCTAGATCAAGTCAAGTACCAAAAACATAAGAGAATTCCTGGAAGCCTGATACTCTGATAAATGATCTGCTCTCTGATCAGCCATCAATAGGCACATAGACATAAACAGCCTCTACATTCCATTCAGAAGAGACAATCAACAAGCCAAAAAAAGGAACAAAAAGTCCAAAAGACCCTCCACACACACACACACACACACACACACCAACTATCAATACCCACGTGAGTAGAGATTAATTCCAAGATTAACATCAAACCAACAATTGAGAAGGAGACAATGACCCCATCAATGAACTGACAAACAAGCTAATAATAAACAGCCCAATGGAAGAGCTACCAAGACCATCCCTTACCAACACTGATAGAGTAAGTTACTAGAATATAAACTGAGATCAAACCCCATTTCCTACCAGTATTGATGAGATTACCAAGTTTGCATAAGGAAACATCTGCAAGCAAACAACTAAACTCAGAGAACACTAAGGACCCCTCAATTCAAAAAATGTCCTGTGCAACTTAAGGAGAAGAATGTTCTAAAGCCCCCAATTCAACATTCAGACCATAAAAATAAATGTTTGGTAATTGGATCTTTAGGAGTGCAAGAAATCTCTGCCTGAGATGACTAATAACTGTTGCTGGACACAGTTGATAGTATTGATCAAAAACAAATACCTGACTTCATTACAAAATAGAAATAGTGCCGATCCTATTTGAAAGCCTTTTATGAACAAAGGACTTGTAGGTGATTATAATTGTTTGGAATCATACATCATAATTATCCTTCCTCAGTTAAAAATGTAACCCAGTTAATATGTGTCAATCTATGTCTATGGAGATTCTCAATCATCCAGGTCATGGTTGTCCCAAAGTGCTATTTCCAAAAGGCAACTGGACTTTCTCGTTCTTTTTTTCCTTTGAAAACATTTGACTTCTCATCTTCTCCAAGACAAATTTTTTGTGTGTCCAACCACACTTGGCCAATAAAGAATTCTATTCTATTCTATTCTATTCTATTCTATTCTATTCTATTCTATTCTGTTCTGTTCTGTTCTGTTCTGTTCTGTTCTGTTCTGTTCTGTTCTATTCTATTCTTGGATGAGCAGCAAAACATTTTCAAACAAAAAGAACAAGAAAATCCCTTGCTTTTTGAAAAAGCACCTTTAGAGCTTCAGTCCATGGATTAGTAGAAAAAACATTCCAACATAAATTGCTCTGCTCCCATTATTCACTCTTATTCTGCTTCTGTGTTAAACCTGGCAACTCGTACTGTTCTTATACATTTAGTGCCAGGCAAGGAAAAAAATTGATTGATTCCCTTGGCTTAATTTCCCTTCCCATCAGTTACTGGTAGAAAGAAAAAAAGAGAACCACTGATCACTGTTGCTGGGATGGTATGGGGTGGAGGGAAGAAATGAGTTTTGTTAAATGGTTTAGCCCACAGGTGTCAAACTTGCCACGTTACATTGCCATCACGTGACATACCGCGATGATTTTTTCCCTTCAAGGAGCTGGAGTGGGCATGACCTGCATGTGACATCTCCGGCCTGCTGGCTGCCAATTTGACCACTTCTGAAAATGAGGTTCTGAAACAGTACTGAACCATCAGTTGGGGAGTGTATCTTACACCGGGAAAGAAAAAAATGCTTCTAATTAAAACAATTAATTAAAATAAGATCTGCAAATGAATGATAACAAACCAGATAAGATAGCTTTAAGAAATCATGCAGAGAAATCACGAGTTCTTAAAAGCTCCATGTGGCTCCAGTATGAAAACTACCTCTTCTGTTCCACCAAAAATATTATTATGCCTGCAGCAATCTAGTCATCTCGAGTCTCCTTTCACCTCAAATTGCCATATCTACAAACCCATTACAAAAAATATTTTAATGCCCTCGCAGCCAGAAGGCATTCAAAGCCTCAGTGTTCTGAATTATTAGAAAGTGGCAAGATGTGGATCTGCATCCCTAAAACAGATTACCTTAAAATATCTAGAGTGCAGTTCCCAGTCATCTCTATCAGCCTAACTTCAGGAACTATGTGAAAGCGAGAGAGAAAACCTTGTACCTCAGTCTGCTTGCTAATCATCAAAATGCAAAGATGCAAAAGTTAATTTTGTTGTGTCTTCGGAAATAATGCCAGGAGTTGGTGACTTTGTATCAAGCTCTTTTATTGATGTGGGAACCGAACTGGCGCTATAGAGAAACTTCGCAGCTTTTATTTCTTTAGCCGCCGCGGCCGTGGCCAATGGCACCACTTTGAATCTCCCGCGATTCGAATAGACCAATCGCGGGAGATTCCTAGCGAGCCATTCAGCGCGGCTCGCCTAGCCAATCAGAGTGCCCCGCGCTTTGGCCAATCAAAGCGCGGGGATCTCAAGAATGCTAATGAGGGGACAGAACACCCCTCCCCTCTTGGTTTAGTCCTTACATTGCGTAGTCCCGTAGGTAGGCGGGGCTCTGTCTTAGCCTACTGGACCTGCGCAGCTCAGTCGTAGGTTGGATCCCGGCCGGTTCAGTCAGGGTCTCTGCTTCTCCGGATGCCGTCGTGGGAACCGGCTGGTCGGTCGGGCCGGGCCGCTCTCCTTAGCTCCCTCCTGGGCTTCCCGGGTTGGTTGAGCTGTGGGTTTCGCCGCTCCCACTCGGTCTCCCCGGGTCGGTCGAGCTGGCCTGGCTGTCTCTTCCTGGCGAGGGGTCGTGCTGGCTGCTTTCCGATAAGTATGGTTGGTTTATTCTTCTTTGGTTTTGGTCCCCTGGGTATTCCCACCCCCCTTGGTTTGTGTTGTGGGGGTTGGTTGTGCCTGCTTGTGCATTGGTGGTCTCTTGAGTGGTCGTCCTCGATCTTAATTTGTCGATGTGGCGTTTCCATGCTCGTCCGTCTGTTCTTTGTAGCTGGTACGAGTGTGGGCCTGTTATTTGTGTGATGGCGGCCGGTATCCATAACGGGTCTCCCGTCAGGTTTTTTGCGTACACGGGGTCGCCTGGTGTGACGGTTCGGTGTTTGCTGGTTGAGTCTGGGGGCTTCTCTGGGTAATACGTGGGGTGTAATCTGTCGAGTGGGGACCTTATTTTCCTCCCCATTAATAGTTCGGCGGGGCTCTTATTTTTTGTGGTATTTGGGGTTATGTGTTGGGTGAAGAGTAATTTGTTTATTTTATCCTGGATCTCCCCGTGGTCTATTTTCCGGATGGTTTTCTTTGTGAATTGTACCATCCGTTCCGCTCTACCATTCGCCACCGGATGCGCCGGTGCTGTCAGCGTGTGTCGGATGCCCCTTTCCGCTAGGAATTTCTCAAATTCTAGCGAGGTGAATTGGGGCCCGTTGTCGGAAATGACGACATCTGGGAGGCCGTGCGTTGCAAAGAGTTTGCCGAGTTCCTTGATCACGGCCTCCGTGGTTGTTGTTCTCATGTTGCTTACCTCCAACCAGTTGGAGTAAGTGTCTACTGTTATCAGGAAGGTGTGTCCTTTTGTGGGCCCGGCAAAGTCTATGTGGATCCTAGACCAAGGACCCCTTGGGGTTTCCCACTCTAGGACGGGTGCTGTGGGTGGGCTTGGCCTAGTTTCCTGGCATCGTTGGCACCTTGCTACCCATGTCTCAATCTGTTTGTCCATCCCTGGCCACCAAGCGTAACTTCTGGCCAGGGCTTTAGTCCTAATGATGCCCGGGTGCCCCTCGTGTAATAGTTCCTGAACCTTCCCTTGTAGTTTTTCTGGAATGACCACCCTATCTCCCCATAGTATGCACCCTTTTAATAACGAGAGTTCTGTTTGCCGGTTCCGGAATGTCTTGACGGACTCGTCGTTGTCCTTTTCCGGCCACCCTTTCTCTACCCAATGCAACACCTGCGCCAGACGTTTGTCTTTATTAGTTTCTCGGACAATGTCTGACATGGTTATGGGTAGGTTGGGTAGAGTCTCTATACTGAGGGTGGTCGTCGTGGGTGCTGGGTCGGTGTCAGGTTCCGGTAGCGGCGAGCGGCTTAAGGCGTCTGCATGGGAGATCGTCTTACCCGGTCTGTGTATGAGTCCCTAGTTGTAGGCCGCCAGGAACTCGGACCACCTTGTCATTCGGGGAGACAGAATGTTCGGGGTGGCCCGGTTCCCTGCAAGGATTCCCAGCAGCGGTTTGTGGTCGGTTATGAGGGTAAATGTCCGGCCGTAGAGATACTCGTGGAATCTTTTTACTGCGGCGATGATAGCCAGGGCCTCTTTGTCCAGCTGGCTGTAGTTCCGTTCCGGTTTGGTGAGGGTCCTTGAAAAGAATGCGATGGGTGCTTCTTTTCCGTCGGGGAGAGTATGGCTGAGGACAGTGCCGACGCCGAAGGGTGATGTGTTGCATGTAACGGCCAGAGGTAGGGTCTCGTTGTACTGTATGAGGATGGCATCCGAAGTGAGGAGGTCCTTTGTTCTCTGGAAGGCGGCTTGCTCGCGTTTCCCCCAAGTCCAGGTCGCCGCCTTGTCCAAAAGCCTATGCAAAGGCTCCGCCGCCGTTGCCTTTTGGGGCAGGAAGACATTATAAAAGTTAAGTAGCCCCAGAAATGCCTGCAGCTCCGTCTTCGACTTGGGTGTGGGGGCTTCTTTGATGGCTTTGATTTTTTCGGTTGTGGGGTGAATGCCGTGATGGTTTAGGAGATATCCTAGGAATTCAACCCGTTCCGTGTATAATTGGCACTTCTCCCTCTTTACATTGAGCCCGGTCTCTTTGAATTTGGTTAGGACCTCCTTTAGGCGACCCTCTAGTTCGGCTTGGTTGGTTGCCGACACTAAGACGTCGTCGAAGTAAGGTACCACCCCCTTGATGTCTTGTAATAGCCTTTCCATTAGGCTTTGGAATATTCTGGGAGCCACGCTGACTCCGAATTGGAGCCGGTTGCATTTAAATGCTCCCCGGTGGGTGACTATGGTTTGCGCTTCTGCCGTTTCCTCGTCGACTGGCAACTGTTGGTATGCCTGGGCGAGGTCGAGCTTGGCGAAAACCTTGCCCCCTCCCAGTGAATGCAGTAGGTGTTGCACTACTGGGACAGGGTAGGCACTTTGTTGCAAGGCGCCATTTAGGGTGGCCTTATAGTCCCCACAGATTCTCACCGACCCATCGGGCTTGATCGGGGTGACTATGGGGCTCTCCCACCGGGCGTGGTCTATTGGTTGCAGGACCCCTTGCTTGACAAGCTTGTCAATTTGCTCGTCTATCTTGGGTTTAAGTGCGAATGGCACCCGCCTTGGTTTCAGGCGTTTTGGGGGGACGTTTGGGTCTACCGTTGGTTCCGACGGTAGAAATCATGGCATCGGATGAGGATGGGCACCTCTGGAGCATAGTGCTGCCGAAGTATTGGCTCGAGGACATCCCAGTCCATCGCGGTCACGTCGGCGGGTTTGGCAAGTGCCTTGGCCATCTTAAATACTTCGGTCCCGCAGTGGGTCAGGAAGACGGCTCGCTTCATGTGGCCGGTGGTGTCCTTCAGGTCGCTGCACTTGAGGAACATGTGGAATCTGTCAAAGTATGATTCCCAGTCCTCGCTGGCGGGGTTGAAGGGTGCGGGAGGTGCGATTTTCGCCATCATGGAGATTCGTCTGGCTTCTGTCAGACACGTGCTTCGGTTCAGGATCAGGATCCCACCTTCGTCGCCAGTGTTGTGTCTTCGGAAATGATGCCAGGAGTCGGTGACTTTGTATCAAGCTCTTTTATTGATGTGGGAACCGAACTGGCGCTATAGAGGAACTTTGCGGCTTTTATTCCTTTAGCCGCGGCGGCCGCGGCCAATGGCACCGCTTTGAATCTCCCGCGATTCAAATAGACCAATCGCGGGAGATTCCTAGCGAGCCAATCGGCGCGGCTCGCCTAGCCAATCAGAGTGCCCCGCACTTTGGCCAATCAAAGCGCGGGGATCTCAAGAATGCTAATAAGGGGACAGAACAAATTTCATTAAGATGCATTAACACATACTTTTCTTCCAACAGTCAGTCATCTCTCTCTTTGTTACTTGCTTGCATGTGCACATGGGCCCTTTGAAAGCAGCTCAGCTCCACATCTTTGCCTTATGCTTATTCGAAACTGTGTCTTCTACTAGTCAAGCCCACCGTGTTCCTTCCTTGTACAGGGCATTTAAAAATTACTCAAGAAAAAACCAGGGAAAAGAAGAAAAATAATATGAAAAAGACAGAATCAGTTCTTCGCCAAGCAAAAACAACAAAACAAAAAGAATTCTTTTTTTTTTTTAAAGAAGAACCCAAATATGTCTAATAGAGAAGCTTAATGACATGTCATGTTTGACTTTCCACACTTATGAAGTGAGAAGGCACAGTGCTCTGTTCTGTGACTCACTTATGACATTGCATATCCCTGCATGGCTGAACCTGCAAAATTATTTTATAGGTTGTCCTACCTACTCCCTTTCAAATTCCCTTACAGGTTGCAGGCACGGAAAACATATGTGCCTTTAATCCATCACCTGAGCTGTTTCTGACCCACGTCTAATGTTCTTTTGAAAATTAGCATGTTAAGATGGTGTCTAAAAGTGGCCCAGGTGACAGCTTGCTGACAGAGTGTGAGAGGAAGTTCTCCATTCCTCCTTGACTGTGACTTATCATTGGGACTATACCACATCAATAAGCTTCTTGCAGTAATGTATCAAGAGGAGAATTGGGAGAAAGTTGCTGACAGCACCCTTATTACTTCAAAGTAAGAGGGGCATATCATGTGCACACAATCAAGGACAATTCCTCCACCCCACCCCGAAACACAGGTCTGCTAGTCTTTCAACTGAATGGCAAATCTATGCTGATAAAGAATTTGTGTTACAACAAACAAGCAATGTGGAAAGCCACGATCGCACGTTGTGGGGGCTGTGCTTCCCCAACCAGTCTTTCCTGCATCCAAGTCAAAATGGTTCTGGAGAGCAGAACAAAAAGAATGGAAGATTCAGAGCTGAAGCAGCCAAAAGTGGCCTGGGCATAGTCCAGCTCTTGACCATCTCCAGCATCATTGTGAAAATGGCCCATTGTTCATATAACAAGACATATGTTAGAAGGAAAGGGAATACACTACTTTTAAAACAGGGCCTCTAAATTCAACTGTGCAACAAACTAGAGCAGGGGTGTCAAACTTGTATCATCGTGTGATGTATCACAATCCTTCCCCCCTTCACTAAACTGGGCGTGGGGCCAGAGGTGGTATTCAGTAGGTTCTGACCAGTTCTGGAGAACCGGTAGCAGAAATTTTGAGTAGTTTGGAGAACCGGCAAATACCACCTCTGTCTGGCCCCACACCATCTATTCTCTGCCTTCCGAGTCCCAACTGATTGGCTGGTTCTTCGTTTGTTGCCCTGCAGAGGAGAATGGAGCTGGAAATCAGGTTAGTGGAGTGGGGAGGAAATGGGATTTTGCAGTATCCTTCCCCTGCCATGCCCACCAAGGCACACCCACTAAGCCACACCATGCCCACAGAACCAGTAGTAAAAAAAATTGAATCCTGGTGTGGGTGTGCCAGCCATGATGTATCCAGCCCATGTGCCATTAGTTTGATACTCCTGGACTAGAGTATCTCCTGATGCAAGTGTTCATGATTTTAGTTTTTTGATTTGGCTGCTGTTGTGCTGGCATGGATCAGTAGAAAAGAGAGAAAAAGGGAGAAGAGGCTCAGGTATAGCCTGGGAAGGAAGCTACACTGTCACAAAGGCAGATGAGCTGCTAGCCAGGACAGATACAGGTAGCATTCCCATTCCTTCTATCATATGTCTTTGGTCAAGTATACTGAATGATACTGAGAACTAAAATCTTGGGAGAAAACCCACCACTTCACTACCTGTGAAAGAGAGTGAGAGAGAAAGAGGGGGGAAAAAACAGAAAAATAGGTTGTCATGCTATATTTTAGTATTGCTAAAATATGCTGTTTGACAGACTGTGTTTAGAATTTTGGCTGAGAGAAATGCTGTAACTGGGGGACAGTTTGTTTGTGGGGTGGAAAATTCCTCAGCATGAGATGGTGAGGACATCAATGGGAGGCTTCCCCATGCAGAAGAAAACAAAAAACAAAAATGTCAGACACAGTGATGAACTACACCTCAAACCCAAGGCAGTCAGGGAAGCAGGGAGACAGTCTTTGGAGAAGATCCAGAGGAAGAAGAGGGAAAGGCATCATGCAGTGTCTATTCAGAAGGTTGACTGAAGAGATATAACATGGCAAGAGGAAAGACGTTAAATGCACTCTGATGTAACCCTGCCAATTCCTTTCCTATTTTAGTGAGAAACTGATGAGAGAAGGAGGAGGGAAATGTAGGGGTAGCTGGTAGCTTAGCAAGAGAGCAGTGCTACTATTTGGGAGTCTTTCTCTCTGAGAAAGTGACACTGGGAAAGTATGGATATACTCTTGTGAACAGATGTTCCTAATTGCTATGAAAAAATTGTATATGGTAAAAGAAACACACAAGCTTCCACTGTCTCTATCTTTTAGAAGTGATGGACCTTCTTAATGGTATAAAAACATTCAGCAGCCAAAGAACCTACAGTCTTACTGTGTGACAATGAGTTAGTGCCTTCTTATTTATTTATGAAGGTATCTTTTGATAGGTTTCTAGCTTTTGTCCTCTCGGTATACATTCTCAGCTCATTTTCAAGATACAGCAATAAATGGCAACAGCACATATACTGGTCTTTGGTGCTGTACAGCAGTCTCTGAACAGTTTATAGCATCAGCATAATGCCCCCAATAGTCTGGATCTTCATTTTACCAACCTAAGAAAGATGGAAAGCTGAGTCAAATGTCTGCTTTCACCTAATCGGCTGGTGGGGCCCTCCTGAAAATTGACCTCAGATTCTAATCTGAATGTTACAACAAGAGAAAATAGCTAAATTAAGGGAGTAATCAAAGGAACTGCATTTTTCTCCCAGTTTTTTGTGTTTGTGACCTCCAGCATAGACACAGCTTGCTGCTGCCAACACGCCACGGCCATCTTGCCACTGTCAATTCACCACGGTCAACTCACCGTGGCCAATTCACCACGGAACAACTTGCCATGGCCAAGTCACTACAGGACAACTTGCCACAGGACAATTCAACAATTCAATTTAATTATTTAAAATAATTAAAACATTATTTTAATTTTTGTCATCCTTTCTTTAACGAGTCTATTCCACCATTTCTTCAATATTAGTGTCAATCTTGTCCCATGGCCAGCTGTCCTGTGATAAGTTGACTGAGGTGAGTTTGGCTGTGGTGAGTTGGCCACAGCGAGCTGTCTTAGACCCTCTACCAGCAATCCTTCTTTGGGAAAACACCAGAGGCAAGTATTCATTCCTATTTTTTCCCTGAAAACTCTTCCACTGGTGATGCTTCTGGTATTCTTCTTTTGAAATTTGTTGCCCTCCTATACCAGATTTTAGAACTTCAAAAATCTAGTTTGTGAGGTAGTGATACCACATTAGGAATTCCCCAAAACTGAGTACTACACATATAAAGTTCATTGTTCTTTTCCGTAGTTTAATTTTGTAATTGCCTCCCTATATGATTGAAATACCTATAATGCCACCAAAAGGAAGGGAAATGATGGAAATATACCTTGAATTGTATCAAGAATCTTTAGTGCTGTGTTTTATGATCATGCAGGGGGCAAGTATGTCTCCATTGATCTACAGTGCTGAAATTGCAGTGATCCAATCTGTAATTAAATTGTATTTTTGTGTGTATATTGATAGAGGAGAATATCAGTAGCTCAGTGTTGAAAGAGGACTCCTTGGTCACCTCTGAGCTTGGTTATTTTCTTGCAGACATTTCATTACCCAAACTAAGTAACATCATCAGTGCACTGATAAGAACCTCAAGGACTCCTCACGTATATTGTTTCCTATGTAAAAGAGTATCTGTATGTTACAAATAGGCAAAAGAACCACCATTCTTGATGTAACAGCCGCTATGACCACGTCTGTGCCAGAGCATGAGAGCATTTTAGTGAAGCATTCTTGCTTTAGAAATTTGATATATTCATATGAAAATCAAAGAAAGGCTGTTGCAGTTGCAATGCTTTAATCGCTGCAGATGTATGCAGTGGTAAAAAAAATGGAGCTGAGTCAAAGAAATGTTCCATTTTCAGAATTAATGTTGCGGGTTCCCCTATGTAAACTAAAAACAGAGAAATGCAGATCAGAATATGGGTTTTAGGAATTGATATTAAAGAAAGGAGAAATCAAATACATTTTTAATGTTCCAAAGAAGTCCAAAGCAGCAGAACTATTATAGAATTATTATTGCAAAGAGCAATAGTCTCTCGTGTCCTTAGCACTTACCCATTACTCCATCCTGCTTTCTCTGGCAACTGTTCTATTTTTACCCTTGGATATTTACTATAAAGTAGAATGGCTTGTATATACTGGATTACCTACTGCTTGAAATTGAGTTGGATTAAATGACTTTTATTCTATGGCTGGATTTATTTTCTAGGGCACTCTCCATCACAAAAACAATGTTAATTGTGCACTCAATACTCTTAGCTCACTTATAGAGGTGACAGCTTTGGCCTTTCCAAATTTGAAGTCATTAGTTCTATCAGTGTGAGACAGGCTGGAAATTTAGATGGACTCCTGTTTATAGCACACAATTTGAGTCCGAGGTTGCTGATAATGAAATGAGATTGCCTCCATGCTGTACTGTGATTTTAATTAAAGTTTTACAGCAAGAGATGAATGACAACGTACAATGCCTATTTGCAGAGGAAAATTCTAATGACATAGCTATTGGCAGAGCTGCAATGATAGTGTTTCATTTTCTCTTTACATTCAAAAAATGTAGAGAATGCAGATAAAGAGAATAGTACTAAAATATTAGGATAAATAATTTGTTTTGTGGAAGCTCGGCTCCTTCTAATATTGTTTGTATGTGTGTGTGTATGACAAAATCAGAATAGATAGGACAGAACAGAACAGAATAGAATTCTTTATTGGCCAAGTGCAATTGGACACACAAGGAATTTGTCTCTAGTGCATAAACTCTTTATGTACATACAAACAACAAAGTGATGTCATAGATTATAAACCATAAGATACAATCATAATCATAAGATACGAACAACTGATAAGAAAACAAGCAAGCTCAGAGACCATCAAGCCCTCCACCCTCAACAAGTGATAAATCATAAGACACCAAAAGGAGAAGGTAGTAGGAAAGATCTGAAGGTGAGAAAGATGAGAAGATGACAAGGATAATAATCTAGTACATGGGGTAAATATCTTTAGGCATAAGATAGTATTGTGGAAATTAGGGTTTTAACAGTGATGGCATGAGGGAAGAAACAATCTTTGTGTCTATTTATTTTGGCATGCAATATCCTGAGGGGAGAATTGAAACAGTTTAGGTCCAGAATATGAGGGATCTGGAGATATTTTCTCAGCCCTCTTTAGATGGACTTACCCCTTTTCTATATGAATTGATCCATTCATACATTCAGTCCGTCGGTTAGAGGGCTGAGGCCAATTCTATATGAATTGACCTCAGCCTTCTGAAATACCATAGGAAGACTTCCCTCTTTCTATATGAATTGAGCCATGCCCAAAAGGGACAGGGCTTGCATCATGACATACCATGAGCCAATTTGCTGATTTTGATTGTTCCACCACCATCACCACACAGATGCATTGGAGGAGGCATAAAGAATGGCAAAAACATCTTGCTCCAGTTAAAGTACTACACACCTTCTCAGAAGCTTCCCAAACACTCTGCTGTGACAATGAAAACAATTAAAAGCCTTGTGAATGAGACACATCTGTAAATGTTTCCTCAGTGCCGTGAATGTGGGAGTTAAGAGGAACGTTTGGTGCTTCCATAGCCTAGGGCAATGCAGGAGATGGTTGTAAGTTACATTTTTCAAGTCAATTGTAACTTCAAACAATCATGCAGCCAGTGGTCTTAAGTTGGAAAATAGAATAACAGAGTTGGAAGGGACCTTGGAGGCCTTCCAGTCCAGCCCTCTACTGAGGTAGGAAACCCTATGCTATTTCAGACTACCTGTATGGTGGTAGCGTAGGGGTCCCCAAACTTGGCAACTTTAAGACTTGGGGACTTCAACTCCCAGAATTATGCAGCCAGTCATGGCAGGCTGGAGAATTCTGGGAGCTGAAGTCCACAAGTCTTAAAGTTGCCAAGTTTGGAGACCTCTGTGGTAGAGGGTGTTCTTGTTGTTTTTTTGTTATCCCTATCACACTCTGTACAGCTCTCCTACTACTAACTCCATGCCTGTATTTTGGATCCTAGACATGGAAGAAATCCCCATATCCCACTTCTGAGATTCTGAGATCACTGTTTTTTATTCTACACTGTTCGAACAAATGAAAATGGTTTAAAAATGGTGAATGACATATTGCTGCAGCCATGCCTTCTGACAACCTTTCCCGTTAAAAGAGGAAGGGTAATCTGTAATGTTAGACATATGGCCCTCCTAATGAAATATAGTCAGTTCTTATCTCCTCTTATTTCTGGATTCTGCTTTCCTGCCTTTAATTCAGCCTGATAATCAAAAGAAAACTATTCTGAAAATGAAGACAAAGGAGGTAATTAGGATGGAAATGTTTCTCTGTTAATTTTTTATGGTAATTGGTGCCATAAATAAAAATGTATATCCAAGAATATGCTGTTTGAAATCAACTGTGATAGAAGCGTAAGAACAACCATCAAAGTTAATCAATTTCATTTGATAAGAATTACAGCATATTATTGGGTGAAGGGAATCCATTCCTTTAGCTAAGGAAACCTGTCCTTCAAGCATTCTTGTTCAACCATTCATCTGTCTATCTATCTATCTATCTATCTATCTATCTATCTATCTATCTATCTATCTATCTATCTATCTATCTATCTATCTATCCATCCATCCATCCATCCATCCATCCATCCATCCATCCATCCATCCATCCATCCATCCATCCATCTATCTATCTATCTATCTATCTATCTATCTATCTATCTATCTATCTATCTATCTATCTTTAAAATCTTTCACTCATAGCAACTTCATGAGTAATGCCTGTGCATTTCCCCTTAAGAATTCAACAATGGGTAAAAGAAATATCTGCCATTCTGTTCCTTGCCAAATGATGCCCAGGTTTCTTCAGATTTTTAAGCATTCCACGAGGCTGTAAAATAAAATTGTCCCAGATCTGGAGAATTTTTGGATGATATTGATGGACAACAACAGCTGTATAAGAGTTCCTTGAGTTAGCAGAGAGAATTTGACACAAAATTGGGAATGTAAAACCTATGCTATTCTCCCATGAGCTGTTCAGAGCATCCAGTAGTGGGAGGTGCTTCAGTCTCTGAATGTCTAGGCTGGACTTAATTTCTAGAACGCTCCTCCTCCTCCATGGGACTCCTCCTCAGCGTTCTCCAGTTTTGGCTCAGCCTTGTTCAGGATAGGCAGTGCTTGTGATTCTTCCTTGGCCAAAACAGGAAAATTCATTTCTTATTAGCAGGTTTGAAAATTGACCAGTTTGTCTTTAGGATTCTTTAGCCTCCTAATCACATTAAGATCTTCCGACGTTGGCTCTTTAACATCTGGAAGTCGGAGATTGCTCGCATTGTCGGGAAGTGCTGATTTGTGCCCCAAAGCGGAGGGAGGCTTCAGCATTGTTCTGTGCCCCCTCCCCACAACCGGTCCTTCTACCCCTGCCTTTGCGATAGCCGCAGAGTTTATTACATCGGAACAGCGGCGTGAGTGTTTTTGCTCACAACAGAGTCGTATCGCTGTCCTTCCCTCCTCTGAACACTGTCTGGAAGATTTAAACACTTAGTTCCTTCCATCCTTCCTTGCCATTTAGCCTCATAGGAGAAGCCCTTGGAGGCTACTCCTCCACATGGTGGGAGTTTGCTGCTGGGAAGCATACCAAAAGGTTAACAGCTGGAGGCCATTTTTTTTTTACAAAGACCTCATGGCCATGCTAACTGTATTTCATTTTGTGCTGTGTGAGGTACTTTTTTTTCCCAAGCAGAGGGTTCTCTTTAGGAACCTTGGGATCATTACACCCTCGTCTTTTTTTTTTTTTTTACTATATTCGAGGCTATCTGTACATTTAAAATTGTTGGCTTAACTCTCACAGCCCAATCAACCCAGTGGGCACAACAGTGAGAACCTAGGCCTGTGTCCGTCTGTGCAGGGAAGCTATTGAAGGCCTCTACCTTCATTAACTTGGCCTTTAGGCATTCTCAATTTGGCTGTTTGTATTTTCAATAATTTTAGCTGTGTGCTATTTATTTGATATCTATATCTATATCTATATCTATATCTATATCTATATCTATATCTATATCTATATCTATATCTATATCTATATCTATATCTATATCTATATCTATATCTATATCTATATCTATATCTATCTGTGATTATCATTAAATAACAATAACAATAACAACAATCATCATCATCATCATCTATTCAGTATAATATTTTAATATCAATAAAATATTATTACTGAGATATGACTCATTATGGATAGATATTAAAAAAGGGAGGGGAATAAAATATTATCAGGGCAACAGGTCTGTTCTTAGATCAAGCCCCTGGGCGTGCCAACCGCCTTTACAGTATTGCATTGAATAATGAACATACTGTAATTCCTTCAATCAAAATGGCAGACGGTAGTAGCTCTCAGACCTCAACCCCTAAGGTCAAAGCTAAATCTCAGCACAAACCTAAGCAGACTAAAGGGAATTCTAAAGCTTCAGAAAAGGATGCCAATAGGTGCCATAAAGCATTAGAAAAGCAGATAGATAAGTGCACACAGGAGGCACACATGCCAAACCAATCTTATTTCATTCTTCAACATAGTGATTAAATTAGTAGACCAGCAAAATACTGTGGACATAACATATTTAGATTTCAGCAAGGCATTCGACAAAGTAGACCACAACCTACTTCTTAGTAAGCTAGAAAAAAGTGGAATAGATAGCACCAGCACTAGCTGGATTCGCAACTGGATGGCAAACCATACCCAACGAGTAGTCCTTAAAGGGTCTAAGTCTACATGGAGGGAAGTAAGCAGTGGGATGCCACAAGGTTCCGTCTTAGGCCCAGTACTCTTCAATATCTTCATTAACAATTTAGATGAGGGAATAGAAGGGGAACTTACCAAATTTGCAGATGATACTAAGCTGGCAGGAATAGCTAACACCCAAGAAGACAGGTCAAGATCTAGATGGATCTTGACAGACTAGAACACTGGGCCATATCTGCCAAAGGAGGCTTCAGCGGATGCAAACACATCTATTTTATAATGCCTAATGAAGGGCAATGGAGAAACCCAGGTTGCAGCTCGAAAAATTTCAGTCATTGGTTCCTGCATGGCCCACGCTGCCGATGTTGCAGCGCTCCTTGTTGAATGAGCTGTTATGCCCCTGGGCACCTATAGTGATTGAATCTGATACATTTTTGCTATCACAGCCCATAGCCAATGGCCTATTGTGGAAGATGAGACCTTGCATCCCTGAGTGTTTGGCTGAAAAACTTGACCGCATGATAAGTTGCGTCAGCTGAGAATTCAGCAGCTGCTATAAGTTTAGCAATATCTTGGTGCGTTCTAATGTTGGAATTAGGGACATGTTCCTGTAAGAGGCGGAGCCATCTGAGAGAAGGATGGGTAAAGAAGGAGGCGGCTGTGTTCGCTCTGATGGCCCATGCATCAGACTGATGGGCCCTGCGCAGGGCTAGCTCAGCCCATTTTTCCTCCGGCTTTAATGCCTCCAGCGCATCACTGGGAATGGAGGATGAGGATGCTAATCCCACCATAGGTTGGTCTACTTCAGGAGTATTGAACAACTTTGAGAAATCAGGGGCCAAATTAAAATATTTCCTGTCATATCCCATGGGGGCCAGGTGCACTGCTGCAGACGCTCACTGTTTCTGTACCAGGTCCAAAAACATGTGACGAACTGGAATCACATCTGCCTCAACTACTGGTTGGTTGAAAATTAGATCTTCTGGTCCCTCTTCTGAAGCAGTTGTAGTGGTAGAAGGGTCGACTTGTTCAGGCGCACAATGTTTTTTGCCTTAAACAATAGTGATCTGAATAGTTGTGGACAGAATAAACCTGTAAATATAGGTTGATCGGGAACAAGGCCCTCATCATCAGACATCCCCCTTTCTAAGGGGTCTGCTTCCGACAGGGGTAGGTCATTGTCATGTATTGATCCTGATTCAATCAGTTTGATCCACTTCCTCCTCCTCCTCCTCCATTGGCCCTTGGAAGGGTGCTTCCCCCTGTAACTGTATCTAGGTATAGTGTTGTTCCGACCTGGTCAACAATCTTAGTGATTGAGAATCATAATCAGCTGTTACAGGATGTTCCCTGGTCAGAGCTCCTTGTTGAAGTGATTCCCTGGTAGATTGCCAGCTCCATCCAGGCCTTCATCCTCTCTGGAACTTCCTCTGGAAGAATGTCATCCTGTCAAAGACCAGCAGCCATTGGAGTGAATGTAGCTTCAGGAGCCCTTCACGTGGTCGGTGTTCCAGGTAACTGGGCCTGTTGGCTCTGGGGAGCCAAGCTGTGCCTGGATGAGAAGGAGAGATCTAGGGGAGGAGGAGGGTGGGAAGAGGTAGATGGACCTGGACTGGGGAGGGGGGGAGTCCACAGGATCCAGGAGGGGATTTCAAGCCAGACAGAGTCCCTCCTGTAGGATAGGCCAAGGTTTGGTATGTCCCACTATTGGATGCTCTGAACAGCTCATGGGAGAAAGGGCATTGGAACTTACTTGATACACCCGTTCTCTTTGAGCTGTGAAGAGCATCCAGCCCCACCCTTTTTCCATCTGGTGGGGTCCTGTGTAGCTGCTCTTTCCTGCAAGCAATCCTGCGTGCACACGCACTTGGCACAGGCTCCTCGGGAACCTCCTCATTGCTACTGCCAGCCCCCACAATCTTTGAAGGCAATAGTCCACTCCCTAATGGTCCTGGCCCCTCATCTGAGTCCTCACTCTTCTCAGCTGTCCGCACCTGCTGCTGGCTAACCACAACAATATGGAAATTTCTAAATTTAAAGAAGGAGAGAGGTGCAGAGTTCAAAGAGCAAAGCAAAAGAGAGATCCTCAAATGAGAGAGATGAGAAATATGAAGATAAAAAGCAATGCATGAACTGATATATATGGTTGTAGAAGCCACAGCAATGATTTGCTTAACATTGAACGATGTGGACAAGCATAGACAACAGTGCTGATATAAACCAAATTTAGCTATATTTTTCTTACACTTGTGTTTTGCTTCATGTCGGAGTTGAGTAATCAGGATGCATGCATTCAAGTATGTATCTAAGTCAATAGATACATGAACACAGAAGCAGCTTTCATATACTCACCTGCGGCAAGTATATTTCCCCCCGCCTTCCCCGAGGCTGCATCTAGAGCAGGGGTAAGGAACGTTGGCTCTTTTATCACTTACGGACTTCAACTCCCAGAATTCCTGAGTGAGCCATAAAAGGTTCTCCATCCCTGGCCTACTGGTTTTTTCAGTTGTGAGGGAAATCAATTTTTGACTTGAATGGGACTGTTTAATATACAAATGTAGGACATATTTTTATATATATTCTTTGTATGTCCTACATTTGTATATTAAACAGTCCCATTCAAGTCAAAAATTGATTTCCCTCACAACTGAAAAAACCAGTAGGCCAGGGATGGGGAACCTTTTATGGCTCCCTCAGGAATTCTGGGAGTTGAAGTCCATAAGTGATAAAAGAGCCAACGTTCCTTACCCCTGATCTAGAGCGAGCCCATGTTGCCAAGTTGTTCTGAGCATAACTTTGACATTTAGCAGGCATTACTATGGGAAACATAGATGGCAAGTAGGTGGCTTATAAATTATGGTAATCAGATATGTGCATAATAAAATAAATTTACACCTTCCTAATTTTAATCAACCAAGCATGTGAAACGTATCTGGACTTTTGTTTAAGTGTTGTGAATTGAAGATTCAAAATCTTATTGCATTGGTGTGTAAAAGTAGTTTCAAATGCATCTTAAGGAGAATATTTATAGCTCAGGGTTGAAATGAGGGAGTCCTTGGTGCTCTCTAAGCTTGGTTGTTTTCTTGCAGATGCTTCATTACTCAACCTAGGTAACATCATCAGTGCTAGCAATGCTGTTACTACTAGTACTGATGGTGTTACCTAGTATTGGTAATGAAACTTCTGCAAGAAAGCAACCAAGCTCAGAGAACATCAAAAACCCCACAGCCTAAGTCTAGGATTGATATGAACAATACAAAAACTGTTACTGTAGTCTCTACTTGTTTATTTTTTTAATGGTCATCTTAGTCGTGAAGAAAAGCACAAACTTAAGTTTATTACTTTCTGATATAATTGTTTCAAACATTTCCATAATCACTCTCTCTCTCTCTCTCTAAATTATCTGACAAGATAACTTTCCAGATAGTTATTTTGAAACCTTACTCATTCATTCCTCATTGGTTTTGTTTAGAAACTGAAATGCAAAATGTCAGCTATTAACTAGTTTTCTTTCTTTTGTTTTTTTTTAAAGACTTTAGTAACCTTCCATCAATAAAGAAGCACAGCAATAAATGGAAATGTTAATTTAATTTCCTTTGAACGGCTCTATAAAGAAACAGCTCAAATCTCTATCAATGAAAGCATATACCTAATTGAGAACAAATGAGATGTGAGGTAGAGATATATGAATCATGTTAAGCTGCAAAATTTGCATGATAAGATGAATTAATGTGTTTTTATTGTTCAGAGGGGCTGTGAGGTGAGCATAGAAAATTATTAAACAATGCTCTTATTTAGCTAGGTTGCAGTGGTTTATAGGCAACTGCTGCAATTCTCTTGTGTATTTGAAAACAGTATTATTTATATTATCTGCGGTTCTATAATGTGATATCCATGAAGAGAATATTAAGCTGATCAAGATTTGAATTATCTCATTGAGGTTATTCAGGCTTCTTCTCCATTCATTCATCAGCTGGGCAGAGGGTTTAATTGAGACTGATGCAATCTTGGTCAAATTCTGTAGTTTATAGCCCAGAGTCTCTCTCTCTCTCTCTCTCATTTCCCAGAGTCCCTCTTTGAGGAAGATGGAAGGTACAAAAATGTAATAAATAAATAAATAAATAAAAATGTAGTAGTCAGTAGAAGAAGGTAGGGCAAAGAGGTTTATAAATAAAGGAGAATATTTGTAACTCAGGGTTGAAAGTCCTCTGAGACTGGTTGTTTTCTGGCAGACATTTCATTACCCAAACTAGGTAACAACACCAGTCAGATTTACAAATGTCAGAGTTCTTCTCCACCAGAAGAAAAATTCAGCCCATTTGGAGATACCCAGCTTTTCATTCCTTCAAATTAAAGCAGATCATGTTGCTGTGCTCATGAGCAGCATGATCAGAGTTGGAGGCCTTTTCACCTCAAGCTTTTCCTTTTTGCCACAAATTTGAGAAATAGGTTGCACTAAAAGATAATCCAAAGTGAGTCTCATCCAGTGGCATGCTGTTATATGTTGGATTCTCCTGGCTCCATGGTTGCCATTGCACCAAGATGCTAACCATAGAGTACCTAACTGGCATACTAGGCCTCAAGACTCTGACTTCTGTTGTTAACCGGTTTGCACAATTCCATAAAATCTGACTTTTGTAGACAGGGGCAAGCCAGTTCCAGCACCCCACCAATAAATTTAGCAAGATTTCAGCATATAATTAGAAAGCAGAATTGGCTTCCAATTTGCCAGACTTGTTCCATACCCTTCAAAATAAATAGTAGTCCTAAGAGAAAAACATTTGCCTAGCTTTAGATTTTCTGCTGCTGGATTAAGTTGGTGATGCCAGACTTTCAAAAGCCTTGAATAAAGATCCCTATGGGATTTGAAGACACATTGGCCTGGAGATTTCCTGGGTTCTTTCAGTTCATCCATTTCTTGGATTCTTAATCCTAATAATGTCAGCTGTTCGTCCGATATTGAGGGGGTGAACGATGAGATATGAACTCACTCATGCAGCTCCAGTGAAGTTTTTTTTTATTCATCTCCCATATCACAATAGGTAACAGCGATCAAATTATGTTTAAAGTCAGCTCTGGATTTCATTGCACCCAAGAGCTGTATTTATACATGTTATACTTTGGATAACAACATAATTACTATAACCACCTTCCGGCCGCCTTCGCTGCCTAACATCCAGCATCCTTAAATTAAAGAAACATGGTAACTGCACCTTTTCCCTGCTCGATGAGTCCATGCACCCCCATTTGCCTCGCTCCATTATTACAACAACACCCCCTTGGCATCCAGCCATGAATCATTATTATTGCACTACTCCTTGTCAGGAAGTCGATGTCAGTCATTTGAAGAATATTCATCATAACGTCAGCATGGTAACACAATCAATGTAAGGTAAGTTAAAGACTATGGTCGTATCACATCTTGGCCGTCTCAGCTCCAGTACATTCTGTTAAGTCCTGAGCATGGGCACAAGGAACGGAGATGAGACATCGAACTGTGACTTCAACTCTTTATTCGTGACTGCAGAACAGAGCAAAATTCTTGGGCAGCAGCAGCTCTTTTATAGAGCTGGCTGCTTTCAAAACAACCAATGATTTGAGTTTACCGCTCTAACAAGCGTCCAATCAGAGAGACCTGCTGTCAGCCAATCAGATTGGCCAGAAACGACCAATCACGACTTGCTGTTCGCAGGCCAATGAGAAGTGCAGGATTACGAGCCTGCTGTTAAAGTAAAACTATTAGGGTTGTTACTGATGCGTTGGCTTAATCCATAACACCCCTCCCCCCTAGGTTCCGTCTGAGGGGTGGGGTGACGTATTCTTGTAAGTAGGCAGGTCGCTTCACCTGTCTGCTTGATCTGCGCTGTTCCACCAGTTTCTGTCCTGGCTCTGGTTCCGGTGGGCTGCTTGCTGAGCTGAGTGGCAAAAATGGTCCCACTGTTTCGTTGAATGGCTCTGGGCTGTCCTCTCTGCTCACGCCAATGCTGTCATTCGGGTTCCTGGATCTGTTTCTATTGCGGTGCTGTCACGCGGCGAGGCAACTTCCAGGCTCGGTTCTCCTTCTGGCGGTGAGTGTCCCATGGTTGGTTGTGTAGACTGCTGGGTTCCGATTGTTAAGTCATCTGTTATTTCTTTTTCAGACTCCTCGATGTCCCTTCTCCCCCCAGTTGGAGATTCAGGGGATGAGATGGGAGTAGGTGCTAGTCTGGATCGAAGCTGGTCTTTGTGGCGCTTCCACATTTTGCCATCTGCAGTTTGTAGATGATAGGATCGGGGTCCCGTAAGTTGCGTTATGGTAGTGGGGAACCACAATGGGTCACCTGAGAAGTTTTTCGCAAAAACGGGTCACCTTCCTGGAATGATTGACACTTGCTGCTGGATCCCAGGGGTTGTTCAGGTGTGTAAGCCGGGTGGAGGCGATCGAGATGTGAGTGAAGTTTCCGGCCCATCAGGAGTTCAGCTGGGGTTCTGTTTGTGGTGCTGCTTGGGGTAATATGTTGGAGGAGAAGCATCTGGGCTATCTTTTTTTTAAAAAAAACAAATTTTATTAATTTTACAAAAAACAATGCACAATCCAGGCATAACAACTTGGAAAATCTTTTCAAAAAAATAATAATAACAATTAAGAAGAGAGCCAATAGAACATACAAAATAATTCCAAATTGTAATATCGATATTTACATTATCTATTTAACTTCATATCTTATCCAGACTTCTTCTTTTATCCAAATTATATTTCTTGCTTATTAAAGTTTTATTGCCTTTCATAAACATACAAAACACAGAACATAGAAAAAAACAAAAACAAAACTAAAACATCTTTTCTGAAGGCTGCCTGATCCCGGGTTGAAACTCTTCTCACAGACACAAATTCAAACATCATATTCACTTTATATATCCTTCCATATCTTATTATCATTTTCTTTTCTTTTTTTAAACCAATTTTATTAATTTTACAAAAACAGTGCATAAACAATCAAGGCATAACAGCTTATAAATTCTTTTCTAAAAAAAAAAAATAATAATTAAAGAAGAAAACCAACAGAACATAATAATTCCCAATTATAATATCAATATTTACTTTATCTATTTAACTTCATATCTTATCCCAACTTCTCCTTTTCTTCAAAATTATTTCTTGTTAATTAAAATTTTATTGCCTTTTATCAACATACAAAACCCAAAAAAACATAACAAAACCTTTATATATCCTTCTATATCTTATTACCATTTTCAATAACATTCTTTGTCTGTTCTATTTCCAACTATCCATTCATCTTTTTTCTTTTACTATACTTCTCCTATACACTAATTGGAGTGACGCCTTTAACTCATTACCCTAACTTAAAAGTACTTCATATAACACTTAATTTATCTTGAGATTCTGTTTAGTAGATTCTAAAATATACCTTCCAGAATCCCCCTTTTATCCTTAATTAAATTCACCCATTGTCTCTGAATAAACTTTTTTTCTTTAGATATTGCTTCCCACCATTAAGGCTTCTCCTCCCCCCCCCTTTCTCTCTTGCTTATTCTTCTCCTTGCCCTTTTTACCCCTTTGTCTCCCCTCCTCCCTTTTCTTACTCCCTTTCCTTTGCTTTCTAACCTTGCATCCACCTTTCCTCTCATTTTTCTCTTTTTTGGTTGTTTTTTCAAATCTTAAAATCCCCTTTTTCTTATCCTCTTTCTCCTCCTCCCCGGAAAAAACCCATTGTTCATCAAAGATGGCTTCTTGTTCCTCTTCTTCTTTGTCCCAGTCATTCTGCTGCGTAGTCAACTTTTCATAAGTACATAACGCCATTTCTAAAAATTGAAATAAAATGCCCAAAGTATCTTTTCCATCTTGTTCTTCCTTTTTATATTTTTGATATTCAGTCTTTAGTTCATTCACGAGCGATGCCATCCTGAAAAGAGAAACTTTCCCCAAAACAACCAACCAAGTATTTTTAATCAAAAATAATTCAAAAAAAGTTCCAAAAGTTAATACTTTTCTTCCTTCTTCTATTTCTCTTTCTGGGGTTACTATTTAATCAAAGAGGTCCAATTACCATATATCTTTCTTTGAGATTCTAGGCAATCTCCTCCTTTTTCCACTTCTGCTCCAATTTTTTTCCTCTCCCTTCCCACTTGCAACATCAATTTTTAAATGATCAGAAATCCATTCCTCTAATAAGGGTTTTCCAATTCCTTAAATTTTTAAGTCCAATGTCCAAGAACTCTTTTGTCCCTTAACTTCAACTTTCAAAATAGTTCACCTTCAGTGCCCAAACAAATTTCAACTCTTCATCTGCTGTTTCCATGGGGTAGGAGAGTGAAGAAAAAAAGTTCCCTTTAACAGCTTCTCCGCCGCTTTCAATCTTCTTCGGGATACAATCTATCCTTCAGCAATTCAGACAGTTCAGTTCCAGCGAGTTTAAAAGATGTAGATTGACCCGGCTCAGCCAGCACTTTCACTTTTCTTGCTTCCTTCAGCACAATCTTACCCGGTTGCAGGCTTCTTCGTGGTGGCCATTGCTGACTGCCGCTCCATCACCTTGGGAAAAAGGGGTTTTTCTGGACGAGGAGGGGGTCTGCGACACCCCAACCCCTTGTCCGGCTCCCCTCTCTCTTCGGCTGTCCCTACAGGGCAGCCATATCCCCCTGACCCATTTGGATCGGGGTACCTCGGCAGCAAGGGCAGCAGGAATCGCGAACGGTCACGAATTCCTGCTGCCACCGAAGCCACGTGGAACCGGAAACCCAAGCATCTGGGTTATCTTGTTGTCAATGTCACCCTGGTCCATTTTGTGTAAGGTCTTCTTTACAAATTGAACCATTCGCTCAGCCCTACCGTTGGCCGCAGGGTGAGTGGTGATGTTAAGGGATGGTGGATGCCCCGGTCTGCTAGGTACTGTTTGAATGCCAGGGCAGTGAATTGAGAGCCATTATCGGAGACCAGGACATCCAGCAAGCCGTGGGTAGCGAATAGCTTATTCAGTTTTTTAATGACTGCCTCCGTGGTGGTGCTTTTCATTTTGTGGACCTCGAGCCAGTTAGAATAGGCATCCACAGTTAGAAGGAAAGTGTGTCCTTTGGTGGGTCCCGCAAAATCGATGTGGATACGGGACCAGGGACTTCGAGGCGTTTCCCACTGAGTTGGGGGTGTTTTGGGAGGAGCAGAGCAAGTCTCCTGGCATTTGCTGCACGTCGCCACCCAGGTCTCTATCTGCTTGTCTAGACCTGGCCACCATGCATAACTCCTTGCCAATGCCTTCATCCGCATGATGCCTGGATGTTCATCGTGCAACATTTTTAAAACTTTATGTTGCAATTTCTCCAGGATGACAACTCTGTCTCCCCACAAGATGCAGCCCTTTTGAGAGAATAGTTCTGTCTGTCGATTCCTGAACGGCCTGAAAGTGTCATTGGGTGCGCTGTCCGGCCAACCCCATTTCACCCAGCTGAGGACTCGTGCTCAAGAAGGGTCCTTTTTCTTTCTGAGGTGATGTCTCGAACAGTCAGTGGCAGTGATTTAAGAGTTTCGATTTGCAATACGGCTAGGGTTGGAGCTGGGTCATTTATGACATCTGGTAGTGGAGAGCGGCTCAAAGCATCAGCGTGGGGAATGGCTTTCCCTGGGTGGTGTTGCAGTTGGTAATCGTATGCGGCTAAAAACTCTGACCAACGTGTCATTCTTGGTGATAATATATGGGGAATTGGTTTGTTTCCCGCTAAAATGCCAAGTAGCGGCTTGTGGTCTGTAATTATGGCAAAGGGTCACCCATACACATATTCATGGAAACGTTTAATTGCAGATACAATGGCGAGAGCCTCTTTATCAAGTTGGCTATAGTTCCTTTCAGTTTTAGACAAAGTTCTCGAAAAGAACACATAGGTGCCTCATTACCGTTTGGAAGGACATGGCTTAAAATGGCTCCCACTCCAAATGGTGAGGCATCACAGGTAACCATTAGGGGTAGAGTCTCGTTGTATTGTATCAATGCAGCATCAGAAGTTAAGAGGTCTTTTACCTCTTGGAATGCCCTCTCTTCATGCCGTCCCCAGACCCAGGAAGCCTTTTTGTTGAGAAGTCTATGTAGGGGCTCAGCTACGGTCGCCTTCTGGGGCAAGAAGATGTTATAAAAGTTAATGAGTCCCAGGAAGGCTTGGAGGTCTGTCTTATTTCTCGGTCTTGGGGCATTTTTGATTGCAGTTAGTTTTTTTTTTCGGTGGGGTGGATTCCCTGTCTGTCGAGAAGGTATCCCAGGAACTCCACTCTCTTTGTACAAAGTTGACACTTGTCCCTTTGTACCTTCAGGCCAGCATCTTTAAATTTTCAAAGAGCCCTTCTGAGTCGTTGTCCTAATAACTCTTTAGTAGGGGCAGCTATTAAGACGTTGTCAAAATAAGGCACGATGCCTTTTATGCCTTGTAATAGTCTCTCCATCAAACTTTGGAAAATGCCCGGCACCACATTTATTCCGCATTGGAGTCTATTGCACTTGAAGGCACCTCTATGTGTAACTATTGTCTGGGCTTCTGCAGTCGTCGCGTCTCCAGGTAGCTCTTGGTACGCCTGAGCTAAGTCCAATTTCGCAAATATTTTTCCGCCACCCAGGGAGTGAAGAAGATGTTGGACCACCGGTACTGGATAAGCGCTCTGCTGAAGCGCGTGATTTAGGGTAATCCCCACAAATTCTTAACGAGCCATCTGGCTTCATGGGTGTTACTATTGGAGTTTCCCATCGGGCATGGTCAATCGGTTCCAACACACCCTGGGCTATCAATTTGTCTAGTTGCTCGTCGATCTTTGGCTTGAGGGCAAAAGGCACCCGACGAGGCTTAAGGCAAATGGGAGCCACATCGGGACTGAGATTAAATGATATAGGTGTCCCCTTGTACTTGCCTAATGTTCCTGTGAACACGTCCTGGAATTCCTGGATGAGGGCCTCTTCCCAGTCATCGCTTCTGGTTTGGTGTATGCCAGCTAGTTCAATTCCAAGTGGGGCGAACCACTGTAACCCTAACAAACTGGGCCAGTCACGATCGACGACAGTCAGGGGAAGCCTCACGGTGCAGTCCTTGAAGAATACTTGGACGTGGCTGGAACCGACAACTGGAATTCTGTTTCCCTGGTAGTCTTTTAGGATTATTCTTTGAGTGCTGAGGTCCTGGCGACAGATGGCAGGGATCAGCTGTTTGAGGGTTTTCCAGGAGACCATTGATAGGGATGACCCCGAATCAACTTCCATCACGCATGGTCGATTCTCAATAGTGACCTTTACATGGATCTTTCTTGCATCTAGCGATGAAGCATGGCCGATAGTAATAGTTTGGTGTGCCTCTTCTCATCTTGTTGAAGCGGCAGGTGCTCGATTTCTGTGGTAGTGGTTGTCCCATTGGTGGTTCAGGCGGTTCCGATTTCCAGGTGGTTTGCCTGTCTCCCAGTGGAGGTTATTCTCTCTCCAGCTTGGACTGGACTCTTTTTGCTTCTGCAGACCTTTGCGATGTGGCCTCTTTTCCCACAGGAACAGCAGAGTGTGTCGAGGAATTTGCAGTCTGATCGTGGGTGGTTTGCCCCACAACCAGCACATTGGCGCGGAAGTCTCTGGTTCCTTTGCTCTCGTTCCGAGTGGAATCGGTTGACCTCCTCTTCCTCACTGTCTGAGGATGACTCGAGGTCTTCATGATGGGCGGTAATAGCGTGCCTCTCAGAGGAGAGCAGACTATCGCTAGCGAGTTGGCGGTGTGGTGCGTTCGCTCAGCGCATTCGAGCGGCTGACTTCCTGGTTGCTTCTGCGGCAGTAACATTGGTGATGACATCTGCAAGGCTGATGTCTCCTTTCGCCATGATTTTGCTCTGCGCCGTGTGGTCATCTAATCCCAGAACTATGCGGTCTCTCAGGGCTTCCTCGAGGTTTGCAAAACCACAGAGTCCTCCCAGTTTCTGGAGGTCAGCTACGAAGTCCCCAATGCTCTCGTTTTTCCATTGGTCCCTCTGGTAAAACTCGTGTCTTCGTATCAGTGTAGGTATTGTGGGTGCGTAATGGGCCCGGAGGATCGGCGCGAGGTTATCCCAATCCATAGTTTTCACTTCCACCAGTTTGGCAAGTGCTTTAGCCATTTTAAAAATGGCGGGGCCGCAGTGGGTCAGGAACACCACTCGGTGTTCAGCTTCCAGTGAGCCTCCAGAGCCTCCAGAGCCTGGAGGAGGCTTTTTTTGCCCTCCCAGGAAGCCTCCGGACTCTTGGGAGGGCAAAAAATGGCCCTCCTGAAAGTTCCGTTAGGCCACGCTCACCATGGCCATACCCACCCAGCAACCGGGCAGTGAATCAATTGCTGGGATTTTTGAATCCCACCCCTTCTCACACCACTTGCTCCATGAAATCTTTCTACCAATTGATCATCTTTCTCCACTCTGGAGCCTTTCTTTGGCATCCTCAGACACTTTGACAGCATCTTTGATCTACTTAGAAACAACTCTCTACCTTTCTGCCACATCTGGCTCTCTTAAATCCTGTACAAGAAGACACATGTGCCTAGGGCAATCACAATCTTTTCATATGTGCTTCTGTGTGGTCAAATAACCATATCAGGCAGATAATTTCTTTAGAACATTTCTTATTCTCCCCCCTTGAAAGTGAGATCAGCTCCATCCTTTCTTATTTTCCAGATGTCCCTCAAGAATTACCTATTTCATTAGACCTGCAGGTCTCAGGATACCAGTGAGATTTTGAGGTAGCTCCCTTGCTAATCTAATCTCTTGCCTGACTTATGCTTTTTAAATTGTTTTAGTAATGACTAATTTTTGAAATGTTTATTGTTTTATGTCTTTATATATTTATGTCTGGGTATGCTGCCTAGAGATCCTTCTTCTTCTTCTTTTTTAAACAATTTTTTATTAATTTTAAAGACAAACAAACCATCATTAACCATTAAATACATAAAACCTCTTTCCATTATTAATTTTACAAGTCAAGTAGAATATTATTTTATGCAACATAATTCTGTTTTACACCATTTCAATATAAACATATGAATATCTTTTAACAAATTTCTCATTATTTCTCTTTTCGTATTCAATTTCATTGTTACTATTATTATTTTCTATATTTATCCAGTTTATGGTCATCATCTTCATTCCTCTCTGACTTGATTACCATTATTCTCATCCAACATTCCTCCTAGGTTTTATTAATTCTCAAACAAAACATAAATACACAACACACAAAAATATAAAACTTCTTTTAAGAAAGTAGTTTGGCCCCAGATTACCTCTCTTTGTATGGACTTCAATTAAATTCGTGCTCATCTTATATACCATTACCTATCTTATTTACCATTCTATATCTTCTATATGACTTCTCCCTGCTTTTCATTCTTCTCATTTCTATTTTATTTAATTCATTTGTATTTATATTTTTTATCCATTCTTCCCAAATTATCCATTTATCTCATTCCCTATAGTAAGAAAAATAAAAGAATTTCTCCTGAAATCACTGATCAGAGTATGATGTCTTTCTATCCTCCCCCTAAATTAATATTTAAAATAATGCCTGAAACCCAATCTGATTCTGCTTAGTACATTCTACCTACTAACCTTCAAAGAGAAAAAATAATAAATTCATAATAATTAATATGATCAGATAATAAATCTAAATATTAACTCTTATAACATTCTGATTGTCTATTTCAAAAAACAAGTGCTACAATTTTATTAAATTTTAAAATCTGTCATGACTAAACATTTCAATATTTTAATCTTTTATTAATTCTTATAACATTCTAGTTTTCTATTTCTGATACATAGTACCATCTTATGTACCTTGCAGAATCTTCTTTTTTTAAAAAAATATACCTTACCCTTTATCCCTAAAAAAAAAACCTTTTTCCCCATCTTGTTTCATACCTTTGTGGCTTTTCCCTCCCTTTTCCCTTCCTTTCTTATCCCCCCTGGCCTTTTTACCCCCCGCTCCCCTCTACTAACCTCCGCCTTTTTTTTTCTTTCTGACTTGTTTAAATTATTCTCATCTAACATTCCTCCAAGGTTTTATTGATTCTTTTTTCCTTTTTTTTAATAAAAAACAAATTTTGTTAGTTTTATCATAAGCATAATACACAAACATACAAACACAAAACATAGACAAAACTACAAGATCTTTTCTGAAGGTTGTCTGTTCCCGGGTTAAAAACTCTTTACACAGACACAAATTCAAACATCATATTCAACCTAAGTCTCCTTCTATATCTTATTATCATTTTCTTTTTTATATATATATATAAAAACCATTTTTTTCAGTTTTCTAAAATCAATACACACAAAATCAAGGCATAACAGCTTATAAATTCTTTTCTAAAAAAAAAAAATAATGATAGACCAATAAAACATAACATTTCCAGATTATAATATCAATATTTCATATAATATTAACTTCATATCTTATCCCTACTTCTCTTTTCCATCCAAATTATTTATCAATTAAAATTTTATTGCCTTTTATCAATATACAAAATCAAAAAAAAAAGCATATATATCCTTCCATTATTACCATTTTCAACAACATTCTTTGTCTGTTCTATTTCCAAACATCCATTCATCTTTTTTCTTTTACTATACTTCTCCTGTAAACCAATTGGAGTTGCATCTATAACACATTACCTAACTTAAAAATACTACATATAAATCTTTCTTGGGATTCTGTTTAAAAAATTCTTAAAATTACATAATAAATTTTTTATTCTAAATATACATACATATAAAAACACACTCTTAAATACCCTCCAGAATCCCTCTTTTAGTCTAAATTAAATTCACCCATTGTCTCTAAATAAACTTTTTTTCTTTAAATCTTGCTTCCCCCCATTAAGGCTTCTCCTCCCCCCTTTTCTCTCTTGCTTATTCTTCTCCTTGCCCTTTCTACCCCTTTGCTTTTTCCCTTCGCTTTTCTTGCTCCTTTTCTTTTGTTTTCTAACCTTGCCTCCATCTCTTCGCTCATTTTTCTCTCTTTTGGTTGTTTTTATAATTCTTAAAAACCCCTTTTTCTTATCCTTTTTCTCCTCCTCTCCGGAAGGAACCCATTGTTCATCAAAGATGGCTTCTTTTTCCTCTTCTTCCTTGTCCCAGTCCTTCTGCTGCGTCAACTTTTCTAAGGAACATAACGCCATTTCTAAGAATTGGAACAAAGCGCCCAAAGTATCTTCTTTTTTATATTTTTGATATTCAATCTCTAGTTCATCCACAGAGAATGCCATTATGAAAAGGGAAACTTTTTCCAAAACAACCACAAGTATTTTTAATCCAAGACAATCAAAAGCAATTAAAAAAAGGAAAAAAAGAAAAAAGTTCCAAAAGTTAATACTTTTCTTCCTTCTTCTCTTTCTCTTTCCAAATTAATTTTTGATCAAAGAGGTCCAATTACCATATATCTTCTTTTGGGATCCACCAAGACGTTCTAGACAGTCTCCTCCTTTTTCAGTTTCTGCTCCAATTTTTCTTTCTCCCTTCCCACTTGCAATAACAATTTTAAATAATCAAAAATCCATACCTCCAGCAGAGATTTTCCAATTTCTTAAATTTTTCAATGTCCAAAAATCCCTTTGTCTCTTAGCTTAGCTTTCAAAGCAATCCACTTTCAGTGTCTAATACATCCAAATATTTCTGCTTTTTCCGTGGGATGAGAGAGTAAAAAAAATAAATAAAAAAAAAGTTCCCTTTAACAGCTTCTCCGCCGCTTTCGATCTTCTTAGGGATACAATGTATCCTCCAGCAACAAGCAGCTCAATTCCAGGCAATTTAAAAGTTGTTACTTGACCCGGCTCAGACAGAACTTTCACTCTTCACACTTCCTCCAGCACAGTTCTTACCCGGTTGCTGGCTTCTTCGTGGCGGCCATTGCTGACCGCCGCTCCACCGCCTTGGGAAAAAGGGGTTTTCCCGGAGAAGGGGGGGTCTGCGATGCCCCCACCTCCCTAACCGGCTCCCCTCTATCTTCAGCTGTCCCTACAGGGCAGCCATAACCCCCTGACCCATCTGGATCGGGGGTACCTCGGCAGCTAGCCAGCAGGAATCGCGAGCTGTCGCGAATTCCTGCTGCTCCGAAGCCACGCAAACCGGAAGTCTAACCTCCGCCTTTTTAGCTTTCCCTCTCTCTTGTCATCCTTTCTCCTTTTGCTCAGTAACATTAAGTTGGTTTTGCATCTTATTTTTTCCTTTCTTAAGTGTTTTTTTAAGTCTTAAGTCCTTCATTTTCCTTCCTTTCTTTCTCCTTTCTCTCTTAATTAATTTTTTAGATTCACTGAAGATGGCGTCTTCTTCTTTTTCTTCTTCTCCTTCCATTTCCTCCATCTGTTGTTGTGTTTGCTGATAATTAGCAAGCGCCATTTCTAAAGAAAGTGTCGTGTCCGCAAAATGACGCCAGGAGAAAGTGATTTCATTCAATGCTCTTTATTAGAAGGATTGGAACCGAACCGGCGAAAGGAAAAAAGCCCGCGGCTTTTATTCCTTTCGCCGCAGCGGCCGCGGCCAATGGCAGCGCTTCGAATCTCCCGCGCTCTGAACGAGCCAATCGCGGGAGATTCTAAACGAGCCAATCGGCGCGGCTCGCCTGACCAATTAGAAAGCCCCGCGCTTTGGCCAATCAAAGCGCGGGGATTTCGAGTATGTAAATTAGGACAGAACACCCCTCCCCTCTTGGTTTAGTCCTTACGTTGCGTAGTCACGTAGGTAGGCGGGGCTCCGTCTGGTCCTACTTGACCTGCGCAACTCAGTCGTAAGCGGAATCCCGGCCTGTTCGGTCGGGTTTTTGGTCGCTCCTGTTCCTGTGTGAACCGGCTGGTCGATCGGGCCGGTTCTTTCTCCGTGGCTCCCACCTGGGCCTTCTGGGTTGGTTGAGCTACGGGTTTCGCCGCTCCCGCTCGGTCTTTCCGGGTCGGTCGAGCTGGCTTGGCTGTTCTTATTCGGCGAGGGGTCGCGATGGCTGCGTCTCGGTAAGTACTGCTGGTTTATTTTTTCTTGTAATCGGTCACCCGGGTATTCCCTCCCCCCTTGGTTTGCGTTTTGGGAGGTGGGTTCGTTTGCTGTCCTAGACCTAAGTTGGTCGATGTGTCGTTTCCACGCTCGTCCGTCTGTCGTTTGTAGCCGGTACGAGCATGGGCCTATTGTTTGGGTGATGATGACTGGGATCCATAGGGGGTCCCCCGTCAGGTTTTTGGCATATACGAGGTCTCCGGGTGCGAACGTTCGGTACTTCGTGCTTGAGTCTGGGGGCCGCTCCGGGTTATACGTAGGGTGTAACCTGTCGAGTGGGGACCTCAGCTTTCTACCCATTAGTAGTTCGGCTGGGCTTTTGTTGGTAGTGGTATTCGGGGTTATGTGTTGTGTAAAGAGAAGTCTGTTGATTTTCTCCTGGATCTCCCCGTGGTCCATTTTCCGGATGGTTTTTTTGGTAAATTGGACCATCCGTTCCGCCCTACCGTTCGCCGCCGGATGCGCCGGTGCTGTTAGTGCGTGGCGGATGCCCCTTTCCGCCAGAAACTTCTCGAACTCCAGGGAGGTAAACTGGGGCCCGTTGTCGGAGACGATGACGTCTGGGAGGCCGTGCGTTGCAAAGAGTTTGCAAAGTTCTTTGGTCACGGCCTCCGTGGTTGTTGTCTTCATGTCGCTTACCTCCAGCCAGTTGGAGTAAGCGTCAACTGTTATGAGGAAGGTGTGTCCATTCGTGGGTCCGGCGAAGTCTAAATGGATTCTGGACCAGGGCCCCCTTGGTGTTTCCCAGTCCAGGATGGGCGCTGTGGGTGGGCTGGGCCTAGTCTCCTGGCATCGCTGGCACCTAGCGACCCAGGCCTCTATCTGCTTGTCCATCCCTGGCCACCAAGCGTAACTTCTGGCCAGGGCTTTAGTTCTTACGATGCCAGGGTGCCCCTCGTGCAACATTTCCAAAACCTTCCCCTGTAGTCTGTCCGGAATGACCACCCTGTCACCCCATAAGATGCACCCCTTTAGCAACGAAAGTTCGGTTTGGCGGTTCCGAAACGTCTTGACGGACTCGTCGTTGTCTTTTTCCGGCCACCCTTTTTCTACCCAATGCAAAACCCGTGCCAGACGCCTGTCTTTATTAGTTTCCCGGGCAATGTCTGACGCGGTTATGGGTAGGTTGGGTAGGGTCTCGATGCTGAGGGTGGTCGTCATTGGTGCTGGGTCAGAGTCGGATTCCGGTAGTGGCAAGCGGCTCAATGCGTCCGCATGCGAGATCGTCTTACCCGGTCTGTGTATGAGTTCGTAGTTGTAGGCCGCCAGGAACTCAGACCACCTTGTCATTCGGGGAGACAGAATGTTCGGGGTGGCCCGGTTTCCTGCAAGGATGCCCAGCAACGGCTTATGGTCCGTTATAATGGTGAAAGGTCGGCCGTAGAGATATTCGTGGAACCGTTTTATGGCGGCAACTATAGCCAGAGCCTCTTTGTCCAGTTGGCTATAGTTCCGCTCTGGTTTGGTTAGGGTCCTCGAAAAGAACGCGATGGGTGCTTCTTTTCTGTCAGGAAGGGTATGGCTGAGGACGGCGCCGACGCCAAAGGGTGATGCGTCGCAAGTGACGGCCAGAGGTAGAGTTTCGCTGAATTGTATGAGGACGGCGTCGGAGGTGAGGAGGTCTTTAGTTTTTTGGAAGGCGGCTTGCTCCCGTTTCCCCCAAGTCCAGGTCGCCGCCTTGTCCAGGAGCCTATGCAAAGGCTCCGCCTCCGTAGACTTTTGGGGTAGGAAAACATTGTAAAAGTTCAGTAATCCCAAGAATGCTTGTAGCTCAGTCTTTGATTTAGGGGTGGGGGCCTCTTTGATGGCCTTGATTTTTTTACTTGTGGGGTGAATGCCGTGCCGGTCTAGGAGGTAGCCCAAGAATTCCACTCATTCCGTGCACAGTTGGCATTTCTCCCTTTTTACTTTAAGTCCCGTTTCTTTAAATTTAGTTAGGACCTCTCTTAGTCGACTTTCTAGTTCGGCTTGGTTGGGCGCCGACACTGGAACGTCATAGAAATAAGGCACCACCCCCTTGATGCCTTGCAGCAACCTCTCCATCAGGCTCTGAAAGATGCCTGGTGCCACGCTGACTCCGAATTGGAGTCGGTTGCACTTGAAAGCCCCCCGGTGGGTAACGATGGTCTGGGCTTCCGCCGTTTGCTCGTCGACCGGCAACTGTTGGTATGCCTGGGCGAGATCGAGCTTGGCAAAGACTCTGCCCCCTCCCAGTGAGTGCAGTAGGTGTTGCACTATTGGGACGGGGTAGGCGCTTTGTTGCAGCGCGCCATTTAGGGTGGCCTTATAGTCCCCACAGATCCTCACCGACCCGTCTGGCTTGACCGGGGTGACTATGGGGGTCTCCCACTGGGCATGGTCTATGGGCTGCAATACCCCTTGTTTGACGAGCTTATCGATTTGCTCGTCTATTTTAGGTTTTAGGGCGAATGGCACCCGTCTAGGTTTCAGTCGTTTGGGGGGGACGCTAGGGTCTAGGTCGAACGAGATAAGGGGCCCCTGGTACTTGCCCAGGCTTCCGTCGAAGACTTCTCGGAACTCCTGGGCTAGTCGCTGTTCCCAACCGTCGTCGGCAACGTGGTTGACTCCCGTGAGAGTGATGTCGAGCGGGGCGAACTATTGTAGTCCCAGCAGGCTTGGGCGGTCGCGATCAACGATCGTGAGGGGGAGTTGTTCGGTGCGCCCCTTATATGTCACGTTAAAGTTTCTGGTGCCAACTACCGGGATGCAGTTGCCCTGGTAGTCCTTTACAATAAGTTTTTGGCTGTCTATGTTCCTCCTTTGGAGGGTAGGCACCAACCGTTTTATCTCGTGCCATGCAATCATGGAGAGGTAGGACCCGGAGTCTACCTCCATTTTGCACGGCTGGCCCTCGATGTGAACTTCGACGTGGAATTTTCGGACGTCGTCGGTGATGGCGTGGCCGATGGTTACCGTCTGGTGGGTCTCCTCTCTCCGCCGGTTGTCGCCGCCTCTCGAGGATCGTCCGGTCCGGTCCCATCGGCTGTCCGAGTGGCGATCTCTGGGCCGGGGCGGTGAGCTTTCCCTTCTCCGGTCGTTTTGGTCCCATCGAGGTGGACTGCGGTTTTTCTTCTGGCGGCAAACCCGGGCGATGTGCCCCTTTTTGTCACAATGCCGGCAGATGGAATCGAAAACCCGGCATTCCGACCTGGGGTGGTCGCCGCCGCAACCGGCACAGTTGGTCCTCGACCTACGACCTCTCCGGTTCCGTTGGTCACGCCCCATCTGAAGTCGATGTATGTCTTCTTCGTCTTCGGACGTGCTGGATGCAGAGTGGAAATCGCCGTGGTGTGTGGTTGTTTCGGTTTTTTGTTCGGTCGACCTTGCCGGGTTGTTGTTTCCGCTGCGGTCCTTCGTGTCAGGTTTGCGCATGCTATCTGCGGAAGTACGGGTTGCTTCTGCGGCTGCGGCTGCGGTGAGGGCGTCTGCTAAACTGATGTTGCCCTTAGCCATCAGTCGGCTCTGGAGCGCGGGGTCCCACAGACCGAGCACGAATCGGTCTCTCAGGAGGTTGTTCAGGTTATCAAACTCGCAGAGCCCCCCTAGGCGCCGCAGCTCGGCGACGAAGTCGCTCAATTTCTCACCCGGTCTCTGGTCCCGCCAGTAGAATTCATTGCGCCGGATCAGGATGGGGACCTCGGGAGCATAATGACGCCGAAGGATAGGTTCGAGGACGTCCCAGTCCATGGCGGTTGCGTCGGCGGGCTTGGCCAATGCTTTGGCCATCTGGAAAACTTTGGTTCCGCAATGGGTGAGGAAGACGGCACGTTTTAGCGGGCCCGAGGCGTCCTTCATGCCGGTGCACTCGAGGTACATGCGGAAACGGTCAGAGAACGATTCCCAGTCCTCGGTGGCGGGGTTGAAGGGGGCGGGCGGTGCGATTTTTGCCATCTCGGTGCTTTGTCTGGCTTCCGTCGGACACGGGGTTCGGTTCAGGGTCTGGATCCCATCCTCGTCGCCAGTGTCGTGTCCGCAAAATGACGCCAGGAGAAAGTGATTTCATTCAATGCTCTTTATTAGAAGGATTGGAACCGAACCGGCGAAAGGAAAAAAGCCCGCGGCTTTTATTCCTTTCGTCGCGGCGGCCGCGGCCAATGGCAGCACTTCGAATCTCCCACGCTCTGAACGAGCCAATCGCAGGAGATTCTAAACGAGCCAATCGGCGTGGCTCGCCTGACCAATTAGAAAGCCCCGCGCTTTGGCCAATCAAAGCGCGGGGATTTCGAGTATGTAAATTAGGACAGAACAGAAAGGAAAGCTTCTTTCACAGCGTCCTTACTTTCTTGATATTCCTTTCTAAGTTCATCATCAGATAAAGCCATTCTTTATTCTTCTTAGAGCAACCAAAATATTTCAAAAGTTAAAACAATTCCTCAAAGTCCCAGAGACATCAATCAGTCCAAACAACGCACAAAGTTCTCACTTTCTCTTCCTGGGGTGGTATCAGTAAAAGGGAAAAGAAAAAAAAACCCAATCTGTATTTTACAGCCTTGTTACAATCAATTTCTAATCTCAAGATTTTCAAGGCATCTCCTCCAATAAGATCTTAATATTTTTTTTTCTTGTCCTCTCCCTTCCCACTTATAAAAAGAAGCCAAGTTTTTTCCTTTTATAAAAAAAACAACAGGTTTCTCAATGGCCATTTGTTGATTCCATAGGGAAGGAGAGTAAACTTTCCTTTCAGCACCTCAATTTTGCCGCTTGAAACCCTCCTCTGGAAACAAAGTATTTTTCAAAAAGTCATAGTTCTCAGGATTAAACACCTCTTAAAGTCCTGGATCAGCCAAAAAACTTTCTCTTGTAAACTTTCTCCGCTCTTCCTCCTGCTCAGTCTTACCCAGCTGCCGGCTTCTTTGTGGCGGCCATTGCAGACTGCCGCTCGACCGCCTTGAGAAAAGGGGGTTTTGCCAGCTGGGGAGGGGGTCTGCAACACCCCCAAACCCCTCACCAGCTCCCCCTATCTTTGGCTGCCTCTGCAAGGCAGCCTTAGCCTCCAAACCCATCCGGATCGGAGGCACCAAAACGGCTAGCATGGCAGGGATCGCGCAGGATCGTGAAACCCTGCCGCTGGTGAAGCCGACAAACCGGAAGTTCTCGAGATCCTTTTTATATGAGACAGGTAGCCATATTAATTTGATATATAATAAATAAAAAAGGGCACATATATTCCTTTTGCACACAGGATTGAAGACTTTTATCAAAATGACAAAAGCAGTATTGTGAAACGATCTCTGATCCTTTTACATATATGTAATACATTGGCGCACAGGCTACAAAGTGATACAGCTTGAACTATAATGCCATAATTCTGCATAAGTCATTTCTCCCTCTTGCCTTATCTTTCACTGATGTCCCTCTGGCCATTTTTAAAGCAAAATAAAAGCCAGAACCTCATACCCTACTTTAAAAAAAACAAGAAACATTCTGCATTCTCAGGACTTCCGGTTTGCAAGGCTTTGGCAGTGGCAGGGATTCGCAATACTGTGCAATCCCTGCTGCGTTCGCTGCCAAGGTTCCCCTGATCCACTTGGATTTGGGGGATATAGCTGCCCCGTAGAGGCAGCTGAAGATAGGGGGGATCTGGATAGGGGTTTGGAGGTGTCACAGACCCCCTCCCCACCCAGCAAAACCCCTTTTTCCCAAGGCGGAGGAGCAGCGGTTAGCAATGGCTGCCACAAAGAAACCTACAACCGGACAAGATTGTGCAGGAGAAAGAAAGTCAGAAGAGTCGTGAAAGTGGTTTTTGACTGGGATAAAGCAAGAGAAAGTAACCTGGAATTTGAAAGTTGTTAAAGATAAATTGTTTCCAGAGAGAGTTACAAGCGGTGAATGGAATTCTAAAAGGGAAAGTTTTTTTTTTCTTTTTTCACTCTCCTTCCTAATGTGACAGCGGATGGAACTATAAGAGAAATTGGAAAATCTGCATTGGAGGTAATTAAATGCTGAAAGGATAAGGATTTCTGAACATTTTATTAAATATATCTTTTTTGCTGTGAGTGGGAAGGGAGAGGAAAAAAAAATTGGAGCAGAATTTGAAAATAAGGAGAAGATTGCCTAGAATTCTAAAGAGTTATTAAACATTAATAAGACTTCTAAAAGATATATCTTAAATGGAATTTTGTGATTAAACTTTAATCCCAGAAAGAGAAAGTGAAGAAGGAGAAAGTATTTAAAAGAAACAGCTTGTATGGATTGTTTGGTGATTTTGGAACTTCTGAGAATTATCTCTGATTAAAAGCACTTGGGTGGTTGTTTGGAAAAACTTTTTCTCTCTACAATGGCATCACATGTGGATGGATTGAAACTTGTATACCAAAAATATGAAAAAGAAAAGCAAGAAGGGAAGGATGCACTTGGCACTCTTTTTCAATTTTTAGAAATGGTGGTTTGTACTTATGTAAAGTTGAATGTGCAACAGGATGACTGGGACAAAGAAGAAGCCATTTTTGATGAACAAGTGACTTTGGTTGGGGAAGGAAAGGAGAAAGAGAAAATGGAAAAGGAGACTTTAAGACTTGGAAAAACAACCAAAAAGGACAAGAATAAGATGAAAAGGGGATGCTATGTTAGAAAACAACAGAAAGGAGGAAAGCAGAATAAAAGGGAGGTGAAGAGACAAGGGGGTAAAGAGGACAAGGAGAAAAATAAGCAAGGGAGAAAGGAAGGGACAAGAAGCTTTAATGGTGGGGAGCAAGATGCAAAGAAACAAAAGTCTTTTAGAAATAATGGGTAAACTTTATTGAAAAAGGGATTCTGGAAAGGTACATTAGATTGTATTTTTACATTTGTACTTAAAAATAACCTTAGAAAATTGGAAACAATATGCAATTTAAAATATGATAAAATATTTAGTATAATTTAGTGAAATCTTTGTCAAGAAAAGGGGAGCACTTTAATGAAACAATGATTTAAAATATGTGATGTGGGGGGGGGATAATTATGGAAAGCATAAATGTTCCCATAAAGGCATGATATTTAACTGAAATGGGTAAAATGTTTAAGATATAAATGATTGTTAATATTAATGATTAGACTATGTTATCCTCGTGAAATTTTTTGTGGAATGAGAGATTTGAAGTAGGAGAAGGGGGAACATACTAATGAAATAATGATCTATAATATGTGATGTGGGGGGGGGGAATAACTATGGAAGGTAGGTGCTCTCATAAAAGTATGTGATTTAACTGAAAAGTAATGTGCTAAGAGTTTAAGATATAAATGAATATTAATATTAATGAATAGATTTGTATTGGTATTGATAATATTGTATAATTTTAGAATGTACCAGACAGAGTCCCAATGTAAGCTATGTATTTTATATTAAGTATTATAAATATAGGGGAAAGAGATAAAGGCGTCATACTCCAATTAGTGTACAGGAGAAGTTTTCTTTAAAGAAGAAAGATAAATGGATAGCTGGAAATAGAACAGACAAAGAATAATAAATACCATGATTCGAATTGAGATGAGATAAATAAAATAAAATTAAGAAAATTTAAAAGAGAGGAGAAGCTATATAGAAAATTGAAAATAAGATATGGAACGGTATACAAAATGAATATGAATTTGAATTTGTGTCTTTCAGAAAAGAGGTTTTTTGTGTTTCTGTGTTTTGTGTTTTTGTGCGTTTAGGTTTGATTGAGCTAATAAAACCTTGGAGGAATGTTAGAAAAGGACAATGGAGACTAAAAGATAGAAGAGAATAAAGCTAAGTCAGAAAGGAAAAATAAGTATAGTGAATGAAAACATATAAAATAGATAAATATAGAAAAGAAATATAATTGAATAAAAGTGTAGGGAGAAATAATGAGGAATTTGAAAAGATATCTATGTGTTTATAAGGAGATGTGTCAATGATGTATAAAATGTTTTATTTGTTTAAAATTTACAAATAACTTTCAGAAAAGAGGTTTTATGTTCCTATGTTTTATGTTTTGTATGTCTTTAAAAATTAATAAAATTTGTTCAAAAAAAAAAAACATTCTGCATTCTCCCCCACCCACCCACAATTAAATTAAATTGAATAGTAATAATACAAAAGTGTAGAAGAAATTTTTGACATAGCATAGTTCAGATAACTTGTAAAATGCCCTTCTACTATGTACCGTATTTTAAGTTCATAGAAATCCTTGCTATGGCCGTATGAATAAGAAATCACTCTGAATAACACAGTACAACCCTGCAGAATTTGCCTACAAAAAAGCATAAATAGTCCCTTTATTGCATCTTATTTAGAGATAGAAATTGCATAGTAAACACTAGACTCATCTCATAAGTAAGGGGCATAAAATTCCTCTTAGAGCTGGACGTGTCACCAATAAGCACTAGAAGAGATTTCTTTCCATTCTTCATATTTATTGTTAAGTTTAGAGCATGGGCGAGAAAGAATGGAGACAAGCCGGTGAAACGGTGAACTTCAACTCTTTATTTAAATGGTGTGACAGCTCAAACTGGACGGCTGCTATAGCCTTCCTTATATAGGCAACCCAATAACTATTTCAACCAATAACAATCCAGGAGCGCTAGCTCTGTTAACCAATGCGAATGGCCCGTTAATGGCCAATCAGATTCTCCTGAATGGACCAATCCGATCCTGCCATTAACAGTCAATCAGAAGTGCAGGGCCAGAACCCTGCACTTGACTTCAAGCTCAAGATAACTTTATTTAATATTTATGCATTCACAACACCCCTTCCCCCTGGCTTCTGTTTACAGGGCGTGGTCACATAGTCCTTAAGGTAGGATGGTTGTTTTATTAGTCTTTTTGATATTCGCTGTGCGTCTTGCATTTGGCTGCACTCTTACTGAGGTAGATCGTTGTTTGGTGAAAGGGGTGCCTCTGGTTCTGAGTTCGCATTTCCATTGTCACCAATATCTTCGGCAACTCCCTGAGGTGAACTTATTCCCATCCCTGGTTCCAGTTCCCGTGTCTCTGTTCCGCTATCGTTCCCTTCAAAGGGATTTTCCTCTAGTTGAAATTTGTCTTCCTCTGTATCTCCGCCCCCCTCTCAGTTTGGTCATAAGGGAGTTCGGAATTGCCTAACTGGAGCCGTGATCGTAATTGATCGATATGGCACTTCCAAAGTCTATCGTCAGGGCACTGTACAAGGTAGGATCTTGGGCTGGTTACACGGATTACCGTCGCTTCTACCCACAGTGGATCGCCCGATAGGTTTTTAGCGTACACCAAATCGCCTACCTGGAAGGTACGGCAGCGGCTGCTGGATCCGAGTGGTTTTTCCAGTTCGTAAGCTGGGTGTAACCGGTTGAGGTGGGAGCGGAGCTTCCGTCCCATTAGCAGCTTGGCAGGAGTTTTGTTGGTGATGCTGTGAGGTGTGATGTGCTATAGAAAGAGGATTCGGTTGATTTTCTCGTCGATGTTGTCGTAGTCTATTTTCTGTAGTGTTTTTTTGACGAATTGGACCATGCGCTCAGCCCTACTGCTGGCCACAGGGTGCGCAGGCAAAGTGAGCGCATGTCGGATACTGCGGTCAGCCAGGTACTGCTCAAAGGACAGCGTGGTAAATTGGGGCCCGTTGTCGGATACCAGAACGTCTGGTAATCCGTGGGTTGCAAACAGTCTTTCCAGTCTCTTGATAATCACTTCTGTGGTCGTGTTCCTCATACGGTGGATTTCGAGCCAATTCGAGTAGGCGTCGACAGTTAACAAGAAGGTGTGGCCTTTGGTCGGCCCAGCAAAGTTCAGGTGAATACGGGACCAGGGTCCCCATGGTGTCTCCCATTCAGTTGGGATTGCCTTTGGTGGAGCGTTGCTCACTTCTTGGCATCTATGACAAGCTTTGACCCAAGTCTCGATTTGCTTGTCGATGCCTGGCCACCATGCATAGCTTCGTGCAAGGGCTTTCATTCGCATGATGCTGGGGTGGCCATTGTGCAAGGTTCTCAGTACTGCTTGTTGGAGTCACTCTGGGAAAATGACTCTATCACCCCAGATGATACAGCCCTTTTGAGAAAACTCTGTTTGTCAACTTTTGAATGGTGCGAAGTCGTTTGGTATTTGATCCAATGGCCATCCGCGTTCCACCCAACTGAGGACTCGCACCAAGGTGGGGTCACGTCTTGTTTCTCTCGCAATATCACAGGCGGTTAATGGCGGTGTGTGAAGTGTCTTGATCTGCAATGTGGTTACTGTAGGCGCGGGGTTGTCGAGAGTCTCTGGAAGTGGTGCTCGGCTCAATGCGTCGGGTTGGGGGATGGCTTTCCCCAGGCGGTATTGCAACCGATAATTATAAGCAGCCAAGAATTCTGACCAGCGAGTCATCCTGGGAGATAATATATAGGGAATCGGTTTATCTCCAGCTATTATCACCAGCAACAGTTTGTGGTCAGTCACGATAGTAAAAGCCCGGCCATACACGTACTCATGAAATCTTTTAATGGCAGACACAATCACAAGGGCTTCTTTGTCGATCTGGCTATAATTTCGCTCAGTTTTTGAAAGCGTCTTTGAAAAAGAGGCAACAGGGGCTTCGGTACCATTAGGCAATACATGGCTCAAAATGACGCCCACTCCGAAAGGCGAAGCATTGCATGTGTTATTTAACAGCAAGGTCTCATTGTACTGCATGAGTACAGCATCAGAAGTCAGTAGTCTTTTCACATTATGGAACGCCTGCTCTTCTCGATGACCCCATACCCAAATTGCTTTTTTGTCCAGTAAACGATGTAAAGGTTCAGCGACAGTTGCTTTGTGTGGCAGAAATATGTTATAAAAGTTGATAAGGCCTAGAAACGCCTGGAGGTCAGCCTTATTCCGGGGTCTGGGAGCATTTTTTATTGCTCTCAATTTACTGTCGGTAGGGTGAATACCCTGACTGTCAATTAAGTACCCTAAAAATTCGACACGATCTGTACACAGTTTACACTTATTCTTTTTCACTTTAAGACCTGCGTCTTTGACTTTCTGTAAAACTAATTTTAACGATCCCGTAAGATTTTTGTAGTAGGTGCAGCAATTAACACATCGTCAAAGTAGGGGACCACGCCTTTAATCCCTTGTAGTAGCCTTTCCATAAGGCTCTGAAAAATCCCCAGGGCTACACTGACTCCGAACTGTAGCCTGGTACATTTAAAGGCACCTCGGTGCGTAACAATCGTCTGTGCCTGTGCCGTCTTTTCATCAACCGGTAGTTGCTGATATGCCTGAGCTAAGTCTAGTTTAGCGAAGACTTTTCTGCCCCCCCCAGGGAATGGAGGAGGTGCTGCACCACCAGCACCAGATTTGCGTTTTGCTGTAGGGAGTGGTTCAGGGTGGCCCGGTAGTCCCCACAAATTCTAATCGAACCATCCGGCTTAATTGGTGTCACAATTGGGGTCTCTCAGGGAGAGTGATCGGTTAGCTCTAGCACTCCCTGGGCTATTAACTTATCAAGCTGTTCGTTGATTTTCGACTTTAAGGCAAACGGAACTTAAGGCGGATGGGAGCTATTTTTGGATCAAGGCTAAACGATCTCGGGGTCCCCTTGTACTTGCCTAGTTTTTCCACAAAGATGTCCCTGAATTCATGGACGAGGTCCTCCTCCCAGTCACTGTCGCTGATTCGGTTAATGCCTGCCACTTCAATGCCGAGTGGTGCGAACCATTGGAGGCCTAGCAGGCTAGGCCGATCGTTGTCGATCACAGTCAGAGGTAAGTACGCCGTGCGGTTCTTGAATGAGACCTGGACTCGGCTGGATCCAACGACTGGAATCTGATTCCCTTGATAGTCTTTAAGGATAAGTCTTTGGGAACGGAGGTCTTGGCGCCGGATAGTAGGGATGAGTTGCTTGAGGGTCCTCCAGGAAACCATCAAGAGAGACAATCCTGAGTTGACTTCCATTTGGCAAGGCTGATTTTCGATGGCCACTGCAATTCGGATTTTCTTGGCATCCAAGGAAGAGGCGTGACCGATAGTGATAGTTTGGTGAGCCTCTTCTCGCTTCGTGGGGTGATTCAAGGTTCGGTTTCTGTAGGAGTGGTTTTCTGGTTCTCGCTTTACAGGACGGTTTCCTGTCAATTGGCGATAGTTAGCCCCCTTCGAGGCCTGGCCAAGTCCTTGGAAGCTTCAGCAGACCCATCCAATGTGGCCTCTCTTCCCGCACTCATGGCAGAGCGCGTCGTGGAATTTGCATTTGGACCTGGAATGGTTGGCCCCACAGCCAGCACAGGGGTGCAGGGACTTCGGGTACTGGTCCCGATCAGACCGCAATCGATGGACCTCTTCTTTGTCGCTGTCTGACGACGAAGAGAGGTCCTCATGGTGGGTCATCAGAAGCTGTCCTTCTGACTTGGGTAAAATTTTGCTGGTCGGTTGGTGTACCGAAGTTCGGTTTTGACGTAGTTGGGCAGCCGACTTCCTGGTTGCTTCCGCTGCAGTAGCATCAACGATGGCATCGGCAAGGCTGATGTCACCTTTTGCCATCAGCTTACTCTGTACGTTTAGTGCATCTAGTCCCAGGACTATTCGATCTCTCAAAGCCTCTTCCAGGTCAGCGAACCCGCAAAGGCCTCCCAGATTTCGGAGGTCTGCGATGAAATCGGCAATGCTCTCTCCTTTCCGCTGGTTTCTTTGGTAGAACTCAGGCCGCCTTACAAGCGTTGGTACAGTCAGTGCATAGTGGGCCCTCAGTAGGGGTTCGAGGATGTCCCAGTCCATAGTCTTCACTTCAGCCGGTTTTGCCAGGGCCTTGGCCATCTTGAATACGGTTGGCCTGCAATGCATTAGGAAAACCGCCCGTTTCTTCCCGGTTCTGGCATCCTTCAAATTGTTAGTTTCCAAGAACATTTGGAAATGATCCATGTGGGACTCCCAGTCCTCTTGCGCTGGGTCGGACGGAGCAGGTGGAATGACACCACCGGACATTGTTCCGCCATTGTGCATTGTCAGTCACGTGCTCAGTTATTTTCTTCTTTGTTCAGTCAGCTCTGACGTCTCCACATCCCACTTCGTTGCCAGTATTAAGTTTGGGCAAGAAGGAATGGAGACAAGCTGGTGAAATGGTGAACTTCAACTCTTTATTTACATGGTGTGACAGCTCAAACTGGACGGCTGCTATAGCCTTCCTTATATAGGCAACCCAATAACTATTTCAACCAATAACAATCCAGGAGCGCCAGCTCTGTTAACCAATGCGAATGGCCCGTTAATGGCCAATCAGATTCCCCTGAACGGACCAATCCGATCCTGCCATTAACAGCCAATCAGAAGTGCCCCTGCACTTGACTTCAAGCTCAAGATAACTTTATTTAACATTTATGCATTCACAACATTTATCTTCTTAAATTACTGCACCCAGCCATGTGTTTATGACTAAGGTTAACTTCTGAATCTCATAGTAAATGAAAGCAAAAAATTTCAAAGCAGACCCTAGTTTTGTAAATTTAGGCATTTCAGCCAAATCTTTTTACTACCCCACTAATCTCCTGGTGAGCTGATCTAACGTATATCCCTGCTATGTTATCATAAACATTTTCCAACTTGTTCCTGTATATGCACAGTAACATGAACATGCCGTGTATGGTCTAATGATGGCCAACAACAGCTGCAGAAAACCTGTTTTTTTTCCCCCTTCAGTGAATCTTATAGTGATGTTGGAACATTTGTCTGCATGACACATATTCATACAAGATCATCCATTCTGTGTATGAAGCTTGAACAACAACAGGTGCGAGAGCTTGGCAGGAAGTAATGAAATGGAAACAAGAGGTTTCCCATAAAAAAACAGAAAAAGCAGTTTGTGGAAATTACCAAATGGATATCATTCTGGGACTGAAGGCAGTCTCGGTATGGTTGGGCATCTATTCCAGAGACGAGATTAGTAATTTGTTTTGTTTTTTAATCCCTTCCTGCTGTCCTACTCCTTTAGCTTCCAAACATCTATTTTCCAGGAATGAAAGGGAAATTGCTTGTGAAGGTAGAATTAGAGAAGCTCCTGAAGTTTTCTTCAATGGGCTTCTCTGATTTCAGATTTCTTTCATATCTAAATTTTTATTAATTTATCAAAATACAAAACACAAAGAAAAATGAAAATAAAGGGAAAGTAAGAGAGGAAAAAAGGAAAGAGGAAAAAATGCAGGTGAAAAAGAAAGTAAAGCATTGACTTCTGACTCTTTCCAGCACATAAGAATAAGGTTATAATAACTCGCAGCCTCAAATTTTTACTTTTACATAATATAAACTAGCCATTTCCATAACAACACACTTATCTAATCAGCAAAACCCAGTTTTATTTATTTATTTATTTCACTTCAAGCACAAAGTCCAGAAGCGGTTTCTGATTTCAGATTTCTGAATAAAAAGTCATGAGCACTAAACCAAAATTGGCAATTAAATAGTTTTAATTTACCAGATATCCTGCATGGATTGCCCCATCTAGAACAGATTGGGAGGACGCTAACCATTAGATTGCAAGAGTGCGGTTAGATAAGACCTGAACTCATTGGTAGCCTCACATTGCAATGAACAATATTCAGTTTTGCAGTTACTAAGATTGATGACTGAGCAGGGATAAAAGTAGCCAGGGAAATGATTGACGCCTGGGAAATAGCAGGTTCTGGAGAACCGGTAGCAGAAATTTTGAGTACTTTGGAGAACCGGCAAATACCACCTCTGACTGAACCTGGCTCCATCCATTCTCTGCCTCCGAATCCAGCTGATCAGCTGGGTCTTTTTTTGTTACCCTGCACAGGAGAACAGAGCTGGAAAGCAGGTTAGTGGGGTGGGGAGGAATGGGATTTTGCAATATCCTTCCCCTGGAATAGAGATTTTACAGTATTCTTCTCCTGTGACACCCACCAAGCCACGCCATGGCTAAAAATTTTTTGAATCCCACCACTGAAACATGGTCCTTATCAATCAATAGGAGTACTGATTTACCACCAGCTTATCAGGTATTTGGGAGCTAAGGACTTGGCAGCACAAGGAAACAACAAACAATGACAATTATCATCCATGAACACTCCAATTAACAACTAACCAAGCACCACATAAATACTATATATGGAACAACTTAGTACACACATTCTAGAGAGAAAACAATTACTTGAGGATGGGCTCTCGCATGAATCCAAAATTTTGGAAGATTAAATCTTTGGTCTTGGTGACCAACTCAGATTGGATAGTACAACATTATCCAGGGACACATATATTTGCCTTAATTCAAAAGAACTTTCTTTTACATGTCTATACCCAAATTGTTCAAGGCCACCCAAATTGTTTTGCTGTGGCAAATTGGGTGTCTCTTTACCTCACTGAAACAAATCATGTTGCTTCCACAGTCATCTTTTTATTCAAGTGCACTTCAAACAGTTTACAAAAGGATTTAATCACATACTTTATGCTACTGTTTTAGAATATTTTTAAAATAAAATACTGTTTTAGGTAATTGAGAAATAATCTTTAAACCCTTGTCTACAAAACAGAAGCATTGTCCCTAGTTTTGAAAAGCAGTATCTAAATACTAAATTTAATGTATAAATCACAAGGGAAGAAATGCATAAGATAGAAATATAACTCAAGGACTACAATAAATAAATTGACCAAATTAGACTATCAAGATTCTAACTGACCTCAATTCAGTGGAATCCCAAATTCTAATTGAATCTGAAATAATTAGTTCACCCTGGGCATATATATTTAAATCAATATAAATATAAATCAACCATGAGATTCCCTAATTGGGTGGATCTGATGGCACCCAAGTATTTTAGAATTATAATTAAAAAGGTAACTAGAAGAGCTAAGAAAGAGAGTTAGAGAAGTAAATGGGGGATGTTGTTTTTGAATATGCCAATTTTGGTGGGTGAGTTGCTCAAGTCGGGTGATGAATCAGATTTATACAAGGCGTAGAGAGATTCCTACTTTGGTAACAAGTGATGCTGAGGTGACAGCTCAGGTGAGAGAAAAACCTGAGCAAATGCCTTCCAAGACATTCACTGAAACTTTCCTTGGGAAAAGAGAAGTGAGAAACCAGACTGAGGTCATGCTTCAGAGGGAGATTGATGCCTGAAAATAGATATCTGGAGCCTCCAGGGAAGCTCCACACTGGGAAAGGCTGGGCAGAAAACCCAGAAGAGGTGTGTCGTGCAACATCTACACAAAAGGATGGCTGATGGGATCGAGAAAAGTACAACAAAAGTCTTTAGACATGCTCATTAAATCATCTATTTCCCATCTTCTCTCTCTTAAATGATAAGGAGCAGAGAGAGAAGAAAGTTGGTATCTAAGCAACAGAGTGGGTGGTTGCTAGCTGGAGATCCAGAAAGAGAAAGTTAGATACTGGAAAGTTTGGAAACTCTGCTATATCTATTTCTGTTTTTTATTCTGCCCTGTAAACCACAAAATCCACCAGCGCCTGTGACACAACGAAGCAATCGTCTGTTATGATCCAGGTTGTCTAGGCAGATGCAGACTTCAATAAAATCCTTTATTGCTCTGCTATTCCATGACAAATGGTGTTATGATAAAGCTCCACCATAAACTTTCCCGGAAGGCAGCCATGTCAGTGCAACACAGTCCCACAAACTAAATCACCAGAGCCGACTCGTAAGGCAAGAAGGAAGTCCATAAGTCATAAATAAGATTCAAAGTCCACAAAGCAAGGTCCATAGTCCACAAACTAAGTTCAGAGTCTACAGGGCCGAAAACACAATCCAAAGCAGAGTTTACAAAGGCTAGGGAAGTGCGTGCCAAAGCAAAACAATAGTTCCCAGTGAAGACACCTTCCCCTGGCCCCAGCTCGACCCAGTGTTTCTTGTGAGGAGGGGTGGGTTGGCCTCTTCACAAGCAGCCTTGCAGACATCCTTTGAGCTTGCCTCCACTCCACTCTCCATGCCTTTGGATCAAATTGGGGAGGCAGCTGTTTTTCATCTAGGGAATCTGCTGCCTTTCATCATCACTGCCTGACTGCAGCTAATTCTCCCCTATGTTTGTGAGGGCAGGCAGCTCCAAATCTGATCAACCATCTCCCACAATGATGAATGGGCTTGGGACAGCATTGTCCTCAATTCCTAGACTCTCCAAGCATTATAGGGGAGATGTGTCATCCTCATCTGATAGTCCCAGTTCCAACTCCTCCTCTGAACTGGGATCTGATGGGGAGGTGACACTATCCTCCCTAAAGACACACACAACCCCAGCTATAAAAAAAAACCTTCAGTCACCCTGTGACAGACTTCATATTATTTGTGATGTACTTGTTATTATCCCTTGTAGTGTGAGGGAGAATTTCTAGGGACTTTATGAGAGAAGCTTCTTGACTCTATTTATTCATTAGTTTGTATGTTTGTCTGTTTATTTTGCTCTGCAAAATACAGAGCTTGAAATCTGGCAACAAATGGTCTATGTTTGGAAACTTGGAAAAATGTAGAATAGCTATGTCCTCATATTGCTATACTTGCTCAGAATTAGACTTTTTAAGAAATTTAGTATCAGTAGGCACTATATCCAGTCTGCTTTATCACTCAATCAGGTATTTATTGGTGGATGTGAGGAAACAAATTCTGTTTTGCGATTATATTTAATTATTATTTCTTTAACTTTTGGACATTTTTTTTTCCAGGTTGAGACAAATATATGCAAATATCCAAATGAACCAATATGAAATTAGCAACTGTATCTGCTAATTCATTCTTAAGAATATCTACTTAGGAAAGAATCCACCAAAATCTAATATGAAGATCTGGGAAGGAGTATGTGTGTCTGTGTATAATTTTAATTTCACAGGAGTAATGGCTCCTGGATTTTGGACATATTCTTTAATTTACGCCATTTGTTGTACAATTGATTCAAACATTGTTGCCCTATAAATTAATACATTGTTTATACATACAGTGTATCATAGGGCAATACTTTCTGAATCAATTATACATCAAATGGTCTAAGTTAAAGAATATGTCCAAAATCTGAGAGCCATTACTCCTGAGATTACAATTTGGCAAAATTGTAGCAACTTCAGTGCTGCTAATGCTGTTTCTCTGCTTTGGTACAGAAATATTTCTGAAGCAATGACCTAAAGGACCACAGATTGTCTAGCTGTTGTACTCAGAACAAGGATTTTTTTTCTTTTTGGGAAGGTAGATAATAATTCATCCTGATAATATGTTTATGGTGTGGTTGAAACTATCAACAACTCACTATTAGCCTGTGTTTGATTTCTTACTGAATGAGAATTTTTTATTTTCTGGCTGTCTTGCTCTATTATTTCCTCTATTATATCACTTCAGAATTGGTTTTGAATCATTGCTACTGGTCATTAGCTAGAAATTGTGGAAATTTCTTCCACTATCCTAATGTCATGAGAGGTTCTAACATTAATTGAGAATGTTTTTAATTAGTAACATAGTGGGCCACTCCGGTCCTGATACACTATTACCTTTTACCAGAAGAATAAGAAATCCCAAATTGGCAATTCATTCTTAGAAGAGAGTAATACATATCAAATGTCTTGAAAAGGTATTTCAGATCTTTTGGGAGATCTTGATTATTTTCATGCATTGATATTATATCCAGTTGTACTGTCCTGTTCTGCTCTGCTCTGTCCTGTCCCGTCTCATCCTATCCTATCCTATCCTATCCTATCCTATCCTATCCTATCCTATCCTATCCTATCCTATCCTATCCTATCCTCTTGTACTATCCTATCTTGTAATATCCTATCCTATTCTCTCAGACTGTGTAGGATGGTATTTAAAGTATTCCTTAAGATAACTTTCTGAACATTCTAAATTTTTGAGCCAACTGAAGTTTCAAAATTATGATTTGTACCAATTTTGCATTATTTTCATCTAGCTGATAATACTCAAGATGAATTAATCATCAGCAGCCTGAAAGAGCAGATGGGAAGATCCATAGTGATCTCTGAAGTGATGATACGAGACAATAGAACTGTTTCTTTTAAATATGATAATAATATTTCACTAGCCAAGATTCTAAAGAGTAATTTAGCCAGTTCTGAGCTTAAGTGTTAGCTATCAACTTCTGCTTTGTGGCCCTCAAGGGTTGCGTTTCTGGAAATAAATGGACTGAATTTGTTGGCAAAATGGTCGGCTAGATGCTTCAGTTGGAGAAGAAAAATTGTAATAGAGAAGCAAAATGAAAGAGAGAAAGAGAGAGAGAGAGGAGGAAGTCTTAAAGTGCCATTATGTTTGGAAACATGTCGTTAACAGCTTCTGAGTTGAAAATAGCAATGGGTATTTCTGAAGTATTCAGCATGGGTTTCTAAAATTTATCTTTTTATTTCAATATTATAAAGTAGACTTTGAAATCTGTTTGAGAATTCAAACTAGAACATCAATAATTGGTGAAAAGAAGTAAAACAAAGTAAGCTCAAAAACAGAAAACCATTTCTATAATGATTAAATATATATTTCCCCTGTCTCTTCTCCTTTCTCCCCTCCTCTCCTCTCTCCTTTCACCTCCACACACCAAACTTCCTTCTAGAGAAGTCAGCAGCCAGCTTGTCCACACAGGCCAGGAATGATTGCAATTGTGATCTTATTTTGTGTGTGAGAGCTGTAAACAATTTGTGATACCACTTCAGATTGATCTGCCAGAGGTTCCTAGACCTCAACCAGAATTTCTGCATTTTGTTCCTTCACTTCCATAAGCAACAGGAGTTTTCCCTCAGATGTTCCTCACTTTAAAAAACACATCACAGTAGTTGTCCCTTTTATTTTGAACAACAAGTCTCTCTTTATAGTTGTGCAAGCTGTTGGCTGGCTGGGTTGTTCGGAGAGCATCATTGGCCATCGGGTCTTTCCAAAGCTCTTTTCTGACCAGTGGTGCCAAATACAAAATATCTCATTATTCTCTCCTGGCAGGGAACTGTATACTTTCCATATCAACAATCCAGATGGTAATTGAGGGAATGTGATGGAGAGATCAGAAATTCAAATATAACATACGTGCCTGTGACAAAATAATATCATTCTCTATTATTATTCTGATTCAAGGTAGTTTTTTGAGATACATATTTTTTTGTTCCAGCACCTATGCAAAACTATTTTCATACCCTCTTGGAAATTATTTATTAAATGATTGCAATGCCACGTCTAAATTAATAAAGCTCAGGAAAAAAAGAAGTAGGCATCACTATGAATTCTGCTGCATGAGGGGAGAATGGTTCCAAAAGTACTATTTTCATTACAAACTCATTTGGACTGAATTCTTTGAACTGCATGCAATATGTATTTGTGAAACAATGCAGTTGTAATACTGATTCCCTATTTAATAAATATCAGCAGATAGAGCCATGTTTGTTAGCCACGTTCCAGTGGAGTGTTTGTGAGTTAGAAACACAAAGGATGGGACATGCAATATAAATAGTTTACTAGTAATTACGTGGTCTTGAGCAATAACCAGAATTAAAATGGAGCAATGAGGAGTTGAAAGCTCTCATGGGGAAAATGAATTCCTTCATAATACTATTTAAAGAAACGCCAAATGAAATGTCATGTGCCAGGGTATTAAAACAAATGAGCTTTATCATTTTTCAAACAACATATATTTGCATGGAGGTATTAAAAGCATAGTCTGGCTAATGAAGGAGTTTTATGACTTTGGGAAAGATTTGTTAACCTTCTGTAAATGGATGGAAGATACTCTTGTATTGTGGTAGTTTGAGAGACAATTATTTAAAGAGATGCACTGATGCCGGTCTCAGAATCCTTATTTAAAGTCCTTCCAGGGGCAGGGAGGAGGGAAGAAGTACGACTGTGGATCATGATATCATTGTGTAAGAAAGATAAAGGTTTCCCTGTCCAGCTATGTCTGATTGTAGGGTGTGCTGTTCAACTCCATTTCTTGGCGATGGAGCTAAGGTTGCTCAAAGACATTTTGGTTATGTGGCTAGTGCATTTGCATCTTTCAGACCGCTAGGTGGAGAGGAGCTGGGACAAGGAACGGGATTCTTACCCCATTTTGTGGAAATCAGGCTTTGAACCCAGGTTGTCTCCCACTGCCAAGCCCAGCATCTTTTACCGCTGAGCCATCACGCCCCCTTATTAATATCATTGTGTAGATCAGGGGTCTCCAACCTTGGCAACTTTAAGACTTGTGAACATCAACTCCCAGAATTCCTCAGCTAGCTTTGCTGAAAAAATGGAGCTGAGAGTAAGGGGGTGGGTTATACCTTCTTTGAGCTTTGTATTTGAGCTTCCTCTTCCTGTGTAAGAACATGCCCTTGATATTCTATTGGCTGTTGTCAGATTCCTATGGGATCATGTAGGGGTTATGTAGGGGTCATAGCTGGCTCTATAGGCAAAAGAAGAAATGCTTTGCTGGCTGAGGAATTATGGAAGTTCAGGTCCACAAGTCTTAAAGTTGCCAAGGTTGGAGAACCCTGGTGTCGATGATGTGAATTATTAACATCACTTTGGTTAGAATGCATGATTGGTTTGATTTCATCAAAACAGTGAGTAATTCTTCCATATATTTTCCAATTGTGCTACCAAATCCAACCATCCATAGTTAGAGAAGAGCCATACATTGGCTGCTTGCTGTATGTGGACCATGGATTGATAAATTTCTCCATTAGTTCATTGGTAGTCATCTAATTAAGGGATTCCCAATCCCTGAGCCATGGCCCACTATTGGGATGTGAGCTGTTTGGAACTAGGCTGCAGAAGAGGTGGAGGAACACATGTGCACACGTGTAGGCAGGGGGCGGGTGTGCATGCCCACAGATTGAACATATGGAGCTGCACACAGACACATGCTTGCCAGCTGGTCATGTGGAACTATCTCCTCTGCCCCCACTCCACCCCGCCAATTTTCAAAACTAGAAAGGTTTGGGAACTCTGATGTAATTCACATTTACTGCTATATTGTAATCTTTCCACTGTATTTCTTCATTTATCTGCAGGACTTCCCCCCACCCCACCCTTTAAATAACATCTGCATGTTTAAACATATGCACTTCTCCAGATAAATTTTTGTATGCATTGTTTTTGAGGCAGGAAATCTATTGTTATCTGCACAGGCATAAAGTCCATTGAGTGGCTACTGCTCTTTCCCACATAGGGAGAAAGAAAACAGGGATCAGGTTGGTTAAGTCCCAAACATCTTGTTCTTGATCTGTCAGCAAAATCTGTTCTGTTCCACACAACTTTTAACGGTTATATTTAATGCTGAGTTCCAATTTTAAATTGATGGTCATTTTCCCAGGGTTAATTACCATTTTCTTTATGATGCCTGTGTTCTATTGCTGTTTTATTGTTTCTTTTTTGTATGGCTCCAGTGCATCCGTGGTAGAGGAATAATTCATTAGGTTATTTTGCAAATAAACTATACATTTGGTACCATCGGCTAGGGATCTGTATAGCTTTCTCTGCTATGGCACCTGCCTTATGAAATATTTCCCCATCCCCGAAATTAGATTGGTCTCATCCCTTCTGATATTCTAACAGGCCTTCAATACCTAGTTGTGTGATCTATCCTGGGGTTGCCATGGAACCAGGCTTAGCCAGATAGCTCCCTGAATGAGAGGGCCATTCTTTTTCTCCCTATTTTTTCTTCGTGGCATGGAGTCACCTTTGCTGAGATGGGCAGCTATATAAATTTGATTATTAAATAAAATAAATATAAGTTAAATCTTCCCACTCCTGACTTAAAACCTGAAGAAGTTCAATCTTGGAAATAATTACAAGTATATGATGTAAGAGACCTAGAATAGATCTCTTCCATTGTTGTATTATTTTCTGATTTCCAAACAGCACGTGATGAAAGAAAGATTCTTTTAGAATTATTGTGGAAGAGAGAAACTTCAAAATCTTTCCCACTTGGGCTGCCTTTACATTCAAAATAAGGGTGGGGGTAGTTTAGTAATTCTCCTAATCATACAGGGAAAGGATTCAGAATCCCCCCCATCCCCCTTTCCTGCTGTGCTCTTGAATATATTTGATCTTTTCTTTTTTTACAGAAATATTGAAATAGTAATTATGGATATCAGTTTTATTGAATTCTCTCACATGGCTCCTGAAGACATATAAAGGCCTTCCTAGATCCATTTTCCTAATCATTGAGCCATGTGTCTGAATATTCTACAATATTCGGAACACTATGCTTAAAGTTTCAGCCAATCAAAACCTTGGTCAATTACATCAGGCGTGTGGCCAACACCAGTATATTCCTGAGAGCTGTTTAGTTAGCAAGTGTTTCCAGATCTTCTTCATGCAAATCAAAGGTTTAAAAAGGGATGAGCTTCAATTGTGCAGTTGCAACTGCCAGTTTTACTTCTGGACCATTCTTGTGATTGCCTTTGATTGCTTAAAGTGGTACTGCTTTGTTGCTAACTATCTAGGAAAGAAGAAGAAAAAAATCCAAGTTCACCTGTGCACCAGCAGCTAAAAAAATCTCTCACAGCATTAGACACTGATTGGTATTGTTGGAAGAAATATCCATCCAGCTCAGTTCCAAGCTGGGAGAAAGACGTTGGAGACATGGAGGCTGATTGAAAAGATGGTTTACTGATGAAGTAGAACTACATGGGTTTGTGGTTCTGGGCAGCTGACAAAATGGAGCTGAGAATGGGGGGGGGGGTTATACCCTCTTTGGCCTTTGTATTTGAGCTTCCTATTCCTGTGCAAGAACATGTCCTTTGTTATTCTATTGGCTATTGTCAGATTCCTATAGGGTCATGTAGGGGTTATGTAGGGATCAAAGCTGGCTCTATAGACAAAAGAGGAAATGCAAATCCTAAGTGCTTGTCTGAGCTAATTTGGTTGAAGTTTGAAGTGCTCTGGAATGACATAATGAGGGGGCTTGTGTTCTGAAAGGGTGTTGGGCAATTCCTATTGTGGCTTAATGGCTTTGTCTGGTTTAGCTTTTGAGTGAGGGGCTAATCCTACCATTCTGCCTTTGTTCAGACTTTGCTTCAGGGAGTTATAAAATATCCTGTCTTGAATGGATTACCAAATCTACATTTTTTAAAAGGTTCCACCTCAGTTACTGCTTGGGAGCAGGGAGATTGGGGCTGCTTCCTACCTCTAAAAAAACATGTTTCTCCACTATGCTGTTAGTTAACCAATGTTGATTTAGCTGACAATGAGCATTTTCTATGGAACTTTGCAAAAGGTGATTTAGGTAATGAAGCATAAAAAGAACATTTTTTTCTTTTTATCTATCAATCCCACCAGATAGGAGTGAAATCAGTTTTATGAAAGCTATATCATCAATATTTCTATCTATATAATCAGATTCATGAAAAATTAAATGCTAAAAATGGGTTGTGTTAAACTGATAGATAGCTCTGCTGCATTGACATCTTATTTAAAATTGCAACCAGGGAAATAGTTTTTTTCTTGATTTGACTGGCAAAATAGTCTGAATGTCTCTATTGTAAGCACAAGACAGTTGATGCTGTTGCTAGTCAATACATTTACGGACATAATATGCGAAAATATTGAAAGTGCTGTGGGATCTTCTCTTCTCTTTACTATGATTAAAGGTCAGATGCTCTCCATCCTGAAATATGTTATAGAAAATCATTTCCATTTCCCAAACCTGATATCATTACAGGAGGCAACTAAAATCCCTTTGTTTTTCCTTGAAAACGTTTCACTTCTCATCCAAGAAGCTTATTCAGCAGGGGTGGGTTTCTACCAGTTCTGTCCACCTCTGTAGAACCAGTAGCTCTGAAGAGCAGCAGACATAGAACTGGTTCTATGTCTGCTGATGTTTTTGCCCACCCGGGCTCTTACCTGATTTTAATTTCTTGATTTTTCAACTTCAGCTGCTGAATGAGGCACAGCTGCAGTTAAAAAAAACAAGAAAAGAGGGCTGTTTCAAAGGCTATTTCTGGGCAGACAGCTGCTAATGACCTGCTAATGACTATTCATGATGATTTACAGGCCGGGCAGGAAAGCTTGTAAATCCTGAACCAGTAGTTAACCCTTTCGTATCCCACCCCTGTTCTTCAGTTCTATACGAGAAGCAAAACATCTTCAAGGAAAAATAAAGAAAGTCCAGTTGCCTCTTGAAAAAGCGCCTTTGGGACAACCATGACCTGGATGACTGGGAATCTCCATGGACATGCTGCTGTTACAATAAATCAGTTTTAGGATCAGTTTCAGATATTGTTCCTCTTACATTTCAATTCCAATATAGACTCTACAGTAGAAATGCTGAAACCTCCTTACAACTCCAACCAGAACATGTCCTATTTTCAATCTTAGCAGATTTTTAAGGGGATGAAAACTCAAAGGTCTCAAAATATCTTCATGCTCTTGGATCCATAATTGAGGTCTCCTCTGCTTTCCTGTCCTACTTTCACCAGGAAGGCTTTTATGTGACATGAGGTATATAAACGATAAGGCAAGGCTTTGCCCTTTACTGTTGTACATGGTATGGTATTTAACATCAGTCAAGAGGAAGAGCTGCTTAGTTTACAGTAAAATAAAGAGCATCACAAAGGCAGGTCTTTGACAAGAGAATGTGAAAAATCCTAAGTCAGTTGATCTCTCTGCTCAATTACTGTGTATAATAGCTGGTTTGAATTTCATTGTGGTCCTGGCTATTCAGAATTGAAAACCATGAGTTATCCATGAGTTCCAACTTTGTTGTTAAACTGGAGTAATCCAGAGGACCAAGTGTCAGTCAAAACAAACCATGCAGACAGCAATATGCCAGCATATTATAAATTAAAAAGCTTTAGATATGTGGATACACAGAGAGAGGGAGGGAGGGAGAGCAGAGGTGGTATTCAGCAGGTTCTGACCAGTTCTGAAGAACTGGTAGTAGAAATTTTGAATAGTTTGGAGAACTGACAAATACCACCTCTGACTGGAGATTTTACAGTATCCTTCCCCTGCCATGCCCACCAGGCCACATCCACAGAGACGGTAGTAAAAATTTTTTGAATCCCACCACTGAGGGAGAGGGAGGGAGGGAGGGAGGGAGAAAAAGAGAAAGAGAGAGAGAGAGAGAGGAGGGGAGGGAGAGAGAGGGGCTCTCATCAGCCACCATTAGATGTTACCGTCTATTGATATTAGTGTATCTTCATTTATTATTCGGTACTGTCTATTACTTACTATAACATCTGTTAAATATGTTTGCCTTAGCAGCAGTTTTCCCATGGGGCAAGCAAAGGAACATTTATTAATGGCAAATATGGCTATTTGTGATCATTCTCAAACTCATAATCATTGACAGAATCTGGGAGGTGCTTCAGGATCATGCCTCTATCCCTCATAATACCGTTTATTTTTAATATTTGCTTATTCCCACATGAGATCATTTGCATTGTAGGTACACCAATAATAAACACAATTTTTAAAAATCAAAACAAAAAGCAATAATTAAACTAATTAATAATAAAAAGCTTGCAGAGACTGTTTTTGAAGCATCATCTTAAATACCAGGAAACTGGGATTCACACAGGAGAATGCCTTTGGTCATATATTCAGTAATAGGGCCATCTTCTCAAAGTAGCCTCTACCTCTGATCTGGGGTTCATAGGAAAAACAAATGGTTAGACTTGGAGCCATTTAGAGTTTTTAAATCGCCCACCAATTTTTTAAATTGTGCCAAGTAGGCAACTGGTAGGTAATGCAGATTTTTAGTGGAAGGCAGGGGAGGGATTCAAATTTCTTAACAACCGGTTCTGTGGGTGTGACCTAATTTGTGGGTGTGGCTTGGTGGTCATGTGACTGGCTTGCTGACTGGGCATGGCTTGGTGGTCATGTGACTGGCTGGGCATGGCTTGTATGTAAATATTATAAATATTTATGTAAATATTGACTTTTTTATTTAAAAAAGAGCAACTTTTACCCCAAATCAGGCGAAGAAGGCAGGCAGATTGAGTTGCTCACAGAATCACAGATTCATTCAGAGATCTATCTTTCTGCCATCGGCTACCTGAGTCTGTCACATAAAATTTGCTAGCAAGCAAACTCACAAAATTAACTCACAACACACCATGTATGTAAATACTGAATTTTTTATTAAAAAAAGAACAACTTTTGCTCAAAATTAGGCAAAGCAGGCAGGCAGATTGAGTGCTCACAGAATCACAGATTCACTTAGAAATCTATCTGCAATCACTACCTGAGTCTACATTGAATAATAGAAGCTTCAGTCCTAAGGAAAGTTCAGCCCTGCTTTTAGATTAACTAGAAAGCAAGAAATCCAACAATTTCTTGCTTTCTAGCTAATCTAAATCTCCCAGCATAGCAGAACAGCTGATGGTCGGGGGAAAAAAAGGAAAAATAGCAACTTAGCAGGCAAGTTTGATGGCACTCATGCCAGGTAAGGAGTGAATGGGCGGGGCAGGGCCGGCCAGTGGTGCGATTTGCCAGTTCTCCAACAGGTAGAATCCTGGTGAGAGTGTGTTTTGCGCATGTGTGTAGATGATATCCTAAAAACCTCAGCTGTGCCCCCTGGACATCTGACAAAGCGCTGCATGGGGGTGTGCAGCGTTTGAAAATCCTCTTCTTTCCTGCTTTTTTCAACCTCAGCTCTGCTGCATAAAGCAGCTGAGATTGAAAAAGCAAAGAGGACAGCAAAGAGCCCAGCCGGGCGGCTGGGCCAAACAGAGCAGCAGACACCGAATCAGTTGAGTGTCTGCTGCTCTTCAGAGCTACCAGTTTTATAGAACCAGGCCGAACCAGTAGCATCCCGCCCCTGATGTCAGCATTTGCACTGGCTCTAAGAAATGAGTCTTTCTCTTACAGTTACTTTTTTTGAGCTGATAAAAATTCAGAAATGGCGGTTAATGACTCCTGATTTTACAAAGCCTTGCCCTTTTTTATCTTTCCTTTTTCATCTTTCCTGGCATTGATAATGCTTTAGGTGGCATTAGTTAATTGAGATTCATTGAAGAGTTATCCCTGACTTAGTACTGGAAAAATGCTGATGTTCTGCTGCATTTTATGTATAATTTCATTCCATTTTTGTAAATTGCACTGAAATAAATGATGGTCTTTTAAAGCCATCTAACTCATTGACATTTACACTTCCAAGTTTCCCTCTTAATTGAAGATCTGGATCTGAATGATCAGTCTGCAAAAGATGTGTGTAATGCAAGCACATATAGAGCACAAGTCAGTACATTAACAAAACCATTACAACTGCTTTCCAGTGTGGAAAGGGATATCATTTTACACGATATGCAAGATATCAGCTAAGGGATATAATTTTACACCATGATCCTTACAATGTATTGAAATGTTTTAAAGGGAAACGGGAAACACTACTTTTTAGTTTTTATTATGGATTTCTGTGGCAGAAGCATTTTTAATTTGGAGAGTTAATTGTTCCTAAATTGTGCAAACCTTTGAAACAATTTGACTTCTTGGCTGTTACCTGTAAACATGCTGAGCTGGTCTTCATTCACTATGAAAAGTCTGTCTTGACAGCACGGGCACCTCACTGAACACTTTCTGCCATCGGCTACCTGAGTCTGTCACATAAAATTCCCATCAACAGGGAATAAAAGAATGAAAGTATTAGAAAATTAAAAATGAAAGTAAAAAATAAAAAAATTAATGTTAATTAATTAAACTTAAATTAATATAATTAAAATTAAAGTCAAAAGAAATAGCACCAGAAGTCGAGATAAGAATCAGCAGATGGAAATTAATCAAGGAGAGAAGCAACATAGAACTAAGGAGAAATTTCCTAATGGTGAGAACAATCAATCAGTGGAATGTCCTGCCTTCAGAGGTTGTGAGTGTCCCATCACTGGAGGCTTTCATGAAGAGACTGGACAGCCATTTATCTGAAATGGTAAACACTGGGCAGTGGCGGGATTCAAAGTTTTTTACTACCGGTTCTGTGGGCGTGGCTTGGTGGGCATGGCAGGGGAAAGATACTGTAAAATCTCCAGTCAGAGGTTATATTTGCTGGTCCTCTGAACTGCTCAAAATTTCGGCTACTGGTTCTCCAGAACTGGTCAAAACCTGCTGAATACCACCTCTGGACCGGTGGTGTCAAACTCAAGGCCTGCAGGGCAAAACTGGCCCGTGGGTTGCTTAGATCTGGCCTACAGGGTCACCCTGGAAACAGCGAAGGACTGGATCGCAGTGCCTCTGCCAGTGAAAATGGAGCTCGGAAGGGCTGTGCGTAGCTCTTCCGAACTCCGTTTTCACTGGCAGAGGATTGCAGGAGGCCGTCACAGCCAAAAATGGGTCTCAGGAGTGCGTTTTTGTTGGCAGAGCGCTCCAGCCCCCATGGGCACTCCCTGATACGAGCGATGTTGAGCTGGCCACTCCCATACTGGCCACACCCACACTAGCCATGCCCATACTGGCCCACGAGGTCAAACACAACTCTAATACATCCCTTAATGAAATCGAGTTTGACATCCCTGGTATAGACTCTCCTGCTCATGCAAGGAGTTGGACTAGATGACCTCCATATTCCCTTCCAACTCTTATTCTTTGTTTTATGAATTTTTATTGTCCTGTCCCCTGAAGAGTCAGACATCACAAATCATCCCTTCTCTACAGAAGAGAAAAATAATGCAAGTGTCCTCCAAGCATCCAGTACATTTATAGTGCCTTTATCTGGCTCAACCTAAATAATATCTGCACAATTCTTAGAGGGGAAGCTACCTGGGTACAAAGCCACCATTCTTTTTGTTTCTCTAAAAAAAAAAAAAAATCCGGTATCTGCTTCTTGTGATGCTGGAAGAATATTATGGCAACATTTAGTAACCTAACATTTTTCACCATAACTTTAATCATGGCTGGGTTTTCTAATCTAGACCTCCATTTATGTATATTTGGCGTGAGAAAGAGCAGTCACAAAGTTACTGGGAAGTATGGTAGCATGAAGCAAGAGTTGGCGTTTTGTCACATGGATGGTAAAATTGACTAGGAATTGATTAGAAGGATTGAAATTGTGAAAATCAAGCAGGATAGGATTTTGTTGACATTTCTGTTTACAAAAAGTATATTCAATGTTCTAAGATTGGTGAATGGCAATATATTCAATTAAAATATTTTCTGAATTCACTCTTTGAGTTAATGATTAGATGAGTCTAATATTCTAAAATTATAGTATTGGAACAAGTTTTGGAAGTTCTTAACAACAATACATAATAGACTTTTTAAAAAGAGAAATTGTTGTTGAGATTTATTTAGAATGTTCCTCACTTAAGCTTTGAGGAAAAGGGAGAATAGGAGAAGTAGAATTTCATTTATTTCAACAAAACTCGCTTCTAGAAAAGAAAATAGGTAGTGTTTGGACCATGATTAGAAATGAGGGATTCCTTCACTTTCCTCATGCGAGCTAAAATACCAGTCTGCATCACATCCTCTTTTCTGTCAACTAGTTAACTTACCCTAGATCCCAAGGCAGAAACTAATGAAAACAATCTTAAACAATCTGATTGTTACAGAGAGTAGTAAGGCTAATGTAGCAACTTTCTAAATTATATTTTTATCACAGCCATAAACCTGTAATAATACACCCACTTTGGATTCCAACAAAGCAGAATGTTTCATATTTTGGCTTAAAATGTCAATTTAAGAAAATTTTTATCATGGCATTTTTATTTAGAAACTTCTTGATTAATACTCTCTTTTCTGTACTTTGACTTTATAAAGAAACGTTTAGGTAAATTAAGTTTCTCTAACTACAGTCTCATCATTGATATGTATGTATGAATGCTCTGCTAAACTTCATTTTAATCTACTGACAATTTAATCTCAATTGAAGATTGTGTGTGTGTGTATAAATTTGTATTTGACCAAGAGGTAATGTGAATTATTAAATCTTAGACTCTTACTATTTCAGATTTATCATTGTTAACTGCACATCAGCCTTAATAAATTGCACTCTTAAGCATTCATTGCATCCTTGGTAATATTCATCATTTCAGCTGTACCACATTGATTAGAAAAGAAACATAATAACATAATAGACTGTAGAAATAATTATGAGCTGCATAAAACAGTAGAAAACATCCATGAATATTAAAAAAATAAAGGGGTGAATCCCCTACTATCCTGATAGTATGTCACAGAAGGTTCTCAGATGTCAACCTGAGATACATATATATATACATCCAAGTTATTGAAGTATATTTCAGGCTGAGGAAATCATATTTTGTAAAAACAAAAACAAAAACTGGAGATTTCTATTCTGTAGAATGCACCAAGTGTTTCTCTTCTCTCTACACCTTTTTAATATTAAACTGAATGAATAGGTTCTGCATAATCAACATACTGATGATACCTAAGTATATATCTTGGAGAAGCAGGGAGTGATGGAGGAGGTGAGTCCCCAATTTCCTCAGAGTTTTCCTCAATTTCAATATTCTGGCACACAGTTCTAAATTCCACACAAACTAAGAACAGTTAAAGATTTTAAAAAAAAAATCCAAATGAATCCATAATAAACACTAGGAATTAGAAAGTCCACCAGTATTTATTTTTCTCCGGGGTAGTATGGAACACAAATCTCTTTTGCAGATATGTAAGATTGTTTTCCTTTTTTTTTTTTTTTTGAAAAAAGATTTTATTAATTTTCTACAAACAAACAAGACAAACAAAACATTAAAACATTCAACTCTCGTATGTACATCCAGTGTGTCAGTTGGTTCATCATTTTTGTGCATTCATTCTGTAGTCCCAGTTACAATTATGTTACATAACAACTCATATTATCAATCCAAACTTATATATCCTAATATCACTAAAAAAAAAAGAAATTTTTGACTACACTTTTAATCATTCATGCTTTATGAGCTAACAATACTTTAACCAGATTATTCAACAAATCATATAATCATACCAAATCAATCCTAAAAAACCCTTTATAAATATAATATCAAATAACAAAATAATAGCAAAATAGCAAAATAAAGATATTTCTTACTATCTAGCATTCTAAATATTCTATTATCGTATTTTATCATCTAGCCATTTATAAAAAAGAACCCAAATTTCGTAAAATTGTTTATCCTCTTGCTCTCTAATTTCAAATGTCAATCTGCTCATCTCAGCACATTCCAATATTTTCTTAATAATTTCTTTCTGTAATGGTATTTTCTCATTCTTCCAATTTTTAGCAAATACAATTCTGGCCACTGTTAATACATTTACAATCAGGTACTTCAAATCTTTACTATATATATCAGGTAAAATTCCCAATAAGAAGATCTCTGGTTTCAAGTCTATATGTTTCTTTGTCATTTTTTCCAACCACATGCGAATTTTAGTCCAATATTTTCTAGCATCCTCACAAGTCCACCACATATGGCAATACGAGCCGGGTATCTGATGATATTTCCAGCATTTTTCAGATTTGTTCTTAAACATTCTTGCTATTCTTGTCGGAGGAAAGTGCCACCTGTAAAACATCTTATACAAGTTTTCTTTATATGCTGTTGACATTGTCATTTTATAATTTTGAAACCACAATTTCTGCCATTTCTCTAGATCAATCCCATATCCAAAATTCTTCCCCAAAACAATCATAGTTTCTTTGATTTGTTCTTCCTCTAATTTCATTCCCAGTAAATAACCATATACCGTATATACTCGAGTATAAGTCGACCCGAATATAAGCCGAGGCACCTAATTTAACCACAAAAAAACTGGGAAAATTTATTGACTCGAGTATAAGTCGAGGGTGGGAAATGCAGCAGCTACTGGTAAATTTCAAAAATAAAAATAGATGCCAATAAAAACTTTCACTAGGACAGTTGAGAATAAGTTTGATGTTCACAATTTCCTCTTTGAAAGAGACCAGTAAATAGGGAACAAGAAGATGAAGAAAAAGAAGTGTGTTTTTTCACACTTTTCACACTGAAGTGAACAAAAATGGCATCATAGGAACAAGCTTATTCTCAGCCCAAAGGTTTGTTTCTGATTTCTTCCCTGATTTAAGGGAAATTTGGGAAACGATCTCACTATCATGAAAGGTTTGATTGATTCACTAACCCAAAAGATGATGATGATGACAGTGGTAGGCAGGAGTTACTCTCTCCCTTGCAAGAAAAAAACAAGAGCCGTTCTTATGATATCTCTCTCTCTCTCTCTCTCCCCCTCCTCCCCCTCCTCTCGAGTGGACTGAAAGCAGCTGGAGCTGAGGAAATGAAACTGAGTGGAGCGACCTCGGCTCGCATTGCTTTCTCAGCCTAGAGCTCAGAAAAGCCTCCCCCTCCTCCTCCCCCTCCTCCCGAGTAGACTGAAAGCAGCTGGAGCTGAGGAAATGAAACTGAGTGGAGCGACCTCCACTCGCGTTGTTTTTTCAGACTAGAGCTCAGAAAAGCCTCCCACTCCCATGCTTAAAAGTTGCAAAGGAAACACGGAAGCAGGGAAGCGGCTGCCCAGCTTCGGAGCTCCACACCATTTTTTTTTCAGAGGGGAATCTGACTTGAGTATAAGCCGAGGGGGTTTTTCTGCAATTCTTTTTCAAGACTTTTATACTTGTCTTCCAAGGCCTTAGAAGCTTGCCTTTTCCTAATATTCTTTTTTCTTGTATAATCTATTATCAATCCTCTAGCGTATGCCTTCATTGTATCCCACACATTCTGCGTTGAAGTATCTTCTTTTTTATTTTCTCTGAAGAAAAAAGCCAATTCCTTCTCCATCCATTGTACAAAATCTTTCTCCTTTAAAATAGTATTATTTAATGTCCATCTCAATCTTTTTTTTTTGTCCCTTCCATTTAATTGTCATTGGGCTATGATCTGCCCAAGTACTTGTTTCAATATTTGTTTCTTGAATATTGGATATTAATTCTGTTGAGATCCAAATCATATGTAATCTGGACCATGATAGATGTCTATTTGAATAAAAAGTATATTGTTTAGCTTTAACATTTCTTTCTCTCCAAATATCTTTTAAAGTTAATTCATCTGTCATTTTAAAAAAAGACCTTGGGAGAGCCTTTCTATTTTGCTTTGTTGTTGTTGCTATATAGTCCAGTTTATTGTCCACAATTCCATTAAAATCTCCCATCATAATTATATTAACATAGTCCAGCCCAATTATTTTCATGTGTAACTTTTTATAAAACTCCTCTTGTTTATCATTCGGAGCATAAATTGCAATCAAGAGTATTTTTATATTATTGTCCATTATTTCTACCATAAAAACTCTTCCATCTTCATCCGTGTAAATCAATTTTACTGGGATAGCTTCTTTAATGTAAAGAACCACTCCTCTTTTCTTACATTGAGTCAAAGAAGTAAATATTTTCCCCAATTTTGGCTGTACTAACAATTGTTCATGTTGTTTTTTAATATGAACTTCTTGTAGATAAATTATATCAAATTTTAATTTCTCTAATTTATGAAAAGTTTTCCTTCTTTTAACAGCTGAATTAAGTCCATTTATATTCATTGTAATCAGTTTTTTTTCTTCCATGATTATGCTTTATATTTAGGTCTAACCGCTCTTGTGGATCTCACTTCATGCTGTTCTTTGCTATGCATATGTCCCCCTACTGCTCCTTTCTCTTTTTCAGTCTCCAGTTGTTCCTCTTGAAACTCAATTAATGAGACCTCTTTCTCTGCCTCCTCTCTTCTTCCTCCAAAAAATTCTGCATGGAAAAGTTCTGCTTTCTCAATTGAATCAATTCTATATCTCTGCTCTTGCCACCTAAACATTAGTCCTTCTGGAATCAGCCATCTATAATTCACTTCGTTTTCCAATAGCATTTTGGTCAGAAATCGATATTCTCTTCTCATCTCTCTCACTCTTCTGGGTATTTGTTTTAAGGCCACAACCTCTTTACCTTTGTATTTCAATGTTTTCTCTCTTACTACTTGTAATATATGCGTTTTAATGGATTTTTTGGTAAATCTAATATGGACTTCCTTGGGTAATTTATTTCTCATCGCATACCTTTTATAGACTCGATATATCTCATCTATTCCATCCATTATCTTTTCCTCTGTAATTTCCAAAGCATCTGCCAAAATTTCTATCATTACCGCTGCCAAATTTTCTCCTTTTTCCTCTTCTATATTTTGAAATCTGAGGTAAAATTCTGACCTTTCCATCTCCCACCTCAACATCCCACCTTTTTCTTGTTCAACCGCTGTTAGTCTGCTGTCAATATTTCCAATCTTCTTCTCTCTTTGTTTTCCTTCTTCCTCAATTTTTTGGAATCTCTCCTCATACTTAACCATCATTTGTTTAATATTTTCCACTTTTTCATCAGTCTTCTCTATTCTTTGTTCAATATTTTCTGTTCCCAAAAATAATAATATTGATTAAGAGCAAAAAAAAAAAAAAAGCAAAAAGAGAAAAAACAAAAAGTTCCTTCAGGTTCTTCACACCTTAATCCAGTTGAAAAGTCTCAATAATCAAAAAAGAAAAACAAAGTGGTCCAAAAACATGGATAGAAAAAGCAAAAAAGTCGCAATAAGAAAAAAAAAGAAAAATAAAGAAAAAACTCTGAGGCTTTCCCTTTAAAATAAAAGGCAGAAATAAGAATATTACTAGAATTGAAATTTAGAAAAAGGCTATAAAAGCACACTGCACTTTATTTATTTATCCAAGGCTCTTGTTATGACTCTCTTCTCCAGCAGCTTCAAAGCCAAACCTCAAGTGTTGAAATATTGATAGCAGTCCAGGAAAGCACCTGCAATAATATTTTGCTGTGCTCTCCCTCTATCTTATCACGTTAAGATGTCCTTGAGAAGAGATCTTTTTGCAATTCTCTCCAATTCAAATAAAATACTTTCAAGCCTCTAGTTGGCAGTGTTGCAAAGTTTTTTAATGCTCTTCCTCCCCCCCAGCCAGAAAAAAGGAGTAATATATACAGAGACAAAAAAAAAATAGCCAAAGGGAGCCTCTATCCTAAAAAAAGTTAAAAAATCAAAGGGAGCATAAAAATATATATAAGAGAAAATTCAATCTGGTTACCTACAAAGTCACACCAAAGTCCCCCCCAAAAAATATAGGAAAAAGAAAAAAAAAACCCAAGCCTCAATTTGACATCACTTTAAAAAACACCGCTCAGACAGTTTCAGTCAAAAAAAAAGTCTCACAGATTTCTTCTTTGTTCAGGATGCCCTTTCCAACCTCAGCGAATTTACAACACAAAAGAGTTTTTCTTCCCCAACCTTCACACTTCTTTCTAGCCACTTTCTTTCCGGAGCTGTCCCGACTTCAGCAGCTATGGAGGCTGCCTCTCCGCCGCCAGCAAAAGGTCTTCTCCCGGATCAAACCAGAGATTTTGCGATATCTCTGGGATCCTGGGACAGTACCCTTCTCTATCCCCGTCTCTACGGGACGGTTTAGGTCCGTTGGGACCGACCAGGGGTGAAAATATCGGCTGCGACCTCAGAGCCCCGAGATCGCAGCTGTATCACCGAAACGAAGCTCTGCCTTCTCCCCGATTGTTTTCCTTTTTTATTGCACAATAAAAATAGTCTAAATTCTCTGTGTAGCACTGAGCTCTTCTCAGAGTTTCATTCTCATTTGTAGTATATCCTGAATGGAGTGTATAGGGTCATTTTGTTATAAAAAGAAATAAAAAATAAGAGAACTGGTTACCTCATTTTGAAAAAAAAAAATATAACATCCTCTCTTTGAATACAGACCAGTCCATTTATTCCCAAATATTTAATTTTTTGAAAATAAATGAGCATAAATATGTAAGCAGGAAATCTGCCTAGCAGTTAGTTAAAAATGTATTTATCCTCTAGAATTATCATCTAGAAATGTATGTTGGGGAATACAGGAGTAAATATGAATCTGTGAAAAAAAAAATTCCTTTTTTCTCTAGTGGGTAATCTCCCTGGGACATGAGGAGAATTTTTTAAAAAGTAGTAATTGTAGTTGTGATTGCCTGATGAAAGCTCCACTCCCTTTTAGATCCATATAAATGGGCAGGGTTCAATCACATTCAGAGTTGCCAATCTTGACTTATTGATTAGCATCTACCACTGCTGTCTCTGGAAGGTTTATTAGATTTCAATTTCTTCTGCCAAAAACAGAGATTCTATTTGGATTCATCTACTTAGAGCAATAACATAAAGTAATATTTGAGCACAATCACAATCAGGCCTGAGGAGAGGCGGGGTTTCAGCTGGTACATCGTTCCGGAGGGGCTGCAGCAGCAGCAATAATCGCCTCAACCTCCACCTCCTGCTCTCTCTTTCTCCCTTTCTCCTCAGTTCTTGAAGAATAAATTTCCACTTCCACCTGTTGAAATCCTTCAGCCAAAAGGAAGGAGGCTGTACGATATTAGCATACTCCAAACCCTCTTAACTGATTGGTCCGGACAGACAGCGACCTGATTGGTCGAAGGCTTGGCAGTGATTGGAGCGCTAGGAATCTACCGCGATTGGCTGTGCTGATTGCGGGAGATTCAAAGTGCTGCCATTGGCCGCCGAGCCACGAGCCAGCCCTATATGAAGGGCTGCCGCGGCTCGCATTCTCCAGGCTATTCTCATCTAAAATAAAGAGCTGAAATCACTGAATGGTCTCGCGTCTCCTTCGAACTGATCCACCCCAGATCTAACAGAGGCACCACTGTTAGCTTAGTCAGAGGATCTGGGTGCGCCAGCCGTACCAAAGGGTAACTGGCAAAAAGTGGCTTTAAAACACAGAAGGAAAAACCAGAGGAGGAGAGGGGGAGCGAGCGAGGGAAGCATCACTTTTCTTTCATTCATATAGACAAGAGTGAATCATTCTTCTCCCAGTCGGAAGAAAGAAATCTACTTGTGGGCTGCCTTGACTGTAATGCTTCTCCATAGTTCATCCTCACACACATCCCACTTCCTGATCTGTTTCATTGTCCTGGAAGCCCCCCCAGCCCACATTTTTTTTTAAACTAGCTTCTCAGTTGCTTAGGAGTTCTGTGAAATTGGTGCAGGGAGTGACACAAAATCCACAGAGTGGCGAAGAGAGGAGGGGAGATGTGAACTTAATGTGTAGGTGAGGGGGCCCATATTAGTCTTGTTCCAGCACTTAATAATCCTCTCAGCGGTAGTCCTCAACTTATGATCACAATCAGGCCCAGAAAGTCTGTTGCTAAACCAGTATACTTGTTAAACGAGACATGCCTGCTTTTATTACCCTTTTTGCTACTGTGCTTAACCAAATCACATGGTTAAGTGAATCTGACTCCATTTCCCCCTCTTGATTTTGTTGGAAACCCTATCAGAAGGGCACAAATGATGATCATGTGACCCAAGGACACTAAAACCATTATAAATATATGCCAGTTGCCAAGGGCCTGAAGCACAATCGTGTAACTGCAGGGATATTACAATAATTGTAATTGTGAGGACTGGTTATAAGTCATCTTTTTCAATCATAAGTTATAATTTCAAAGAGTCATTAAATGAATGGTCATAAGTCAAGAACTACCTGTATAATATTTAAAAAGGGGAAAAAGAATGAGTGACAGTATTCTGGGTCTACAAGTTACTAAATATTGATAGTTGTAGTTGTAGTTGGAGACAAATCTATACTTCCTCAAGATTTCCCAAAACAACCTACCGTATAGTGGCTTGATCCATAGAATCTTCATTAAACTATGGTTTCATGGAGAATAATGACTAAAAACTTTTCATCATCATTTTAGCCATTGTCTAGCCACTGCAGGATGAAGGCCTCTTCCTCAATATTTCCAACCAATATGGTCCTGAGTTTTCTCTTGCCAATTTGGCCCACAACACTTGCTGATGTTGTCAATCCATCTTGTTTTAGGTCTCTTTCGTGGATGCTTTAATACTTAACAATATACACACACCTGCACTGTTACATCCATTGTTGGAAGGAAACTCGGGAGCCCGTGACTTATTTCAGCTCTTTTATTAAGTCCCGAGATCGACTCGGCTTCCGAAGGAAAAGCGGCGGCTTTTATTCCCTGGCCATGGCGGCCATGGCCAATGGCACCACTTTGAATCTCCCGTGATTGGTTTCCACCAATCGCGGGGATTCATGGCGGGCCAATCAGTGTGGCTCGCTCGGCCAATCGGGTCGCCATGCGCTTTGACCAATCACAGAGCAGCGCTTGCAAGTATGTTAATGAATCATACAGAACACCCCTCCCCTCTTGGTATGGTCCTACATAACGTAGTCCCGTAAGTAGGCAGGGCTCCGTACTTGTCTACTTGACCTGTGCAGGTTAGTTGGTGCTTGGCTCCCGGCCAGTTCGGTTGGGTTCTGTGTTGCTCTCTGCATCGTCGATGGAACCGCCTGGAAGTGTGAGCCGGGCCTTTTGTCGCAGCTTCCTCCTGTTCTACCCAGGCTGGTCGAGCTGCTGCTGTTGCTGCTCCCACCCGGTCTTTCTGGGCTGGTTGAGCTGGCCTGGCTGCTTCTTCCTGGTGAGGCTTCGAGCTGGCTGCCTATTTCTGTTTCAGTAGGTGAGTATTCCTGGTTTCTTTCTGGTTGGGGTTCTCAGAGCCGAGCCTCCCCTCTTGGTTTGTGCTGGGAGGGTTCCCTTCTTTTTCTGAGTGTATGTCTATGTTTGTTTGCGTGTCAGTTGTGTTTCCTGTGGTTGTTCTCGATCTTATTTGATCGATGTGTTGCTTCTATGCTCGTCCGTTGGTTGTTTGTAGCCGGTACGAGTGGGGACCTGTTACTTGGGTTATGGTTGCTGGTACCCAGAGTGGGTCCCCGGTGAGGTTCTTTGCATATACCGCGTCACCTGGTGTAAATGTTTGGTGTTTGCTTGAGGAGTTTGGGGGTTTTTCTGGGTTGTATGTGGGGTGTAGTCTGTCGAGTGGGGACCTTAATTTCCTCCCCATTAATAGTTCTGCCAGGCTTTTGTTGGTTGTCATGTACGGGGTTATGTGTTGTATAAAAAGCATTTTGTTTATTTTTTCTTGGATTTCCCCGTGTTCAAATTTTTTGGATTGTTTTTTTTGTAAATTGAACCATTCGTTCCACCCTCCCATTCGCCGCCAGATGTGCTGGTGCTGTCAGTGCAAGCCGTATTCCCCGTTCCACTAGGAATTTTTCAAATTCCAGTGAGGTAAATTGGGGCCCGTTATCCGACACGATGACGTCTGGGAGGTCATGGGTTGCAAACAGCTTGCTGAGTTCCTTGGTCATGGCCTCCGTGGTGGTGGTTTTCATGTTGCTTACCTCCAACCAATTGCAGTAAGCATCTACTGTGATAAGGAATATGTGACCCTTCGTGGGTCCGGCAAAATCTATGTGTATCCTGGACCATGGTCCCCTGGGGGTTTCCCATTCCAGGATTGGTGCGGCGGGTGGGCTTGGCCTGATTTCCTGGCAACGTTTGCATGCTGCCACCCAAGTCTCGATCTGTTTGTCCATCCCTGGCCACCAGGCGTAACTGCTGGCCAGGGCTTTTGTTCTAACGATGCCCGGGTGCCCCTCGTGTAACAACTCCAATACCTTCCCTTGTAAATTTCCCGGGATAACAACCCTATCCCCCCATAGTAAACAGCCTTTTTGTAATGACAGTTCTGTTTGCCGGTTTCGGAATGTTCTGAATGTTTCGTTGTCATCTTTTTCCGGCCACCCCTTCTCTACCCAATGTAACACCCGTGCCATATGTTTGTCTTTATTAGTTTCGTGGGCAATGTCTGACGCAGTTACGGGTAGATCGGGTAGAGTCTCTATGCTCAGGGTGGATGTCGTGGATGCTGGGTCAGTCTCCAGGTCTAGTAGTGGCGTGCGGCTCAAGGCGTCTGCATGGGTGATCGTCTTACCGGTTCGGTGCTTTAGCCGGTAGCTGTAAGCGGCAAGGAACTCGGACCACCTTGTCATTCTTGGCGATAGAATGTTTGGGGTGGCCCTGTTCCCTGCCAGGATTCCCAGCAGCGGCTTGTGGTTGGTGATGATGGTGAAAACCCTGCCATAGAGGTACTCATGGAACCTCTTCATTGCGGCGATGATTGCCAGGGCCTCTTTGTCCAGTTGACTGTAATTCCTTTCCGGTTTGGAGAGGGTCCTGGAGAAGAAGGCAATGGGTGCTTCCTTTCTGGTTTCTATCCATGACCGTTAGTGGAAACCTTGCTGTGCATCCCTTGAAGGTCACTTTAAAGTGTCCTGTTCCGACTACTGGGATGCAGTTCCCTTGGTAGTCTTTGAGGATTAATTTCTGGCTTTCCAGTCCCCTTTTATGGATGTCGGGCAGCATACGCCTGATTTCCCGCCATGCAACCATGGAGAGGTAGGACCCAGAGTCCACCTCCATTTTGAATGGCCGATGACGACTGTCTGGTGGGTTTCCTCTCTCTGCCGGTTCTCGCCGTCCCGTCGACCCCATCCATCCCAGTTCCAACGATTCTCGGTTGGGGGGTCCCTGGGTCTGGGGGGGGGGTGCCGTCTCATCTCTGGTTGCTGTTGTCTCGCCGTCGGGGGCTGTAGGTTTTCTTGAGCCAGCAGACTCGGCCGATGTGCCCTCTTTTGTCTCAGTGCCGGCAGATCGCATTGAGAAACCGGCATTCCGATCGTGGGTGGTCGCCTCCGCATCCGGCACAGTTGGGTCTTGACTTACGACCCCGTCGGTCGCGCCAGTCTTGCTCTTTTTGGAGTCAATGGATGTCCTCGCCATCCGTGGTGTAGGTGGCGGAGTCGAGGTCACCATGATGGGTGGTGGTGAGTCGGTGGCTTGCTTCTGGTGTGATCTCGGTTGTCGTGGCTGGATCCCCGGTCTGGTCTCTGCATTCAGGCCGTGGATTTTCAGGTCACTTCGGCGGCGGTGACCTCAGCGATGGCATCGGCGAGGGAAATGTCGCCCTTGGCCATCAGTCGGCTCTGTAGAACCGGGTCCCTGAACCCGAGGATGACATGGTCTCGGAGTACCTCATCCATATCGGTGAAGCCGCACAGGCCCCCCAGGTTTCAGAGGTCGGCTACGAAGTCGCCGATGCTCTCACCCCCCTTCTGATCTTGGTGGTAAAAGTCGTGCCGCTAGATGAGGGTGGGTACGGCGGGGGTGTAGTGGCTTCGCAACAAAGGCTCAAGGTCGGCCCAGTCCATTTCTTTCACATCTTTGGGCTTTGCGAGAACCTTTGCCATCTTAAACACTGCGGGTCTGCAGTGTGTCAGGAAAACGGCCCTTTTGTTCTGTCCGCTCGCGTCTTTGAGGTTGCTACTTTCTAGGAACATCAGGAACCGATCTATGTAGGATTCCCAGCCCTCAGTAGCTTGGTTGAAGGGTGCGAGTGGTGCGATGCTGGCTATCTTGTCGGTTTCTCTGTCTCTGGCACCACGTGCTCGGTGGGTTTCAATTCCGTGATCCCATCCTCGTCGCCAGTGTTACATCCGTTGTTGGAAGGAAACTCGGGAGCCCGTGACTTATTTCAGCTCTTTTATTAAGAGATTGGCTCGGCTTCTGAAGGAAAAGCGGCGGCTTTTATTCCCTGGCCACCGCGGCCGTGGCCAATGGCACCACTTTGAATCTCCCGCGATTGGTTTCCACCAATCGCGGGGATTCGCGGCGGGCCAATCAGTGCGGCTCGGCCGGCCAATCGGGTCGCCGTGCGCTTTGACCAATCACAGAGTGGCGCTTGCAAGTATGTTAATGAATCGTACAGAACATGCACAGACTGATGAAAGCATCGAGCCAGCAGTGATGATAATGGAGGTATTTTTACACATCATCAAAAACACCTAACAGGTTTTCTATAAGTAACCATTGTGACCTGTAAGTAAAGAGTATTTCATTCGACTAGCATGAGAAGTATGGCAAATGTTGTTTTATTTTTCTAGAATACTACTTGGTAAAAATCTTAAGATCTTTTTTTAATCTTACAGTTCCCTTCTTTATGACAAAAAATAAGTTATCTTCCAGCTCAGTTCCTTTTCTGATTATTGTAATCCCAGTGAGAATTTTCTGGCAAAGGAAGTCAATAAGTCATATAAAAAATCATTTTGTTACATGAATATTGACAAGGCTCCATGCCTTGTATAAAAAAAAGTGTGATTTAGCTTTTTGTTCTGTGTAGAGAAGCAATTTCTTGAGATGTTACAGTGGGAGTAATGCTTATAATGCATTCTCATCACCTTAACTCATATATGTCAAAATAGCAGATTATAAAAAGTAAGATACTAGCTGGTAGCGCAGGTATTATCTTACATGAAAAATGACCCCACTTAATCTGCACTAATAGAAATTTGGCTGATTTTTCCAGCTACTGTGCTTGGGTGGTAACTGTAAGAAGACTGTTGAAAATATTTCATAAACATTGGGAGGACTATAGGCTAAATGTTTCTCTCTGTGTTTTTTATTTATCCAATGCAGCTGCTAAAGGCTGAGACCCAAAGCAGTATTTATCTGGCAGGTTTATTTGCATATACATACTTCTCATTACAAAAAAGCCACAGAGGATAGAATTATATATAAATATTTAGTTATTATTGGGGCATTTCCCTAATAGACAAGATATCAAGTTTAACTAAGCTAAATTTGTAAATGATTTCCATATGCACATTCATTAGCTAGTGAAAATCTAATTTATATGATTTGGAAGTATACATTTAAAGACATGCACATATTGGATAACTTGGACATTTCTTATTATAGGATACTATTTGTATATTCTCCCTACTCAACTGGTTCCAACTGATATTATGGTTAACCTTGAGGTTAATCAGAGTTTATTTCTCTATATAGGCTGCAATAGGTATGTTGCTCTATTTAAGAGTGTAAATTACTCAAGTACAAATGTCTATGGAGATTCTCAGTCATCCAGATCATAGTTGTCCCAAAGGTACTTTTTCAGGAGGCAACTGGACTTTCTGTTTTTTCTTTGAAGAGGTTTCACTTCTTATCCAAGAAGCTTCTTCACCTCTGACTGGATGGTGGGGAATGGAAGGATTTATACTCCTTGCAGACAGTTGGTCATTAGAGAGGACCCTTGGTTTGAAAGAGGGGTCAAAGGGGCCACCTATGTCAAAATTGAACAGCCCTCTCTCAACAAGGGAGGGGATTTGACATCATTTATCTTCAGTTTACAACAGGGCTGTCAAACTTCTTCCCCAAGGGCCAGATGTGTCATGCACTGGCTACACCCATGCCTGGTTTAGCGAAGGGGGGGGGGGGAATCCTGATACATCACTTGATACTGTTAGTTTGACATGCCTGGTCTACAACACAGTCCTTTCACCAGTTCCAAGAAGGCTTCACACTGATTTGCACTACTCAGATGACCTGACAACATAAACCTCCAGGTGTCCTTAAAAACTTGCCAAAAGAATGCAAATGATCAGCCGTCTGCAAAGAGTATAAATCGTTCCATACCCCACTATCTAGTCAGAGCTGGAGAAACTTTTTGGATGAGAAGCGAAAATGTCTTCAAAGAAAAACCAACAAGTGCAATTGCCTCTTAAAAATGTATCTTTGGGATACTCAAGTACAAATTGCTAAATGCCTGAAATATGCCATTTCCCCCCATAAATACAGAGAACTTGGGAACCAAATTATTGCACCCCCTTATTGCATTATAAATACCTTTCTGGAATTTAAAGTAGGAAGATTATGGCCATGATTATAACCACATCCTCCTCAAAAAGAAAAGAGTGTCGAAAGTATAACACAACTTTTAAGATAAAACTTGGAACATCGCGTATAAAATGATGGAATAAATAGTTTAATCATGGATGATTAATAATTGATAAATATATAAGCATATGTTAGTTCGACAATGTGAAGACTGATATACATTGTGAGTAAATGACTACAAAAGGACAGCACAAAAGATATGTAACCAACAGATAGAGGCATATGGAAAGGTGGCTGGTTTGAAAATAAATAAAGATAAGACAAAGATCTTGACAAAGAATATGCTATTAAGACAAAAGGAAGAACGGACAGATCTATTGAAAATTCAGGTCATGAATAAGATTAAGTACTTGGGGATACATTTGACAGCAAGATGCAGTACACTAAAATTATATCAAACTTAAGCAGCAGATAGTGTTAGATTTGGCAAAATGGGAAAACTTACAGCTGTCATTAATAGGGAAAATATCAACAATCAAGATGAATATATTACCCCGAATTTTATATTTGTTCCAAACAATTCCAATTAGGCTTGGAAAAGATTACTTTGAAGATTTAAATAAATTGTGTTGAAATATGTATGGCAAGGTAAGAAAGCGAGAATAAAGCTAAATTTTTTGCAAGATACTAGAATAAGAGGAGGATTTGGTTTGCCTAATTGGGAGTTGTACTACCAAACTACAAATCTGATGTGGATTAAGGAATGGATAAGAAATACTAGATTGTTGATATTAGAAGGACATGATCTGTTCTTGGGGTGGCATGCTTTTCTATGGTATAAAGGAACTAAATCACAGGGGTATTTTAGAAGACATTATATATGGGAGTCTCTGGGGTTAAACTGGGAGAAGACTAAAAGACAATGTTATTTGAAAATTCCTGGCTATCGACTATTGAAGCATTTTCTTATCCTATAATATATAAAAAGGAACAAACAGTTAGATATGGTGAAATATTGAATGAAAAGGGTGAACTTAAATCTATACAAAAATTAGAGGAACAAGGTATAAAGATGAATTGGTTTTCATATGCGCAAATACATTCAAGGTGTGAAAAAGATTCTAAAACAGAAGGTTTCTATGATAAACTGACTGATTTAGATAAGATTTTGACAGGTACTGATGAAAAGGTGATTAAAAAATTGTATGGATATTTATTAGAAATTAAACTAGAAGAAGAACAAGTTAAAGAAACAATGATTGCTTGGGGGAAGAATTTTGGAGATGGGATTGATCCAGAGAAATGACAAAAATTGTGGTCTCAAAATTATAAAATGACAATGTCAACAGCATAAAAAGAAAATTTGTATAAGATGTTTTACAGGTGGCATTTTCCCCCCAACAAGAATAGCAAGAATGTTCAAGAACAAATCTGAAAAATGTTGGAAATGTCATCAGACACCTGGCTCATTTTACCATATGTGGTGGATTTGTGCAGATGCTAAAAAATATTGGACTAAAATCTACACGTGGTTGGAAAAAATGACAAAAAAGCATATAGATTTGAAACCAGAGATATTTTTATTGGGAATTTTACATGAAATATACAGTAAATACCTAATTGTAAATGTATTAACAGCGGCTAGGATTGTATTTGCTAAAAATTGGAGAAACGAAAAAATACCATTACAGGAGGAAATCATTAAGAAAATATTGGAATGTGCTAAAATGAGTAGAGTGACGTTTGAAATCAGAGAACAAGATGATAAACAATTTTATGAAATTTGGGATCTATTTTATCAATGGTTAGACAATAAAACATGGTAATGAAATATGTAGTTTCTTAGAAAATAATAAATATATAAAGAGGCATTCTTTTCTTATTATATCTACAAAATGATTGCAAGATAGATTTGAGAGGATAATATGAACTGTCATAAAACAATTTAAGTTAAATATGATTATTTCGTAAAACATGAATGAATAAAAGTATAGTCAAATGATTAACAATGATATTAATGTATTTAATACTTGATTGAAAATATGAGAATATATACAGTGTAATTGTAATTGAAGACTATGAAATGGAAGCACAAAACAATTTGTAAACCAACCGTCACACTTTATGTATATATAGGGAAGTTGGCTTGATGTTTTTATGTTTTGTTTGTCTATGTTCATTTTAAAAACCAATAAAAAAATAAAAAAAAAAGATATGTAACCAACTGACACACTGTATGTATATAAAATGGAAAATGGTTTTATGTTTTTATGTTTTGTATGTGTATGTTTGTTTTTAAAACTAAATAAAAAATAAAAAAAGAAAGAAAAGTGTGTCAACCTTTTATATCATCACTGAAGAAGTAAGTGAGAATGTGCAGGACTGCTCTCCAAAGGATGAAAAGAGATTATTTCTGTTAGAAATTGTATTTATATAGAGAGCAAACAGAGAGTACAGTCACCATAAGCTTTACTGTTCAACTGTTATAACTAACAAGAAACAGGAAACTCTACTTAGAGCAAAAGAGCATACAGTATATACCAGGGTGTCAAACTCAAGGCCCACAGACTGGATCCAGCCTGCAGGGCAACCCTGGTCTTCCCAATGTGAAGAAGAAAGATCGGGGTAGTGTGGCTTCGGCCCAGTCTACCCAATGCGAAGAGTAGCCTATCCAGTCTATCCAGTGTGAAGAGGTAACGTCGAGGCAGCCTGGCTATCAGGATTCTGGCAGCTACCACAATTAAATAATAAAGCCAAACTTCCAAAACTAAACAGGATTTATTGGGAGTTAACATGTCAGCATGACCTGGGTGTAGCTCACTCTGAGGCACATAATTCACTGTCACCCTTGACCCTGATTTTCCCCCACCCCTCTGGGTGTATCGTAATTCATATTCTCCAATGACACATATCCATAGCCAAGAGTCATCAATCATGTTCTTCAGTTAGAATTTTGGTTGGCAGAAACTTCAGTCACCTAGGTTCAATCTCTGAGAAACTATGTATGGAATGCAGTTTCGATTTTCAAGCTACCGCACTGCTCTTTCAAACCCCTTTCCCCTCCTCCCTTTCTGTTGTGAACACCAAAACAACCATATAAATGTTTTATGAGTTGACACTGGCTTCAGCCCAGTTTACCCAATGTGAAGAGGAAATATGCCAGCAGTTTGGGGAGTGGCATCAAACTAGCCACACCCATCCAATTGGCCATTCCCAACCAGCTCCCTGAGGTCAACCACAGTCCTGATGTGTCCCTCAATGAAATTGAGTTTGACACCCGTGGTCAGGGGTATCAAACTCAATTTCACTGAGTGCTGTATCAGGGCTGGGGTTGACCTCAAGGGGATGGGGGCGTGGCCAACTGGTTGGGCATGGCTGACTGGGTGGGTATGGCCAGTTTGATGCCATTCCCTAAACTTCTGGCATGTGTCCTCTTTGCATTGGGTAGACTGGGCCGAAGTAATGCAGGTTGGTCCCTTACATTTTCCAGGACAGCCCTGTGGGCCGGATCTGAACACATCGCAGACCAGATCTAGTCCATGGGCCTTGGACCCCTGCCATAGGCTAAACTTGTAAACACTGCCATTCACTGGCTGAATGCTACTATTACACAAACATACATTCCAACAATGATTTCCAACAATTTCAAAATCAGAAAGGATTTGCAGGAAGGAATCAGGGATAATTGGAGCACTATCTGGTTAGAACAAGTCCAGCTGCAGCCTCTTCTACCTGAGAGTCAGTGAACAGTGTTGCAGGTAGGATGTTAGAAAACTATAATGGAAAGGACAGTAAGAAAACCCAGTGCTTTCACTTCCTGGCAAAGGATGGGGCTGTAAGAAAAAGCAGCATGATTGTGTGGCATGATTAATTTGGGCTGCTGTAAAGAAAAAGACAGAAGGGGGTGGAAATACATTATTACCACAGGGAAGCCCACAATTGAACAGCACAGGTAGACTTGTTTGAATAGACATGCCTTTTGTGTTGTCTGTTTCATCAGAAAAAGAACAACTGAGGCATTTAGAGTTCTCTTTTTTCAGCAAATCATAATAAAGAGTAAGGGAAATGACCTTGATGGAGATAGATGAGATCTGTTACCAGAGTGACAAAAGGAAAAACAGTAAGTCCAAAACAAACTATGCCAAAACAGACACACTGTAACTCATATAGCAAAAAAAGTGGAGGAGGAACAGCATAATCAAACTTGCAAGATTCTGTTATTGCAGCCATTCTCAATAAAACTAGCCCTAGTCTTCCTGTGCAATTGATTCTTGGTTGGTCCAGCCAGTTGCACTGATAATCAAAGTTCATTGAGATAGGAAGGAAGGAAGGAAGGAAGGAAGGAAGGAAGGAAGGAAGGAAGGAAGGAAGGAAGGAAGGAAGGAAGGAGAGACTGTTGATCAATGATCAGTCTCTGATGGTTCCAGTGGTTGGTGTGATAGTTGAAGCAGCTGTGGATGAAAAGTGAAGGTCATCCACTGTCCCTTTGCTACATTCTATTAATGATTTATTGCAAACAGAAAAGACAATGTAAACAATGACTCAACAAGAAGAAAAAGAAAGCACGAAAGCGGCGGAGAAGCTGTTAAAGGGAACTTTTTTTTCTTCACTTTCCCACCCCATGGAAACAGCAGATGAAGATTTGAAATTTGTTTGGGCAATGAAGGTGAACTATTTTGAAAGTTGAAGTCAAGGGACAAAAGAGTTCTTGGACATTGGACTTAAAAATTTAAGAAATTGGAAAACCCTTATTAGAGGTATGGATTTCTGATCATTTAAAAATTGATGTTGCAAGTGGGAAGGGAGAGGAAAAAAATTGGAGCAGAAGTGGAAAAAGGAGGAGATTGCCTAGAATCTCAAAGAAAGATATATGGTAATTGGACCTCTTTGATTAAACAGTAACCCCAGAAAGAGAAATAGAAGAAGGAAGAAAAGTATTAACTTTTGGAACTTTTTTTGAATTATTTTTGATTAAAAATACTTGGTTGGTTGTTTTGGGGAAAGTTTCTCTTTTCAGGATGGCATTGCTTGTGGATGAACTAAAGACTGAATATCAAAAATATAAAAAGGAAGAACAAGATGGAAAAGATACTTTGGGCATTTTATTTCAATTTTTAGAAATGGCGTTATGTACTTATGAAAAGTTGATTACGCAGCAGAACAAAGAAGAAAAGGAACAAGAAGCCATCTTTGATGAACAATGGGTTTTTTCCGGGGAGGAGGAGAAAGAGGATAAGAAAAAGGGGATTTTAAGGTTTGAAAAAACAACCAAAAAAGAGAAAAATTAGAGGAAAGGTGGATGCAAGGTTAGAAAGCAAAGGAAAGGGAGTAAGAAAAGGGAGGAGGAGAGAAAAAGGGGTAAAAAGGGCAAGGAGAAGAATAAGCAAGAGAGAAAGGGGGGGGGGAGAAGCCTTAATGGTGGAAAGCAAGATCTAAAGAAAAAAAGTTTATTGAGAGACAATGGGTGAATCTAATTAAGGATAAAAAGGGGATTCTGAAAGGTACATAAGATTGTGTTTTTATATGTGTATTTAGAGTATAAAATTTATTGTGTAATTTTAGAATCTACTAAACAGAATCCCAAGATAAATTAAGTGTTATATGAAGTATTTTTAAGTTAAGGTAATGAGTTAAAGGCATCACTCCAATTAGTGTATTGGAGAAGTATAGGAAAAGAAAAAAGATGAATGGATAGTTGGAAATAGAACAAAGAATGTTATTGAAAATGGTAATAAGATATGGAAGGATATATAAAGGTTTTGTTATGTTTTTTGGGGTTTTGTATGTTGATAAAAGGCAATAAAATTTTAATTAACAAATAATTTGGAAGTTGGAATAAGATATGAAGTTAAATAGATAAAGTAAATATTGATATTATAATTGGGAATCAGTATGTTCTATTGGTTTTCTTCTTTAATTTTTTTTTTTTTTTAGAAAAGAATTTATAAGCTGTTATGCCTTGATTGTTTGTGCACTGTTTTTGTAAAATTAATAAAATTGGTTTTTTTTTTGAAAAAGAAAATGATAATAAGATATGGAAGGATATATAAATGTTTGTATTTGTGTCTGTGAGAAGAGTTTCAACCCGGGATCAGGCAGCCTTCAGAAAAGATGTTTTAGTCTTGGGTTGTTTTTTTCTATGTTCTGTGTTTTGTATGTTTATGAAAGGCAATAAAATTTTAATAAGCAAGAAATATAATTTGGATAAAAGGAGAAGTCTGGATAAGATATGAAGTTAAATAGATAATGTAAATATTGATATTACAATTTGGAATTATTTTGTATGTTCTATTGGCTCTTTTTAATTATTATTATTATTTTTTTTAGAAAAGATTTTTCAAGTTGTTATGCCTGGATTGTGTATTGTTTTTGTAAAATTAATAAAATTTGTTATAAAAAAAAAGAAGAAGAAAAAAGAAAGCAATCTAGATCTTCTGGAAATAGGCTTGGAACATCACTTTATTATTTTATCATCTATAACCCCAGTATTTGGGAGGCACCCTTTCATTCTTTATATGGAAAAATAATGCCTTAGTCTAACCAATTTGAATTGGAAGGTGATATACTTTCTAGACCCCATAACATGCACAGAAATCAAACTCTTGATCAACCAACTTAAGCCAAGAAAAGAATGATCTTTTCACTGCTGAAATTATGTGCCAAAAAAAAAAAAAAAATCCAGAAAGGTAGATTCCAGTCTTAGTTTTTCTCTTCTCTGCCACCGACGGCTTTGCAATAGGCACAAAGATATAGGCACAGCAATAATTGTTCCCATATACCAAAGAGGAGAAGAAATCTACCAATTATATATATTAATTATTGCCCCAGCAGTATTATAAACAAATTATATTCTAAATGTTTGAACCCAGAATGACTATATCAGGATGGAATCTGAATGATTGTTGGCAGAGGAACAAGCCAGTTTTAGAGCTAATCATTACACCTTGATTACAAATATGTATTACAACTACTTAGGAGGTAGAAGTAAATCCAGGTCAATGCTGTATGCAGCTTGTATCAACTTTAAATTTGCATTTGAGTCAATATTTAGAGTTAAACTGTGGTACACACACAGTACATCCACAATAGGTAGATTGTTGTTATTACAGTACTGATATATAAGTTGCATGAAAATTCATCTGTAAAAAAATGATTTATTTTTCAAGGCCATCTCAGAAAATCAATCCCCTTAGAGAGAGGAGTCAGAGAGAGCATTCTGGGTCCATCATTGTTCAACCTTTATATAAATAAATTCCCTGTTGGTCTACCAGTGCACTTCTGATTCCCTCTCTCCCAGAAGGTTAGTACACAGGCAAAAATTTTAGAGGACAAGAGGTGCCTTATTTCTAGCAGATGCCTAAAAGCTATTTATAGCCAAAGCATGTACCTAGCTTTGAAAAGCTTGATCCTTATGACAATAATTCAAAATGAGAAATTGTCCAACCCAAATTCTTAAGAAATAACCCAGAAGTACGGTACCACTCTGACTCTGATGTTGCTCCTGCTGCAAGATATGATCAATTAAAATTGAATATAAAATCTGATGAATCTTCTACATGTATTGGCTAAAGTTATTCCTCCTACTGTGATTCTCCCCCCCTCCCCCCCCCCCACTAGCAGACAATTTTGGTGCCAGATATTTGCTTGGCAACTAGTATTGCTTTTACAAATAGCTTTTTGCATGAGGCTTGCCTTCTCTTCGAGATTCTCAGTCATCTAGGATTCGAGGTCATGGTTGTCCCAAAAGTGCTTTTTCAAAAGGCAAATGGACTTTCTTTGTTTTTCTTTGAGATGTTTAGCTTCTGATCCAAGGAGCTTCTTCAGTTCTGACTGAAAAATTCAGAACTGAAGAAGGTTGTTGTATGAGAAACAAAATGTCTTCAAGGAAAAAAAAAGTCCAGTTGCCTTTAAAAAAAACACCTTTGAGACTCCTTGAGTTATGAACAAACCAAGAGAATTCTGACACAATTTATTCTGGAGGTAGATAGACAACAAGAACTCAGAAATATTTTCCTGAGGAGATAATTTTATATTTTCAGATCAGTGAAATTCTTAAACTATATCATATCTAAGTTGAGAACAACCTTCACACTGCATTAATTTTTGTCCAGAAGCATACCATTAGGGAATGAAATATCTGCCCCATCTTTCTGAGAGAGGGAATGATATCATACCACAGAGCGCTACTAATAATTGTGCAAAATGAATGCAACACAGTGAATGCAGTATATTAAAAGCCAGGGTAATGTCTATGGTTCCCAAGTGCTACTTTGTCTGCAATGTTTTGACTTGGTGCTTTTAAATGGTGCAGAAGCAGTAGGTTGCTTGATGTATTACTTGACAAATCTGACATAGCAGTACACCTGAATGTCCCAAAGGCGCTTTTTCAGGAGGTGTTATGTTTTGAGCACGGGCGAGAAAGAATGGAGACAAGCCTCTGAACGGTGAACTTCAGCTCTTTATTTACATAGTGACTTCTCTCCTTCAACACCAGTAAAACCCGCCTTATATAGGCAAACCCTGTAATATTTAACCAATAACGAGCTAGGAACGCTAGCTCTTATAACCAATAAGAACTCTCTGTTAAGGGCCAATCGGATTCCCCGGAACGGGCCAATCCGGTCCTGCCGCTTAACAGCCAATCAGAAGTGCAGGGCCAGAACCCTGCACTTACTCCAAGCTCACACTTTATTAATCTTATTGCATACACAACACCCCTTCCCCCTGGCTTCTTATTTCAGGGCGCAGTTACATAGTCCCTTAGGTAGGACGGTTGACTTTTTAGTCTCTTTGATTTTTGTTGTATCGGCTGGTTGCCATCATGCTGAGGTAGATCGTTGTTTGGCAGTGGGGCTGTTTCTGGTTCAGAGTTAACTTCTACGTCGTTGCCCACATTTTCTGCAATTCCCTGAGGTGCAACCGTTTCTCCCTCCGGCTCCGCTTCCTGAGTTTCTATTAAACCGTCGTTTCCTTTGAACTGGTTTCCTAGGAATTCATCTTCTTCCGTACCTCCCCCCCCTCAGTTTGGTCAAAGGGGATTTGCGGACTGGCCGCTGAAAGCCGCGATCGTAATTGGTCGATATGCCGTTTCCAAAGTTTATCGTCAAGGCATTGCACAAGGTAGGTTCTGGGGCCGGTTACACGTACTACTGTCGCTTCCACCCACAACGGGTCACCCGACATTTTTTGCATAAACCAGGTCTCCTACCTGGAAGGTGCGACATCGGCCGCTGGATCCTAGTGGCTTCTCCGGTTCATAAGCCGGGTGCAAGCGGTCGAGGTGGGAGCGGAGTTTTCGTCCCATGAGCAGTTCAGCGGGAGTTTTGTTGGTGACGCTATGTGTGGTGATGTGTTGCAAGAAGAGGATTTGATTGACCTTGTCATCAATGTTGTCGTAGTCTACCTTCTGCAAGGTTTTCTTCACAAATTGGACCATGCGTTCTGCTCGGCCATTGGTCGCCGGGTGCACAGGTGAGGTGAGCGCATGGTGGATGCCGCGGTCAGCGAGGTACTGCTCGAACGCTAGCGCAGTAAATTGTGGGCCATTATCGGATACCAGGACGTCTGGTAATCCATGGATTGCAAATAGTCTGTTAAAAATTTTGGTAACCGCCTCGGAGGTCGTAGTCATCATGTGATGAATTTTGAGCCAATTCGAGTAGGCGTCGACGGTAAGCAGGAAAGTGTGGCCTTTGGTTGGCCCCGCGAAGTTCAGGTGAATTCGGGACCAGGGTCCATGTGGTGTCTCCCATTCAGTAGGCATGGCTTTTGGTGGGGCGTTGCTGACTTCTTGGCATTTGGGACAAGCTTTAACCCACTGTTCGATTTGCTTGTCAATGCCCGGCCACCATGCGTAGCTTCGCTCAAGGGCTTTCATTCGCACGATACCGGGGTGGCCATCGTGCAAAGTTCTCAGTAGCATTTTTCAGAGCCGTTCTGGGATAATGACTCTATCGCCCCAGATGACACAACCTTTCTGGGAGAAGAGCTCGGTCTGTTGAGACTTGAATGGTGTGAAGTCATCTGATAACTGGTCCAATGGCCATCCGCGTTCTACCCAGCCTAGGACTCGTGCTAGGGTGTGGTCGCGTTTGGTTTCTCTCGCAATATCTCGGGCAGTCAGTGGTGGCGAATTGAGTGCCTCGATTTGCAATGTGGTTACCGTTGGTGCCGGATCATCGAGAGTCTCTGGAAGCAGTGCTCGGCTCATTGCGTTGGCGTGGGGAATGGCTTTCCCCGGGCGGTATTGCAGCCAATAGTTGTAAGCAGCTAAGAATTCTGACCATCGGGTCATCCTAGGGGATAATATGTAGGGAGTTGGCTTATCTCCGGCTATTATCCCTAACAAAGGTTTGTGGTCAGTCACAATAGTAAAAACCCTACCATATACGTATTCGTGAAATCTTTTCACAGCTGAGACAATGGCGAGGGCTTCTTTATCAATTTGTCCATAATTCCGTTCCGTTTTTGAAAGAGTTTTTGAAAAATATGCAACAGGGGCTTCGTTCCCATTAGGCAGTACGTGGCTCAAAATGGCGCCAACCCCAAAAGGCGATGCATCACAGGTTATAACTAACGGCAAAGTCTCATTATACTGCATGAGTACAGAGTCAGAAGTGAGCAGTTTTTTAATATTTCGGAATGCCTCTTCTTCACGGTAACCCCATAACAAATTTGCTTTTTTATCTAACAATTGGTGTAACAGTTCAGCAACAATTGCTTTGTGCGGTAAAATTACATTATAAAAATTGATGAGGCCTAGGAACGCCTGGAGATCGGCCTTGTTTTGTGGCCTGGGAGCATTTTTGATCGCTTTTAGTTTACTTTCGGTAGGGTGAATGCCCTGGCTATCAATCAGGTACCCTAAAAACTCAACACTGTCAGTACACAATTTACATTTGTTTTTTTAAACCTGAAGACTGGCCTCTTGGAATTCTTTTAGGACTAATTTTAACCGGTCCTGTAAGATTTTTTTTGTAGGGTCTGCAATTAATACATCGTCAAAATAGGGGACCACGCCCATAATTCCTTGCAATAACCTTTCCATAAGGCTCTGAAAAATCCCCAGGGCTACACTCACTCCGAATTGCAGCCAGGTACATTTAAAGGCACCTCGGTGCATCACAATAGTTTGGGCCTGTGCCGTTTTTTCATCTACTGGTAATTGCTGATATGCCTGAGCTAAATCCAATTTAGCGAAAACTTTCCTGCCCCCCAGGGAATGGAGGAGGTGCTGCACCACTGGAACTGGATACGCGTTCTGCTGCAGGGCGTGGTTCAAAGTGGCCTGGTAGTCCCCACAAATTCGGATTGACCCATCTGGCTTAATGGGTGTTACAATAGGGGTTTCCCACGGGGAGTGATCGATAGGCTCCAACACCCCCTGAGCTATCAGTTTGTCAAGTTGTTCGTCGATTTTCGATTTTAAGGCAAACGGAATCGACGGGGCTTTAGGCGAATGGGAGCTATTTTTGGATCTAAGCTGAATGAGATCGGGGTCCCCTTGTACTAGCCTAAGCTGTCCGCAAAGACGTCCCTGAACTCAGAGATAAGGTCTTCCTCCCAGTCACAGCCACCGACTCAGTTTACACCGGCCACTTCAATGCCGAGTGGCGCGAACCATTGGAGGCCCAGTAGGCTAGGCCTATCTCTATCGATGACCGTTAAAAGTAAGTACGCTGTGTGCTTCTTGAAGGAGACACGGACTCTGCAGGACCCGATGACAGGAATTCGATTCCCCTGGTAGTCCTTGAGGATGAGGTGTTGGAAACAGAGATCTTGGCATTGAATTGTGGGGATGAGTTGCTTGAGTGTCTTCCAAGACACCATCGAGAGGGACGATCCCAAGTCGACCTCCATGTGGCAAGGCTGGTTCTCGATGGCTACCGTGACTCGGATTTTCTTAGTGTCCAAGGCTGAGGCGTGACCGACAGTGATAGTATGGTGAGCCTCTTCTCTCTGCAAAGCTCGATTTCTGAAGGAGTGGTTTACTGGCTCTCGCCTTACAGGACGGTTTCCTGTCGATTGGCGATAGTTAGCCCCTTTTGAGGCTTGGCTGGGTCCTGGCAAGCTGCGGCAGACCCGTCCGATGTGGCCTCGTTTCCCGCACTCATGGTAGAGTGCATCATGGAATTTGCATTCGGACCTGGCATGGTTGGCTCCACAGCTAGTGCAAGGGTGTGAGGGCTTTGGGCGAGGGTCACGGTCGGACCGCAGTTGATGGACCCCTTCTTCGTCACTGTCTGACGACGAAGAGACGTCCTCGTGGTGCGCCGTCGCGAGCTGTCCTTCCGACTTGGATAAAATGTCGCTGGTCGGTGGAAGTACCGGAGCGTGCTTTCGGCGTAGTTGTGCAGCCGACTTCGTGGTTGCTTCTGCTGCAGTAGCATCGGCGATGGAGTTGACAAGGCTGATGTCGCCTTTCGCCATCAACTTGCTTTGGACACCTGGTGCATCTAGTCCCAGAACTATGCGATCTCTTAGTGCTTCTTCTAAATCGGCGAATCTACAGAGGCCTCCTAGGTTTTGGAGGTCTGCTATGAAGTCGGCCACACTTTCTCCCTTTCGCTGGCTCCTCTGATAAAACTCATGGCGTCTCACAAGCTTAGGCACGCTTGGGGCATAGTGATCTCGTAAGAGAGGTTCGAGGTCATCCCAATCCATGGCCTTCACTTCTCGAGGTTTGGCTAGTGCTTTAGCCATCTTAAATACAGTTGGACCGCAATGTGTTAGGAACACCGCCCATTTCTTTCCTGGTGTGGCATCCTTTAAGTTGTTGGTTTCTAAGAACATTTGGAAGCGATTCATGTAGGACTCCCAGTCCTCCTGTGCTGGATTGAATGGAGCGCTTGGTACAATGCCGCCGGACATGGTTCCGTTGTTGGCGTCATCTGTCACGTGCTCGATGTTCTTCAAAGTTTCGTTGGTTCAGATATCTCCAAATCCCATCCTCTTTGCCAGTGTTATGTTTTGAGCATGGGCGAGAAAGAATGGAGACAAGCCTCTGAACGGTGAACTTCAGCTCTTTATTTTCATAGTGACTTCTCTCCTTCAACAGCAGTAAAACCTGCCTTATATAGGAAAACCCTGTAATGTTTAACCAATAACGAGCTAGGAACGCTAGCTCTTATAACCAATAAGAACTCTCTGTTAAGGGCCAATCGGATTCCCTGGAATGGGCCAATCCGGTCCGGCCACTTAACAGCCAATCAGAAGTGCAGAGCCAGAACCCTGCACTTACTCCAAGCTCACGCTTTATTAATCTTATTGCATACACAACAGGAGGCAACTGGACTTTCTTGTTTTTGCTCTGAAGCTCTTTCGCTTCTCATCCAAGAAGTTTCTTCAGCACTGACTGGATGATGGGGAATGGAAGGATTTATATTCCTTGCAAACTGCTGGTCATTTCCATCCTTTTAGAGGATCATTGAAGCACTTGGAGGTTTATCTGTGTCCTCAGTGTCACCTCCAAGTGAGTCACACAGATAAACCTCCAATCATACAGATATTTTGCTGGTGGTTTTTTTGAAATTTATGAAATTCAAAGTTTACTACTATATGTATGTATGTATGTATGTATGTATGTATATATGTATGTATACAGATAGATGTGTAAACAGACAGACACAGCACATACATACATACATACATACATACATACATACATTGGAAGTTAAAACCCACCCCTCTCCTAGGAAAATGAAATATTTTAGGAAATATTAAAAAGGCAGAATATTTCCCCTAAAAAGAGTAGAAACTCAGAAGCAGAAGCTCACCCCCACTTTTGTTAATGGGTGGGCCATTTAGGCCTAGGCCAGAGTATTCTACATAATAAAGGCCTCTGCCCATTCCACCACCTGGCCTGGGAAGATTGCATCACCCAGCACTCAGGTGAAGCCATGTGGTCCAAAGCCTACAAACTTAGCTAAGACCCCTGCCCCTGGGAGTCTGACAGTCAGTGGGATATATTTCTTGCGCAGGAACAGGAAACACTAAAGTGGGGCCCAACAGAGGGTATATAAGGGACTCTCAGCCCTTCTTTCTTTTTCTTCACCCAACATCTTGAAGCATGTGATCCTCCTTTTCACTTTGGAGCTCCAAGCTATGTGGTCCTATCCACCATTAAACCATCTTTCCAAACAGCCTCCATGTTTCCATTATCTTTTTTCCCACTTGGAACTGAACCCAGAAGGATAATTCTTCCAATACATACATACATACATACGTACATACATACATACATACATACATCCATACATATGTACATACATACATACATACATACATAGACTTGTCCTAACTTAAGTTTTTACAGAGGTTTCTGACCTCCTGCTAGGCTCTCAGTCATCTCAGAAAAAAGGATTCGCATATATGAGTTGCACTTTCCATGACCATACAGCCAGCCTAGCTCTTTGTTAAGTTATAGCAAGCCTGCACTCTGTAGATAAATTTCTCATACACAGAGATATCAGGTCATATAAATAGAACCTTTCTGAGTAGCTGGCTCAGCTTGTTAGCAAATCCTTCAACCTCCAAGCTACGGAAACTTTTAGATACAGGATATTTGGAAAGAGAAAATGGGGATATCAAGGGAATGTTTTGTAGGACACTCTTGTTCAAAACTTCATTCATCTATCTCTTAGTCTCTACTCTCCCCAACAGTCAGTCATAAATTGCCATAAACATATTGGCCACCTATTTTATGAAAGTGCTGATGTCAAGCCTTCAAAATTAAGACAATCGCCCAAAACCTAAATGTCTGTCCACTCCTCTCCTATCATGTCAAATTATAGCTCTCCAAGATTGAATATGGATCTTCTAGCATGCATATATTAGTATTTATCATTGTGATGGTGGCAAATTTAGCTCAGGTGTATCTATCATTTCTGCTGCTGGTTCTTTTGTTGTTTATCCACATATGTATAGACTAGGCAGATTTCTCCACCTACACCCCTTTTTTTTTCAACAGCAGAACTTTAGGCATGCCACTTTTATTAAGCAGCAAATTAGTATTATTTTTTTAGCATCTTTAGATGAAAAGAAAAGGACCAAGAATTAACTATAATTAGATGGAAAGAATCGAGGTGGTGATAATACTGAAAGATCTCAGTTTCAGAAAAAGAGTCAGATTGACAGATATGAATGCAGACATGTTATCATATGCAGAGCTTAATCTTCAGTTTGCCTGTCACAATTTTAAAGGTTTCTCTTTTATTTATACTATTTTAATATCTTAACTGCATATAAACATTTTTTTAAAGATGCTGGACTTGGCAGCTAGAAAGCTGACAACCCGGGTTCAAGACAGGAGCACCATATGACAGGGTGATCTCCTATTCATGCCTCAGCTCCTGCAAATATACAAGTGGATCAGAGGTAGTATTCAGCAGGTTCTGACCAGTTCTGGAGAACCGGTAGCGGAAATTTGAGTAGTTTGGAGAACCGGCAAATACCACCTCTGACTGATTTTACAGTATCTTTCCCCTGCCATGCCCACCAAGCCACGCCCACAGAATCGGTAGTAATTTTTTTTTAATCCGACCACTGAAGTAGATGAATAGGTACCACTTTGGTGAGAAGGTAACAGCACTTTGTGCACTTCGGCGTACAAGTCATTCCAACCACATGATCCTGGAAACATCTTTGGACAATGCTAGCTCCCTCAGCTAAGAAATAAAGACGAGCATTGCAAAGGTTCTGACCAGTTCAGAAATTTTGAGTAGTTTAGAGAACTGGCAAATGCCACCTCTTACTGGCCCCGCCCCCATCTATTCTCTGCCTCCTGAGTCCCAGCTGATTGGCTAGGTCTTCTTTGTTGCCCTGCACAGGAGAACAGAGCTGGAAAGCATATTAGTGGGGTGGGAAGGGAATGGGGATTTTGCAGTAACTTTCCCCTGTATGGGGTGGGAATGGAGATTTTACACTATCCTTCCCCTGCCACCAAGCTATGCCCACCAAGGCGTGGCCACAGAACCGGTAGGAAAAAAAATTGAATCCCACCACTGGAGCACTGCCGCCTAGAGTTGGACTTGACTGGACAGAGGTAACCTTTACCTTGATTGCAAAAAGATTGCCAAGTAACCATTGATATTAATTATGATATAATTTGGTAACAAGACTTTGAACTTGAGATGAATTTCCCAAAACACAATATTAGGCAAACCCACCCACCCTCATCTCCTACCACTCTAAGCATAAATTATTTGAAGGGGAGGGAGGAATTTCTCCTTTCAGCTACACCAGGGGTCCCCAAACTTGGCAGCTTTAAGACTTGTGGACTTCAACTCCCAGAATTCTCCAGCCAGCTACATTTATGGAGAAAGGAAGAGTAATGTATAATGCTTGATGTACACTTGTTTTAACTGTAATTAACCTGATCTACCAATACCCATGCAAAAGTATTTACTTGTGATTATTATGCCAGTATGTAGACAGAAAAACATAATGAAGTGGTTTAAAAAACAAACAAATATTTTACTATTTTTACCACAGTGCAATGGAGATAAGAAACCAAGTTACATTTATTGAAGTTCAGAATTGAAGGGAAAAAAGGGGAGAGAGAATTGGAGTAGGTTGCTATGATGTGTATAAATCAAACCATTGAAAACATAAAGAAAACAAGTTATTACTCTAAAATGGAAGCCAGTAGCTGACTTTGGACCAATCACTTTTTTTTCAGTCCAAGCGACCTTCCAGAGTTGTTGTAAGGAAAATAGGAGGAAGCTGCCTTGATTTGATTTGATTTGATTTGATTTGATTTGATTTGATTTGATTTGATTTGATATGATATGATAAATAAATAAATAAGTAACATTTGGGAGGCACAAACATAACAGTACATAACTATGATAGCTAGCACTGGTATGAAAAATTATTTGGTTGAATTGTTTGCATTTCAGAGCAGCGCGATTGCTTTCATCTCTGTTGGCACTTGTGATGGGAATGTAGCCCTGCAAGCCATTGCAACTAGAAAGATTTGGTAATGACAGCCATCAAAAAAAGAAATGCATGTTTTGAAAATAAAAGGGCACTGAGAAACAGGAGAAATCAGCTCCTCCCATTGGAAAAATAAGAGCTCAGGCAGGATTCATTTTTAGCTGGAGGGAAGTAAATGAGCATAGAGGAAATCATTTCTTGGTGCTAGGAGATATTTATTTTTACACCACTGTCCTGTATCTGTAACCACTGTTAGATTTGCTGCTATTTTAATAGTCCTTCTCTAGTGGGGGATTTGTTCGCTGGTAATGCTCAAGGATGTATTTCAATAAAAAGAGATTTAACTATCTTAATGCTGGTTTTGTATTTTGCTGCAGCTAGTGGGATCACCATGTTTCATGTCTACTGAGGGGCAAATGACCTGGGTTTTGTAATTTATTAACTAACATAATTACTTTGTGTTCTATTTCCAGGACAAAGCAGACTCGAAGACCGGAGTTGAATTCAGCTCTTTATTAGCAACCAGTAACTTCAACTAAAGTCGAGCCATGGCAGCCCTTTTTATAGCGGCTGCTCGCGGCTCACAACCAATGGCATGTATTTAAACTTCCCACCGCTTAGGCGGCCAATTGGAAACTGTTGTTATTAACCAATGGTTAAGCTATGTTGACTAACCAATAGAAATGTGGTATGAGAAGTATATACATGAATAAACTACACTTTATATTTTAATTTGATTTATTTTCTCTTTTTTAAAATGATATTCAGATTTATTAGCTTTTAACATTCCTACAATGATGAAGAAGCTCCAGATAAAAAAAGTTTGTCAGTACAACTAGGAGTTTGATTGATCTCTTGTGAACTCCAAACAACCTTTTCCTTTACAATTATGCCCTTTCTGACATCAGATATCATTTAATGAACATGTGTAATATTATGGGATGCAAATATGTGACACGTTTGACTACGTGTAACTGATTTCCTATGCAAAGGGGAGGTTACTTTTATTCTGTCCAATCAATTTTCCTCTTTGTTGTGTTAACTGTTATGAACTAATAAAGGCGTTTAATAAAGTTTTAACAACCTTAAGAAAAATGCAGGGTTCTAATCCTGCACTTCTGATTGGCTGATAATAGCGATATTGGATTGGTCCTTTCTGGGAAATCTGGTTGGCTGTTAACGGGCCAACTCTCATTGGTTTAAGGGTTAACACTTCCATGTTTCTCATTGGCTAATAGGTCAGCAGCCTACCCTATAAAAGGGCTGCTTTTGCCCTAGGGTTTTGCTCTGTTCAGCATGATTAATAAAGAGTTGAAGTTCACTGTTCACTGCCTCGTCTCCGTTCCTTGCACCCACTGGCGACGAAGGTGGGATGCGGAGACATCAGAGCTGACTGAACACTACGGAGCACCAAACAGAGCACATGGCTGAAAGCGCATCGACAGTGGAAACCATGTCTGGCACCGCCATACCACCCGCTCCATTTGACCCGGCACAAGAAGACTGGGACTCATATAAAGACCGGTTCCAGATGTTTCTGGAGAGCAACAACTTGAAGGATGCCACTATGGGAAAAAAGCGAGCAGTGTTCCTGACCCATTGCGGACCTGCCATCTTTAAGATGGCCAAGGCACTAGCGAAACCGGCTGAGGTGAAATCCATGGACTCGGACGTCCTCGCGCCCCTTCTACCGGCCCACTATGCACCCGCCGTACCAACGCTTGTTAGAAGACATGAGTTTTACCAGAGGGACCAATGGAAAGGAGAGAGCGTTGCAGATTTCATCACGGATCTCCGGAACCTGGGAGGCCTCTGTGGGTTCGCAGACCTCGAAGAAACTCTGAGAGACCGAATAGTTCTGGGATTAGATGACCAGACAGCACAGAGCAAGATCATGGCCAAAGGGGACATCGATCTTGCTGATGTCATCAAAGATGCTACTGCAGCAGAAGCAACCAGGAAGTCGGCCGCCCGAATGCACCGCACCAACGCACCACTCCATCAACTCGCCAGTGATACCTCACCTCGCCTAGAGAGGCACACAACAGCGACCCACCATGAGGACCTCGAATCGCCATCAGAAAGTGATGAGGAGGAGGTCAACTGGCTCCGGTCTGAACGTGACCAATACAGCCAGCAGAATCAAAGACTACCACACCAATGCGCGGGTTGTGGGGCAAACCACCCATGATCAGACTGAAAATTCCTCGACATGCTCTGCCATTCCTGTGGGAAAAGAGGCCACATCGGGAAGGTCTGTAGAAGCAAGCAAGGATCCAGCCCAATTCAGAGGGGAAACAACTACCGCCAGACCACAGGGAATCGTCCTGTGAGTCGGGAACATTTGAACCACCAATGGAACAACCACTCCTACAGAAATAAAATGCTGGCCACTTCAACGAGACAGGAAGAGGCACACCAAACCATTACAATCGGTCATGCTTCATCGTTAGATGCAAAGAAGATCCGAGTAAAGGCCGCCATCGAAAACCAGCCTTGTGTGATGGAAGTTGACTCAGGATCGTCTCTCTCGATGGTTTCCTGGAAGACCCTTAAACAATTAATCCCTGCCGTCCGGTGTCAAGACCTCAGAGCCCAAAGAATCATACTCAAAGATTATCAGGGGAACCAAATTCTGGTCGTTGGATCCAGCCAAGTCCAAGTATCATTCAAAAATCGTACTGCATTGTTACCACTGACCATCATCGACCGCGACCGGCCTAGTTTGTTAGGCCTTCAATGGTTCGCCCCACTCGGGATCGAGGTAGCCAGCATTCACCAAACCAGAAGCGACGACTGGGAGGAGGCCCTCGTCCAGGAATTCCAGGACGTCTTTGGAGACAAACTAGGCGAGTACAAGCTGACCCCGATATCGTTTAACCTTAACCCTGAAGTCGCCCCCATCTGCCTTAAGCCTCGTCGGGTACCTTTTGCCCTTAAACCAAAGATCGACAAGCAGCTCAATAAATTAATAGCCCAGGGTGTTTTAGAACCAACTGACCACGCCCGTTGGGAAACCCCAATCGTATCACCCATCAAACCGGATGGATCATTAAGGATTTGTGAGGACTACCGGGCCACCCTTAATCATGCCCTTCAACAGAATGCTTACCCGGTGCTGGTGGTTCAACACCTTCTCCATTCCCTGGGGGGCAGAAAAGACTTCACTAAATTGGATTTAGCACAGGCGTACCAACAACTGCCTGTGCCGCAGAGGCACAGACGATCGTTACACACCGAGGCGCCTTTAAATGCAACCGACTCCAATTCAGAGTGAGCGAAGCCCCAGGGATTTTTCAAAGTCTGATGGAGAGACTCTTGCAAGGCATCAAAGGGGTCATGCCATACTTTGATGACGTTTTAATTGCGGCCCCGAATAGAGAAGTACTAGAAAAGCGTCTTAAAATGGTTCTCCAGAAATTTAAAGACTCTGGCCTAAAGGTTAAAAAAAATAAATGTCAACTGTGTACACATAAAGTAGAGTTCCTGGGGTACCTAATCAATAAGCAAGGCATTCACCCCACTAATAGCAAACTAAAAGCAATCAAAAACGCCCCAAGACCCAGGAATAAGACTGACCTCCAAGCTTTTCTGGGGCTCATTAACTTTTACAACATCTTCTTGCCCCAGAAAGCAACCATAGCTGAGCCCCTACATAGACTTCTCGACAAAAAAGCAACCTGGGTCTGGGGACACCGAGAGGAACACGCATTCCGACAAGTGAAAAACTTACTAACCTCAGATGCTGTTTTAATGTAGTATAACGAGACTTTGCCTTTAACAATTACATGTGACATGTCACCGTTTGGAATAGGAGCCATTTTGAGCCATGTGTTACCAAATGGTAGTGAGGCCCCTATTGCCTATTTTTCAAGGACCCTATCAAAGGCTGAACGTAACTATAGCCAAATTGACAAAGAGGCTCTTGCTGTTGTATGTGCTGTGAAACGGTTTCATGAATATGTGTATGGACGAGTTTTTACTATTATTACCGATCACAAATCTTTGCTAGGGATTATAGTGGGAGACAAGCCAACCCCCTATATATTGTCACCTAGAATGACTCGCTGGTCGGAGTTCTTAGCTGCGTATCACTATAAATTACAACACCGCCCGGGGAAAGCCATTCCCCACGCTGATGCATTGAGCCGTGCCCCACTTCTGGAAACCATCGACGACCCAGCTCCAACCCTTACGACACTCCAGATTGAAACACTACATTCACCACCGCTAACAGCCAGAGACATCGCTATCAAAACGAAACGAGATCCTGTCTTGGCGCGAGTTCTCAGCTGGGTCGAACGAGGATGGCCAGTGGAACAAATCCCTGACGACTTCACCCCTTTCAGAAACCAGCAAACAGAACTTTTTTCGCAAAAAGGCTGCATCCTATGGGGAGACAGAGTCGTCATCCCAGAGCGGTTACAACAAGCAGTATTGAAAACATTGCATGATGGTCACCCCGGCATCGTGCGTATGAAAGCGCTCGCATGAAGCTACGCGTGGTGGTCGGGCATCGACAAGCAGATCGAAGCCTGGGTAAAGACTTGTCTTAAGTGCCAAGAAGTCAGCAGTGCCCCACCTAGAGCAACTCCAACAGAGTGGAAAACCCCCCGGGGGCCGTGGTCCCGCATCCACGTTGACTTTGTGGGACCTACTAAGGGACATACGTTCCTCCTAACAGTGGATGCCTATAACTGGCTCGAGATCCACAAAATGAACACTACTACAACCGATTCCATCATCCGAAAATTGAATAGACTATTCACAACGCATGGGCTGCCAGACGTTCTGGTCTCCGACAACGGACCCCAGTTCACCACCCTGGCATTTGAACAATACTTAGCGGACCAGGGTATCCGCCATGCGCTAACTTTGCCAGGACACCCTGTGGCTAACAGGGCCGAGCACATGGTCCAATTTGTTAAAAAAAACTCTCCACAAAATGGACTATGGCGACATTGACGACAAACTAAACAGAATACTCCTACTCCAACACATCACCCTGCACAGCGTCGCCAACAAGACTCCAGCTGAACTGTTGATGGGACGCAAGCTCTGTTCCCACCTCAACTGGCTCCACCCATCCTATGAGCCAGAGAAACTCTGTGGATCTAGCGGAAAATGCCGCGAATTCATGGTAGGCGACTTAGTTTTCGCTAAATCCTTTCCGGCAAACCATTATGGGTCAAAGCAACCGTAACTCAAACCACCGGGCCCATATCGTACCGTGTGCAAACATGGGACGGAAAAATGTGGAAACGCCATATAGATCAGCTTCGCTCTAGGCTACAACCCAGTTCCCATGACTCCTGTGACTTTCAAACTGAGGGGGGAGGGTATGTCGAAGAAACCGAATTCAAGATGGTGGAAAGCAGCCAGGCGCAATACATGAAGAAGAATCAGGGAGAGGGTTGGCCTCGCCACAGAGGAATACCTCAACAGAGGCGAGCCCGCAGAGATCGGAGGACAACAATGATAGAATTAGCGGCACCAAGTCGTCCAGTGAGGATGCGGAACCGCCTGTACCAGATATATCAAAAAACGTCCCGCCGAAACTGGACTACAGACAGGAACCAGTGGGACAGTGCAAATCTAATAGACAGTTAAAACCACCTGCATATCTACAGGATTACATCACCGCACCCCTCAAACGGAACCTAGGGGGAAGGGGTGTTATGAACGAATAAAGGCGTTTAATAAAGTTTTAACAACCTTAAGAAAAATGCAGGATTCTAATCCTGCACTTCTGATTGGCCGATAATAGCGATATTGGATTGGTCCTTTCTGGGAAATCTGGTTGGCTGTGAACGGGCCAACTCTCATTGGTTCAAGGGTTAACACTTCCATGTTTCTCATTGGCTAATAGGTCAGCAGCCTACCCTATAAAAGGGCTGCTTTTGCCCTAGGGTTTTGCTCTGTTCAGCATGATTAATAAAGAGTTGAAGTTCACTGTTCACTGCCTCCGTTCCTTGCACCCATGCGCAGAACTTAATATTAACAATAAAAAGGAGGGAAACATGAGGCTTGAGGCTCTCTCTTCTTTTTCCTAGAGACACCCTACTTTATCAGAGTATCCTAATAACACCTGCTTTTAAATGGTCTTCTAACTGAGTTGCTTATTGGGAAGGTAAACTGAGGTCGAACCTAGAGCCAGGTTTGGCTTTCACTTCAAAAATGTATGTATCTTAAAATTTGGGGTGTTTCAGAGTTTGCTTTCTGGCCACAGTTCAGAAAGAGTTTTCAATAGCTGATTTTTGACAATTGCTGGAAAGGGCGCAGGGAAAGGGTTAAAATTGCCTATTGTGTTCCTCCATTTGATACCCTGTTTGAAATGAGTCTGATTTGCTCCAGTTGAAAAGCAGAAAAAGGACAGATGGTTGCAAACAACAAAACACAAGTCTCAGAAGCTGCAAAGCACTCTGATTCAGCCTCCCAGGAATGTGAAGGTGGTGGTTAGAATAATATTTTCTTTTCTTTCCCTCTTTCTGTAGTGAGACTGCCAGGAAGCTGTCAAATATTTTAATTGATCACTTGGTGAAGGCTCTTGAATTTAAACCAGGCCTTCCCAATGCTAGGCCAAGCACTCCACATCACTCCAAGGCTTCATGTTGCTATTTTTGCAATAGAGGCCACCATGTATGGGGCACCTGGGTGCAGAGTGAGCCCTTCTCCTGGGTGAACTTTGCATTTCCGTGACAGCTTCTGCACATCTTTTTCCTCACTAGTACAGAGGCTCACTCTCCTTGCTAGCTCTCTTTTGACAGACATCAATTTATGTCATCCCTGAGTTTGCAGAAAATGTGAGATTTGAGGGAAAAATAAAGTGGTCCCTTGCTCATTTACTGCCCACCACTGGTGAGAAAAAAACAAAAAGATTTTGCTTGCTGCAAATGGAAGTGATGGACGTAATACATTTAACATGATTAGGGAACAGGGAAATATGTACAGAGGTGTCTCTCAGTCAATGATTGATTACCCTAATCTTAATTGTAATCCCATTTGGCAAGGGAAAAAATGCAAGACTGCCAAAATAAAGAGATGTAATTAATTGGTGTGAGAAACTCATCTGTTGGCAGAAATTTTTGGTGAACAAAACAGGAACAAGAATCAATGCCTACCTGCCCACCCACCCCAAAAAATAACTGCTTGGGAAAAAATCTTCTATAATTTTGAAGTTGCTTTTGTGACAGGCATTTTCTGAATATCAATCATTATCACTTTTTGGCTTCTGTTCTTTTTTTTTGCCTGCCAAACAGTTTGCCAATGGATTGTTTTATAGGATGAGCAAAGACTGTTTTGTTATGGATTATTTTGATATAGAGATGTTCCAACTACATCCTCAGTCATCGGCCCTTTATCAGGGCTGCCAACCTTGAGTGATAGTTCGGAGTGAGACACTGTGAGGGAGCGGAGCGACCGAGGGGGGGATGGTGTGGAAGGGGGGTGTCCCCCCTTCCACGGTAGGGAGCTTTGACAATTTTACATTTTAAATGGTGCAATCTGATGCATACTTTAGTCATGATTTGGACATATACATACATACATACATGCAAGCAGCACCAATGTACTTGAACCGGATTTGTAAGATATTAATAATGCAGTTCACTGACCATCTTGGCCGGAAAGGGTCCACATTCTTGGGCCTCTGCCCATCTGCTCCGTCCCTTTGGGCTGCTCCGGCTCTCCTCCTCCTCCAGGGTCCCTGGCTGAGAGGGGCGTCCCAAGTGCCTGGGATCCGGCCCCTCCAGGCTGCCTCTTCAGGGCCACAGAAGCCTCCCTCACATGGCCCCGGGGGTGGAGGGGGCCTTGCCAGGGTTCCCGGCCTTGGAGCTGGGCAGAAATGGCCCTTCCCAGCGCTCTCCCACCCTCTGGGCCTCCCACCTGCGGAGGGGAGGGGGATCCAGGCTGAGTCTTGGACCCACCAGCCTCACAGTCCAGCTGAAGGGTCGGAAAGGGCCAGGCAGGCAGATGGACACACACACACACACACACACAGAATGGGGGGGGGAGGCTGGTGTCCTTCACTCCCCAAACGCCCCCCTCCCAGTCTGTGCATGGGACCCCCAGCAATGCTGCCATCAGCTGCTCCCCTGCAGGGAAGTCCTGGATTGTCTGGGGGAGGAGAGGAGAGGACAGTGGCCACTCCCCCCCCTTTGCTTGGCATTTGTGGGGAGACCCCTCAAGGCGAGATTCCTTCCCAGGGGCTCCCAAAGAGCATCCAAACGTTCCTGGCATCAAGTGGGGAAAGAAGCCTAAAAAGAGAGAAACTCCTGCACCGGCTGCGATTGGGGCTCGGAGGAGACAGGAACCCCCCCTCCTTGCGAGCCCCCCCCCGCCCCGCTCCAGCCTGCCCTCTGGCGGGACCTCCTTCCTGGAGAGGCTCCTCCCTGCCAGACCCTCTTGCAGCCTCTTGGACCCAGGGGAGGCTGGGGGGGGCGCATATCTAGGTGCAAAGGGCGGGGGAGGGACACAATGTACCCGGGAAGGAGCCCTCCCCCCCTCTTCCCCCTCCCTCTCCAGGGACTTCCCATCAGGCTGGGGAGCGAGAGAAGCCGAGGCGCGCAAGAGGCCAGCCACGGCAGCTCCCCTTGCGAGAGGGAGGCCGGAGAGGGACGCGCCTTTGCGCCCCAATCCCAGCGGCCTTGAGACCAGACGGGTGCGGGGAGGGGATGATGGGAGCTCAGCTCTCGAGAAAGGCCCAGGGATGCCCTGTAGTAGTACTTCATGGGGGATAGAGAGTTCGTCTCTCTCATCTCCGCCTGCCAGAGCAGAGTGCAGCGCAAGGGTTAAGCCCAGAGAGTTGTGACATCCTAGAGCGGAAAGGAGCAACCGCTTCCTGCAGCGTGGAATTCTCTCCTCACCCCAGTACAGAAATCAATGCGGGCAATGTCCTCTCGCACATGCTCTGTTCGCCCTCTGAAGCCGCCCAGGATCGGAGGCTTCACTTCTTGAAACTTTGGGCTTGGGCATATCGATATTCGGAATATCAGAGAATGTAGAGATATATTTATTTTTGTACATTCCATTTTGGGGGTTTAGCGTGAGATTTCGTTTATCAGAGTGAGACAGTCAAAATTGGTTGAATTGCGTGAGTCTCACGCTGATTGCGTGAGAGTTGGCAGCCATGCCTTTATTCTGCTTGTATGATTTATCTACTTATTGTTGGGAGAGTCAATAAGTGCTGTATTTATGTGTGATTTCAGCAAAAAGCTTTCCTTCCAAGCCTGCTGTTTTTTTTAAAATCATTTTAGCACTTTATTGGTGGGCCTCTGTAGGTGTCTAATAAATGAAACAGTGGGGCTAAATATTAGAATGAAAGAATGAATAATAGGATCAGGAGAATCCATTTAAACTCCCATGCTAAAATGCACTCACATACAAAGGAAGTTAGTGTTTCAGGGACTAAATCACATTTCCTTAATTCCTCTTATGTCCTCTTTCTTCTGGCAAGCAATAGATCTTGAACTTGCCTTCCTATGATGAATGAGTGTAGCCAGAATTACCCCTTCACCACTAACATATGAGAAGAAAGAGGTGCCTGATCTATCAGTGGGAACAATGGAAACACATTTATCATTGTGATTCAAGATTCTTTCAGCTGGTATTTTTCTTTTCTCTTCCCCCTGATTCTTTTTTTTAAAAAAGCCACACACATTTTTCTTCACCAAAACAAATTCACTTTGTTATTGTCTCCATTCTGTTTTTCAAATGATAGGTCTGAGGATCTTCTTTGGTTTTCGAATAAAAACTTTGGCAATATTTCTTGTCTTTGCAAAAAACACCATCAAATTGAAATCAGTTATAGATTCTGAAAACATTTCTCCTAGGCACTATCTGTTTTGCATAAACAATATCAATTACTCTATATTGCCTTAATATTTTAGATCTGTCATTTATACACACACACACACACACACACACACATATGCACGCACAGGTCATTTCTGATGTTAATTATTTCTCTTTTAGCTTTTTGAAAACATTTAGTGTAGAAAAGCTATGAAGCTTTTCTCCTTTTTTTAAATGACAGACGTCCACTTTCTTGAATTCCTACAGTAAAAATGTTGGACTGCCAATGCCTTTCTTACATGAACAATCAACCTGAACTTTCATTTTGGTAGCCCTGGAAAAAAATATTTTTTAGAATATTTTGTATATTGCTGCCACATAAACCCTACGAAATGCTTTGCTACATCAGATCACAGCAAAATGCAATATAAAAATTATAACACCTATACTTGAGCAAGTATCTTATTATATCATTATTATATCTTATTATATCATTATCCTGATGTTGTGGCATACCTGTAATCCATAATTAGACCCAAAAGTTCACCCTATCATTTTAAATTAAATAAATGATCCTGAAAATCCAGTAATTGGCCATCTCTTATATTGGTTCGGAATGATCAAAGTTGAAGGCCACAAGTTGTCCACCCTTACCTTCTAGTTTAATTTTATTCTTATGTTCCATTTTGAAGCATCATTTAAATGACAAAATATACCAGTTTGAAGGGCATCCAAGCAACCCTATATGGACATTCACTTTTCCCTTCTCCAAATATAAAAATATGGAAGAGGTACATGGCTTTTATCCTAGGCCTAGTGTGTTTGTAGATCCCAGTTTGCTCTTTTATGAAGTGAAATTTGTCCAGATGTGTATTTTTTCCCCATTTTTTTCCTGTCTTCTAAAGATAGCTGTTCAGAATAATTTTGGAGCTGGACAGCCTTTAAATTTAACAAATGAGTATATTACAAAAAGAAACATTACTGTTGGGGTATGTATGTCACTGAGACTAGTCTTTTGTACATAGTTCTGCTTTTTTGTATTGATGACATTCCAGATGCTTTTCAAAACGTCATTTTGTTTTTTCATACAAATTCTAAATATACAATAACATCCTGTGAAATCATCCTTCAGTCTTCACCTTCAATCTGTAAAACCTGAGGGCACATCATTTTAACTTCCCTTTCAGTAGGAGCTGCAGTCATTTATTTGGCAAATTCATATTCTGAAAGAATGGCATATTGTCTAATGAAATGTCTCCACAGCTGGAGCTTTTTCAGGTCTGTAAAAAAATTATTGATTAGTGTGATACAGCAATCATGGTGAAGGCCTGTCAGTTAAGTCCACTCTCAGACACAGAAGCTCACTCCTGTAAGTGTTTTGCTCCTAACCCAATCACCTCAGCTCTTCTCATATGGTAATGTTTATTCATGAGCCTGGTGGTGCAGTGGTTAAAGTGCAGTATTGCAGAGAAACTCTGCCCACTCCACCTGGAATTTGATTCTGACCAGGTTTAAGATTGACTCAGCCTACCATCTTTCTGAGGTCAGTAAAATGAAGGCCCAGATTATTGGGGGAAATATGCTGACTCTGAAAACTGCTTAGAGAGGGCTGTAAAGCACTAGAAAGTAGTATATAAACCTAAATGCTATTGCTCTATCTTTGGGGTGAATAGAAGGAAGATAGCATAATGAATGCTATCTTGAACTCCTGTAGAAAAGATGAGATGTGAATCTACCTCTTTTAGTCCCAGAATACAATCTCTCCAGTGAACAATATCCTGTGCTATATTTGTATATCTTCCTGGCAAATGGAAATGATTTGTTTAAATCCCCACCCACCCCAGCTATGTTTTATTTTTTCCATGACTTGATGAAAAAAAAGTATATATAAAAGATTGCTTAATCAGCAACCACATACTTCACAGCAGTAAGGCAGGCAATAAAGGGTTAAAATTAAAGCATTTATGTGAATTTATCAGCAAAGCTTTCCTAGAACTGCATTTTTGATTCCGTGGTGGAGGATACCTTTGGGGGTAAATGATGTTGATTTGCAATGTGTTTGTGTGTTCTGAGTTGGAGAAATTTATATTCCATTCAATGACATTACAATAGGCAAATGAGGAGCTTCATAGAAGTTCTTAGCTTCAGCAAAGCATTGTTTAAAATGTCCCTTCAAAGGAGCCCCCTACTTCCAAATGAAAGAATGAAATAGCCATGCTGCTTTTCTCTGATTGACAAATGGGGTTTCTGCATATGTGCAGAAATCAAATTCAATTAAGGCTGTGTAAAACATACTTTGATTGCTACTTGAACTTATACCATATACATACACACACACACACACACACGTATGTTTTCTGAGGTTCTCGCGGGTATTTGTATGTGGATCTTTGGTTATTTGGGTTTTCCAATCTTACGCGGGAGAAAACCCGAATAACCAAAGACACACACACACACACACACACACACATATATAGCATTTTAAAAACAGATTTATACATAGAAAAAATAAGCTAGTGTTAAACATTTATTAATGAAAGCAGTGATTTTTGCATTGCTTTCAATTATTATATTTTATTAATTGAATGAATGTTCTATAAAAGGCTTATAAACTCCACTTTTGTAGTTCTGAATATGAGGGTAAACTATATCAACATTTGAAATCTGACCAACTAGTTGGTTGCATACAAACAAAAACCTTTTATTTTCTTGAAATGTTAATGATAGAAATATTTCTTTTCAAATATTGCAATCTCCCGTAATTTAAGCAATAATTTATAATGTATTTCTAATATAGGCGCATTTATAGTTTAACCGTATGACTTAATTATGTTTAAAAATGTAAGTTAAGACATTTTTTTTCAAAATATTCATGGTTAAATGTAGTTTCTGAAACATTGCAAAGTTGCACTGTTGAAAATAATGTCACAACATTTAGAAAGGTACAAAACAAGAGTGTGGTTACGTTCATTTGAATTTTGCACATGAATCTAAGAGGTATGAAGCAGTGCTGGGAAGGACAGAATGACAAAAGCAAACCTTGCCATTTTTAATACTTGTAAAACACACGCACACACAAACACACAACTAAAAGGCACAAAGCTTTCAGCACAATGATTTGAAAGCAGACAAGTTCTGTGGATGCCCTGGATGTAAAGTTCAGTGGGATTCACATAAGTAACACCCTTAAGGATACCCAGCTCAAACATTTATACCACTTGCACATATTAAATTCTGGCGAGAGTTCAAAATCTAATGAATGAATGAACTGCCTCAAAGTTTCCCTTATAGGATGAGCATCTTACATTAGTGTAGGATGCTTTGGTATGTTGATTTTATTTCCTAACTGTGATTTGGTAGGAAGTAGCAAAGAAGACAGTTGCTGTATTCTGAGAGGCATGAGATATATTGTAAGCCTGTAAACCTAGGAAGGCAGAAAATGGCCAGTATCGTAATCATAAACAGCTCAAGTGAGTTAAATGATGTGTCATTCGAAAACACCATTTCCCATCAAGAAATCAATATTGTAATTTAACTGTTTTAAATTGGTTTTAGATGCAGTCCCTTCGAGCTGGGGATCATGGGGTTGAAGGCACTGATTTCTGGGGAAGAGAGATGCAAGCTACAAGTTTCTGATTATTTATTTTCTAACTTTATTTTCAACGTATAGATGATTAAAGTTCAAATTTTGTACATTTAACCATATGTGTCGAAGTAGAAGTGACATTTCCATCGCTGGATGGAAACATTAAAAATTAAAAATAAGTATGGCCTTCATTTTGTAAAAATCTTTTAACGTTCTCAATGCTCTAGAAAGAGTGAGCTTCTCATTATCATACATATGTGCTGTTAAAGACATAATTAACTCTCAGCTCACGACAATGTATGCACAATTTTTTCATTAGGCAGGCATGGCTCATGAAATTCTACTAAAAGAGATAATCAGGTTTTCCCAAAGATTTAGCAGAGTTACAATCATTTACTGATGTGATAGTGGAACTGTAAATAGTCATTTACTTTCCAGAAAGTAACTAATCCATAGATGTTACAAAGCATTATAGATGAAGGTTGTATATTTAGAAATTCCAAGATTCTTAAATTCTTCATACATTGATAACAGATAACAGATAATCAGAGTTGGAAGGGATCTTGTAAGTCATCTAGTCCAACCCCCCATCCAAGCGGGAGACCCTACACCATTTCTGACAAATGGAAGTCCAATCTCTTCTTGAAAGTCTCAAGTGAGTCTCAAACTCACCCAATGTTTAAATAAAGGAGCAATAATTCAGAGCACATACAGCAGTTTGACTCCAGTTCTAAGGCGATTTGAATGACTTTGCATCTAAAGCAGAATTTCCTCTAATATTGTAATATTCATTTTTCTTAATGTATACCCTTTTCTCTAAACAATACAATTTTATTCCAGACTGCATACAGGTTCAGGAAGAGAACATTGGTAAATTTGCATTTGAAAAGTTCCAGCAAATAATTTCTCCACTGCCCCTTTGTTGTTGTTAGTTGCGAAGTCATGTCCGACTCATTGCCATGGACGATGTTCCTCCAGGCCTTCCTGTCTTCTACCATCCTCCAGAGTCTATTTAAGCTCATGCCGACTGCTTCAGTGACTCCATCCAGCCACCTCATTCTCTGCCGTCCCCTTCTTCTTTTGCCCTCAATCGTTCCCAGCATAAGGCTCTTCTCCAGTGAGTCCTTCCTTCTCATTAGGTGGCCAAAGTATTTGAGTTTCACCTTCAGGATCTGGCCACTGCTCCTAGGGCAGTGTTATTTGACAATCTATGAAACTGGCCCTTTACTGAATAAAACTGTGGTTTCTTGTAGTGGTCCCATTATTGTGGGATACTCTACCATCGAGTCTTTCGTTTTTGAATGAGTCTTAAATTTTTTGCTTCCTTCCCTTTTGTGCTGTTCCATTTTCATCTTTTTAAAATAATTAAATACAATAAACAAAGACCACCACCCCAAAGTTACTTTAAAACAAGCTTTTAAAATGAATGGGCGACCATGTTTTCATGTCCACAACATATAACAAAATCTTATCTATTTCAGCTGATCATGAAAAATTAAACAAAAAAAAAAAGTATGAAACAGAGTCAAACTTTGTGATTACCGTATATACTCGAGTATAAGCCGAGTTTTTCAGCCCACTTTTTGTGCTGAAAAAACCGCCCTCGGCTTATACTCGAGTCAGATTCCCCTCTGAAAAAAAAATGACCCATCGCCATGTGAGAATGCTCAGACACGAAATCTATCCGACCGAAAATAAGTGTGTGTGTGTGTGTGGGGGGGATTTTAACAGAGGGAAGATGTAGGGAGAAGGCAAAAGCGACGGAAGATCCTTCAGGGGAAACTGAGGGGGAGACTCACTCGGGAGGACGGGGAGGAGGAGGTGGTAGTGGCGGCTCTCTCCCTTGCAAGAAAAAAGCAAGGCTCTCTCCCTTGCAAGAAAAAAGCAAGAGCCGTTCTTATGATCTCTCCCTCTCTCCCTCTCTCCCCGTAATACAGTCAAGCCCTTTCCAGCATGCGGAATCCGCCCCTGCCGTTTTGCACCTTGCAAATGCAAAACCCCCAGGATTTTGCATTTGCAAGGTGCAAAGTGGCGAAGTGAGTGTGTGTGTCTGTCTGTTGTCTGTGTGTGTGTGTGTGTGTGTGTGTGTGTCTCCCTTCCTCGCACCAGCGCGCTTTCCTTCCACTGCTACGTGTTTGGGCTGCTTTGTGCCCCCCTCCCTCCCCGCCGTCTTTTATTTTCTCCTTTCCAATGAACGGGAACGAACAAACCAGGATTAGCTTCAAGAGCCCCGAGGAGCAGCAGCGGCAGCAGCAGCACCCAGCATCCTCAACTTGAAAGTTACTGTGGACGGCTGCTCCGGAGGCGAGCGCGGTAGCTCCCATACAACAGGCGGGTAAAGGAGCCGCTCGCCGCCAAGTCGAGCAATTTGGAGCTCAGCGGCGCTTTGCAAGAAGAGAGAGAGAAGGAGGTGAGGCGCGGCCCGGCTCGGCTCTGCAAAAGGCTGCGCCTGCAATGCCGCCCCGGGCGCTGAGCAAGGCTGACTAGCGGCGCCCGGGCTGTTCAGGAGTGGGAAACGGCTGTTCCCCTGGCCGGCCAGGGGAATGGGGACCCTGCCTGAGCGGGAGGCGGCGGCGGCAGTGGGGTCTTTCCAGTTAGGATCCAGGGACAGCAGCCGCCCGGGCATCCTCCTCTCGGCTTTCGGCTGGCTGTTTGCAGGGCTCAGCGAGTCACGTTGGACTTCGGGCCAGTCTGCGCCAGGAGTTGCCCCGCCGCCGCGCACTGGGGAAGTGGTGGCCGCTTGCCTTCGCTGCAGTCGGAGCTCTTCGGGAGCGCCCCTCGTCTCTGTCTGACCTCGCGGTCTCTGCCATCGCGGCTGCGATCGTCAGGGTGCTCGTCTGGAGGCGGCGGCGGTGGCTTGCAGAGCCTTGGCATGAACCCCCTTTCCCCGCACTCCCCCCCCGCACCCCTCTGGCAGCAGCAGGCGGAGAAAGCCCCGCTTCCCCCTGGCCTGTCTCGGGGAGAGGAAGCGAAGGGCCCCGTCTCGGCTCCCGTCCTTCTCAGATACCTCTGGGTTTTTCCCCCTTTCAACTGGATGATGGCGATGTCCTTGAGCAAGTCTTAAAATGCCGGTGATGAGGGGCCTCCTGGCTCCCCAAAACACCTTCCTGGATACCATAGCAACCCGCTTTGATGGCACGTGTGAGTTGGCTTCCCACTCTTTTTTTTTAAACTCTCCTCCTCCTCCTCTCCTCTCCCCTTGTTGTCTGGTCTTCCCTAAGGAAACTCGAGGGCTCACACTTCCAGGTGTTTCTCCCTGTCTTTCTCCCTGTCAATGATCTTTTCTTCCCTTCCCTTCTCTCAGCCCCATCCTCCTTCACCTTTGTCACCACAATCCTGAACAGATGAAGTTTGTACTTCTCAAGAAAGTTTGGATGTTCCTTTTGAGGAGGGAACCTAGTGTGACATCTGTATGTTGACCTACTACTGAGTCATGGCATGTGTGCACATGCACATGCAATGGAGGCATGAGGGAGAGCTGTGAAAGAGATGGTGGCTCTCCAAAACAGGATGTACATGCAGCACATACACATGCTTTTTTCTTGCAAGGGAGAGAGTGACTCCTGCCTCCCACTGTCATCATCATCATCATCTTTTGGGTTAGTGAATCAATTAAACCTTTCATGATAGTGAAATCAGGGAAGAAATCAGAAATCAGGGAAGAAATCAGAAATCAGGGAAGAAATCAGAAACAAACCTTTGGACTGAGAATAAGCCTGTTCCTATGATGCCATTTTTGTTCACTGCAGTGCGAAAAATGTGAAAAAACACACTTCTTTTTCTTCATCTTCTTGTTCCCTATTTACTGGTCTCTTTCAAAGAGGAAATTGTGAACATCAATCTTATTCTCAACTGTCCTAGTGAAAGTTTTAATTAGACAATAATTCCCTCCCGTGGCATTATTATGGATTATTTGAGAAACACTTTGCCATGGAAAAAATTTGAGATGTTAAGAAAGTGAACATGTTTGATTTTAAATGTAATGCCAGTTAAGATCTAAAGTTTCCTAAGAGGACTTTCATCTGTCAGGCACTTCATCTGTCATGCACTAAAAAATTAGTTTATGGAAAGCGAAACGGTGTGCATGTGTGTGTGAAACTAACCTCATTTACATTTTAAAGCACTCTAGCCTGAATGAATATCCACTTTTGTCCATAAATAATATGAGTGCATGCGTACTGTTCAAAAGTTTTCAAAGTTTATTTTTTTATCCTGTTAGAAAGTTATTGTTGATACCATATTGGTTTTGTTGGCTCTCTTTTCCACTTACAGAGCTAGTTTACTGTTTTTCTTTGAAATAAATATTCAAAAACATTTAACCTACTGATGCCTCAATTAATGTAATTTTATTGGTATCTATTTTTATTTTTGAAATTTACCAGTAGCTGCTGCATTTCCCACCCTCGACTTATACTCGAGTCAATAAGTTTTCCCAGTTTTTTGTGGTAAAATTGGGTGCCTCGGCTTATGTTTGGGTTGACTTATACTTGAATATATACCGTAATCAGTTGTACTACCACTCTTCCTCCAGAAAAATTCTTGAAATTCAAGCTAATGTATCTGAACAAAACAAAGTGGCTATTCTGTTATTATATAATTGCAGAGCATTTCAGATGCTTTCAACGTGAAAACAGAATGCATTCATAATTTCATTATTTGGCTGGTTTGTCTCCTGAAGGACTTTTCCAAACTATTTCATAATAAGTGGCTTGACATTTGTTCTCAGATAAAATTTATTAGTTTATTGAAATATAAAATACAAAAACCTGAAAATAATGGGAAAGTAGAAGAGAAAAAGTGTAGGGTAAAAGGGAAACAAAAAGAAAAGCATTGCCTTCCAATTCCTTTTAGTGTAGTGGAGTAGGGTGATAGCAATAGTACATAGACCTATATAGTGCTTTACAATACTTTACAATGTCAGCATATTGTCCCCAACAATCTGGGTCCTTGTTTTAGCAACTACAGAAGGATAGAAGGCTGAGTCAATCTTGAACCAGTCAGGATCGAACTGTGAGTGGAGTCAGCTTGCAGTATTGCATTCTAACCACTGCACCATCACTGCTCCTATAATAACACATAATCTCAACTTTTAACTTTTACACAGTACTATGTACTAGCCATTTTTATACCAGCAAATCTATCCAGTCAGCAAAACCCAAAATCAAAGTTTCATCCCCCCCCCCACCTCAAGCACCAAGTCCAGAAGTGGTTTCCAAGTAGAAACAAAGTTAGATGCATTCTTTTCCTAATTAAAGAACTCAATTTAGCCATCTCAGCTAACTCCATCAGCCTTTGCAGCCAGACATCCATTGTAGGAAAGTGGCCTGACATTTGTGTGTGCATGTGTGTGTGTAAATCATATATACAGTGATCAAAATTGTGTGATTCAGGGTTAATCCCATAACGGAAATTTAATTTTCTGCATTAAGCAGGATTTATGACATCCTGAAAAAAAAGAAGGCAAGGCAATGTGCAACATCAGGCAGAATATATTTCCTAATTTGCAAATTTTGGAATATACTTTAGGCCTTTGCAAGCTGGTTACCTACCTCATGCTTCATAAAAACACAGAACCTACTTACCAATCTCTCTACAGCCTTTTGTTTTTAAGTGTCTTTTCTTTTTCTTTCTTTCTTTCTTTCTTTCTTTCTTTCTTTCTTTCTTTCTTTCTTTCTTTCTTTCTTTCTTTCTTTCTTTCTTTCTTTCTTTCTTTCTTTCTTTCTTTCTTGCCTCTCAGTCATGTGATCACCTTTTGTTACCTTTTGACAAGGAAAGTCAACAGGGAACCCAGATTCACTTAACAACCATTTTACTAACTTAACTACTACAGCAGTGGTGGGTTTCAAAAATATTTCCTTCCTTCAGTGTGAGTGCGTGCTTTGCATTTACCACTCACCTTCTGCTGCAAGCCCTGTGTGTAAAACAGCTGATGTGCGGCAATTGGTCCTGCTGCACAAAGCAGCGGAGGTTGAAAAGCAGGAAATAAAAGTCAATATAGAGCCGCGGCAGGTGGGAGGGCCCAGCAGCTGATCGTCGGAGCAAACCGATTCACTCACAGATGGTTCTCGGAGCTACTGGTTTGGCTAAACCAGGCCGAACTGGTAGAAGGCCACCACTGCACTGCAATGATTCACTTAGCAATTGTGGCAAGAAGGGTTGTAAATGGGGCAAAACTCACTTAACAAATGTCTCACTTAACAATATAAATTGGGGGCTCAATTGTGGTGGTAAGTCGAGGATAACTGTATGAACAAACCTTCCTCAATGTATTTCTTTCATGCTGGAACTGACTTTTGTATTCAGTGCACATTTGTTCAGCATCTATTCATTCTTGATACTATCTGCTCTTTTAATACAATTTTTTTTTTAATCTAAGCATACCCTTACACAAGGCCATGTTTGCCACTTTAACAAATATTTATTGCTTGTGACAAACCTCATACTATGAGCTACCTTTTCACCGGCATTTTTAAGTCTTAACATTTCTCCATCTATTGTTCTAGCTTTATAAAACCTACTACTAAACTGCACAAATTTATCTAGTTTATGTTTCGGCTGTTATTTATAACATGCAACCATTCACTCTATTTACTCTGTCAAATGCAACTACCATGGTCTTTGATAAATTAATTTTTCAATCCACGGTCTTCAAATATCGTTCACATTATGTAATGTTTGGTACAAATCATCCTATTTTTCAGCCAGCAACACATTATTGTCAGCGTTCAAGGGTGCATGTACATTCATGCCCCCAACCAATACTCCTATAATATCACTACAAATGTATCTTACATTACACATTTATCCATACATGCAATAAACAAGGGGAAAACATAAATCTTAGTCTCCGTACAGTACTGAGCCACTCACTTATCATTCCATTGATTCTGATACATGCTTTACTGTCAGCATTTACCACTCCTGTTGCATTTAGCAATTACCTCCAATCCCTTTGTGAAAACTTAATTTCCCACATTTATCCATTTTTAGTTATTTTTTGAGAAACAAAAAACAGATTTTCAGACTACCTGCTCAGCATAAAAGTACACTTGTTACCCATTACCCGAGTAGTTAAAGCACCATCAGATGCTCCACAGCTTCATACTGTCACATGTGATAGTTTCTGTCTGTAGGAGGGTTTGAATTTAAAATTCTAATTATTAACATCTCATCTCTCCGAAAACCTTTTATGATTCCATCAATATTTTTTTTTCTTCTGCCAAGTGATTTAAGCAGAAAAAAAAGTCTGTCATGTCAACTTCTCATATTTTGCTTATTTTAACTTCTTTTTATGTATCAGTCAGAATTCTTTCCCTTCTTTGCCATACTAACAGATTAATTCCCTTATGGGTTTTTTTTCCTTCCACTCTTGATTTTTTTTTCCATTTGTCTACATCAGGAGTGTCAAACTCAATTTCATTGAGGGCCGCATCAGGGCTGTGGTTGATCTCAGGAGGGTGGGGCGTGCATGGCCGACTGAGTGGGTGGGGCCAACTGGATGGGTGTGGCCAGCTTCACATCACTCCCCAAACTGCTGGCATGTTTCCTCTTTGCATTGGGTAGATGGGGCCGAAGCAACATGGGCTGGCCCCTTACATTTTCCAGGACAATCCCGCAGATGGGATCCAACCACATTGCGGGCTGGGTCCAACTCGCAGGCCTTGTGTTTGATAACCCTGGTCTACAGGAACAATAGCCACCTTTTTCCATTTGTCAGGCACAGGCACTATTTTTATACTCAAAATAAACAAGAGGAATATGGATTTTTTTTGGAGCAGAGGTAGCCCAGGCTGAGTCTACATAATTACTGGTGGGGTTATCCAGGTTTTGGTGGTTCAGTACCCAGAACCCAACTGCTAAATATATCCCTAGATATACAGTCTCTAAGCAAGCCACATTATTCTGCTGCCTGTTGTGGCAATGAGGAAACTAGATAACATGGATGTACTGTATCCGTAATTTCATAGGTTCACAACACACTTATGTTTCTTTTCTTTTCTTTAATTTGTTGGTTTGTGTCCTTTACCATTTATCTTATTCTATTCCATAAATATGAAAAAAAAATTAGGACTTTAAAAAAGCATTCCACGACCATTGCTTTTCCACATTAAAAAAAATGCAACTAGTTCATATAATCTGAAGGAAGTGATTTTGTTTGAATGAGGAATCAGTTGTGATTGGATATTTTTCTCAGAACATGTTTCCACATTAGTACAGATATTAACTTGGATAGAAAAAAGGGTAAAAAGTAACCAAAGTTTGCAGTTACTCAATAAATCCATGACAATCCGAGTTGCTTGTCGAAGTTGACATGATAGTCTCTTTTTCTGCTTAGCTACCTGGCAGAAGAAAAAGAAAACATTGGTGGAATCATAAAATGTTATCAGAGAGATGTTAATAATTAGAATTTTAAATTCAAACCCTCCTACAGACAGAACCTATTACAAGTGACAATATGGAGCTCTGGAGCATCTGTTGGTGCTTAACTACTTGGGTGATGGGTAACTAGTAATAGAAAAAAGGTTATCTAATTACATGCAAAGCTTCTATATTGCATTCTAAGATGTTGAATTTTCAAAGGAATTGCTGAAACATGGAACTACACTGTAATGAAAAGGATGATTAATCTTCTTCCTCCATTTGCCAGCTTTAATTAGAAAAAACAAAAACAAATGAGCATCTTTAGATTGAAATACACCTGCAGCATAAGCTTAAAATCACCTGTCGATTTCAAGTTTTATTTGCAAATTTGATTGAAATGATTGTGATTGTAAGCTGCCCAGAGTTACCCTGTGGTAAGATGGGCAGCCAATAAATTTTATAAATAAATAAATTGAAAACTTTAGCCTCTGTGTGAGTGGGTGGGTGTATTGCTGCAGTGTTTATTGAGGTATTCTGGGCTCTCCCACTGTAATGATTGGTGGAGATGGCCTTCAGAGGCAGGAGGAAGTGCTACAGAGTGGACACTAAGCATCTAAAAGCTAACTCGGCCCACAAAAGCAGGGTGTCCATGGAAACCTTTCAGAAAGGACCCTCCCTAGCTTTCTGGAGAGTAAAAGAAAAGGGGAAGAAGGAAATAGTTTTATTCTTGCAAGATTCTGCTAATGTAAAGTTACAGAAAAGATAAGGGATACTACTCCTGATTGTGCTTCTTGTCTACTTTGAAGGGCTAACATCTATTTGCAATTTAGATAGATATAAATTAGGTGCCCAGAATTTATTGGTTCTTCTGATTGTATTCTAGGATAAAACTACATGAGTAATAATATAGAAGTAAAGGTGTTGGAGGTGACTAGGCTGAGCCTGAGGAAGGGATCAAATGTGTCATAAGTCATGAGACCCTGCACACCACAAGAGTTCTAAGTCCAGCCCAGTTTAAATGCCTCTCTTATCTCCCACTTATTTCTCTTGACCATTAGTTGGTTGGATTATTGTAGAGAGATTAAGCTTGCAAATCTTTATACTCATTTAAATTGCATGAATCTCCTGATTTCTTGAGTGCTTAATAAATATATTACAAATAAATAGAAAGTATAATTGTATTATGTTTGACATTTCAACTTATTTTTAAAGAATCAGAAGTTTGAGTGATTTTTTTTATTTTTTATTTAATTAAACGTAAAAAATAGTTTTAATCTACAAGAAAATACACTTTCCTTTTTCCTTTTCTAATTTCCCTAATATTTGCTTTTGTATTCTTTTTATATGTCATATTATAAATTAATAAAGCTATAAAAGTAAAAAAAAAGAAAGAAAATATATGAAAAATGAAATAACTTTATGACTGTATTACTGCATTTACTGTATTACTACATGAACAATGAAACCGAATCTGTTACAGCCTGATGCTTTAATCATTACACCAAAATGGCTCTCTTTTTGAACTACAGCTCCCTTTTAACTATAGTAATACTGTCTAAATAGGGAATTACAAGTGGAATATGCTCATTGTGTATCAATGTATATATACATTTCTCCAAATTTATTTCCTTCTGCAAGATAGCGAGAATGAGACCCAAGCTTTTTAAAAAACATTTTAACAATCCATAAAACCAAAATACATTAATCAGGCATAAGATGTACAAATATTCCAAATTTCCCTTAAGTTAGTCAAATGTTTTTACATACATACAATGAATTGTCAATTTATCACTTGAAGGCCTTCTCCAACATCGTCAGTGCCTTTTGAAGTTTCAGAGATTACAAGGATATCAGGACTAAACATATAGATAAAAAACATTTTAATTGTATGTATTTTCATTCAGGTTTTTTAATATATTGTATACCTTTTGTAAATTTTCAAAAATTGTTTAAGCTATCACTATTTAATTGTTGGTTAAGAATTATAATTATACTATGAACTCAAGCTTTTTAAAAAAAATTAAATAAGAATTACTCCAAAGTATCAATTTCTTTTTGATGGTGCTGGAAAAGTAATTGAATTCCCAATATAATGCAATCAAGACTTTGCCCAAATTGGAAGGATGCTAAATAATAACTCTCAGGTTGGGTCTGCAATTGTACAGCTTAAATATTGTTTCCACTCCAATGCATGATGAAATTAACCAATAAAGTCAATTATATTGCTAAAAATCAGGAAAATTAAAATCACTATAATTGTAGAAAAGAACTCCTGGGTATTTCTTCAATTAAAAATTAACTATTAACTAGCCAATATTTTTTTAATATATTAATGGAACCAACATAGTGTGCTGTTCAGACCACATTGGTCACCACTTTTACTTTCCTTGCCTACTAGAGGGGAATGAAGCAGGGTGGATCCTTGCTTTTTGCATTTTATAGGGCAATGAAAAACCACAACTTGTTCCTTGTGCTTGCTGTGCTGACAAACCAAGCCTATACATTTCTCTCAACCTGAGTGTGCATCCCTTCCCCCAGTCTGGGGCTCAGTATGCTCTGGTGGATCAGTTCCCTTGAACCCACATCAAGGAACAGATGAGGTACACCCAAGGGAGAGAGGGAAGTCTTCTAGACTTGCTCCAGCATTGACTAGACCAGAGGTGTCAAACTCAATTTCATTGAGGGCTGGGGGTATGTGGGGTATGTGGCCAGGGGAGCATGGCCAGCTTGACGTTACTCATGTTGGGAGTGCCTGTGGTGGCCCAAGTGCTCTGCCATAGAAAACAGGCTCCCGAGCTCCATTTTCAACTGTGATGGCCTCCTGCAACCCTTTGCCAGCGAAAACAGAACTCTGTTTTCACTGGCACAGGCACCACGGGCTGTTTCTTTGCTGTTTCCAAGGCAGCCCCATGGGCCAAATCTAACCCGAGCTGGATTTGGTCTGCAGGCCTTGAATTTGACACCCCTGAGCTAGATCAGTGTTCCTCAGCCTTGGCAACTTGAAGATGTGTGGATTTCAATTTCCAGAATTCTCTAGCCTGCATACATCTTCAATCTGCCAAGGTTGACAAACTTTGGACTAGATTACATTGGTCACTGCTCTTACTTTCCTTGCCTGAGGAGAAATGAATCAGGGTGGGTCCTTGCTTATTGCATTTTTAGGGCAATTTCTCTGTTCTGCAGAGTTTCTTGTCACTCTCCATTCTTCTACCTGTCCAGGTAGAGGTCTCCTTCACCACTTAATATATTCCTGCTGGATATAGATGACTGCTGTTTGTGTGGATAGGGATGAACCAATAGTCTGGTCTCTGATTCTGTTTCATTCCACAGATTTCTGCATTCATTTTCCCTCTTTCTTTCCCCTCCTTTCTCCTAACCATCTTAGTTCCATTTCTCTAAAAGTAACAGAGTTGATAAACAAGCTGGAACATGTAATACAGTGCAATAGAATTCTGTGCAATAGAATGATATGAAATTCAAGCAATGTAAGAAATATAGGTGTTGTGAATGCATAGGGCTTAATAAAGATATCTTGAGCTTGGAGTCAAGTGCAGGGTTCTGGCCCTGCACTTCTGATTGGCCATTAACGGAGCGTTCTTATTGGTTAAGGGAGCTAGAGCTTCTAGATCGTTATTGGTTAAATAGTTATTGGGTTGCCTATATAAGGAGGGCTATAACTGCCATTCAGTTTGAGCAGTCACTATGTAAATAAAGAGCTGAAGTTCACCATTCCAGAGGCTCATCTCCATTCTTTCTCGCCCATGCTCCATACTTAACACTGGCGACGAGGATGGCATGTGGAGACATCAGAGCTGACTGAACTAAGAAGAAACACCGAGCACGTGGCTGACAGCGCTACACGACAGAACCATGTCCGGCGTCATCGTACCACCCACTCCGTTCGATCCAGTGCAAGAGGACTGGGAGTCCTACATGGATCGTTTCCAAATGATTTTGGAAACTAACAATTTAAAGGATGCCACAGCTGGGAAGAAATGGGCGGTATTCCTAATGCATTGCGGTCCAACCATATTTAAGATGGCTAAAGCACTAGCCAAACCTACAGAAGTGAAGACCATGGATTGGGATGACCTCGAACCCCTACTAAGAGCTCATTACGCACCGACCATGCCCACGCTCGTGAGACGGCACGAGTTCTATCAGAGACACCAGCAAAAAGGAGAAAGCATCGCCGATTTCATAGCAGACCTCCGAAACCTGGGAGGCCTATGCGGATTTGCTGATTTGGAAGAGGCACTGAGAGATCAAATAGTTCTGGGATTAGATGCACCAGGCGTGCAGAGCAAGCTGATGGCGAAAGGCGACATCAGCCTTGCCAATGCCATCACCGATGGTACTGCAGCAGAAGCAACCAGGAAGTCGACTGCACAATTACGCCGCAACCGCGCTCCGGTACACCAACCGACAAGCGAAATTTTACCCAAGTCAGAAGGGCAAATTTCAACGACCCACCACGAGGACCTCTCTTCGTCGTCAGACAGCAACGAAGAAGAGGTCCATCGACTGCGGTCTGAACGGGACCACCACCCGAAGTCCCTACGCCCTTGCGCTGGCTGTGGAGCCAACCATGCCAGGTCCAAATGCAAATTCCGCGATGCACTCTGCCATGAGTGCGGGAAGAGAGGCCACATCGGACGGGTCTGCCGAAGTTTACAAGGACCCGGCCAGGCCTCAAATCGCCAATCGACAGGAAACCGTCCTGTAAGGCGAGAACCAGTAAACCACTCCTACAGAAACCGAGTTTTGAAGCGAGAAGAGGTTCACCATACTATCACTATCAGTCATGCCTCTGCCTTGGATGCCAAGAAAATCCGAATTACAGTGGCTATCGAGAACCAGCCTTGCCCATGGAAGTCGACTCGGGATCGTCCCTCTCGATGGTGTCCTGGAAAACCCTCAAGCAACTCATCCCCACGATCCAGCACCAAGACCTCTGTTCCCAAAAACTTATTCTTAAGGACTATCAAGGGAATCGAATCCCTGTTGTTGGTTCCTGCCGAGTCCGGGTCTCATTCAAGAAGCACACAGAGTACTTACCGCTAACTGTGATCGACAAAGATCGGCCTAGTCTGCTAGGTCTCCAATGGTTCGCGCCACTTGGCATTGAGGTGGCAGGCATAAACTGAGTCAACGGAAGTGACTGGGAGGAGGACCTCATCCATGAATTCAAGGACGTCTTCACGGAAAATTTAGGCGAGTACAAGGGGACCCCAATATCGTTCAGCCTTAATCCAAAGATAGCTCCCATCCGCCTTAAGCCCCGTCAAGTTCCGTTTGCCTTAAAGCCGAAAATCTACGAACAACTCGATAAATTAATAGCTCAGGGGGTGCTAGAACCTACCAATCACTCCCCCTGGGAGACCCCAATTGTAACACCAATTAAGCCGGATGGTTCAATCCGAATTTGTGGGGACTACCGAGCCACCCTGAACCACACCCTACAGCAAAATGCATATCCGGTGCCGGTGGTGCAGCATCTCCTCCATTCCCTGGGGGGCGGAAAAGTCTTCGCTAAATTAGACTTAGCTCAGGCATATCAGCAATTACCTGTTGATGAAAAGACGGCACAGGCACAAACGATTGTGATGCACCGAGGTGCCTTTAAATTTACCAGCTCCAATTCAGAGTCAGTGTAGCCCCGGGAATTTTTCAGAGCCTTATGGAGAGGCTACTACAAGGGATTAAAGGCGTGGTCCCCTACTTTGACGATGTATTAATTGCTGCACCTACAAAAAAAATCTTACGGGATCGTTTAAAGTTAGTCCTACAAAAATTCCAAGACGTCGGTCTTAAAGTGAAAAAGAATAAGTATAAATTGTGTACAGATAGTGTTGAGTTTTTAGGGTACCTAATTGACAGTCAGGGTATTCACCCTACCGACAGTAAATTGAGAGCAATAAAAAACGCTCCCAGGCCTCGGAACAAGGCTAATCTCCAGGCGTTCCTAGGCCTCATCAACTTTTATAATGTATTTCTACCACATAAAGCAACTGTCGCTGAGCTGTTACATCGTTTGCTGGACAAGAAAGCAAATTGGTTGTGGGGTCATAAAGAAGAACAGGCGTTCCGTAATGTAAAAAAACTACTGACTTCTGACGCTGTACTCATGCAGTACAATGAGACTTTGCCGTTAAATATCACATGTGATGCTTTGCCTTTCAGAGTGGGCACCATTTTGAGCCATGTACTGCCAAATGGTAACGAAGCCCCTGTTGCATATTTTTCAAAGACACTTTCAAAAACTGAGCGAAATTATGGCCAAATTGATAAAGAAGCCCTCACAATTGTATCAGCCATTAAAAGATTTCAGGAGTACGTGTATGGCCAGGCTTTTACTATCATGACTGACCATAAACCGTTATTGGGGATAATAGCTGGAGATAAGCCGACTTCCTACATATTATCCCCCAGGATGACTCGCTGGTCAGAATTCTTGGCTGCTTATAATTATCGGCTGCAATACCGCCCGGGGAAAGCCATTCCCCACGCTGACGCATTGAGCCGAGCACCGCTTCCAGAGACTCTCGACGATCCCGCACCAATGGTTACCACGTTACAAATTGAAACACTCCACTTGCCGCCATTAACTGCCCGAGATATCGCGAGAGAAACCAGACGTGACCCCACCTTAGCGCAAGTCCTAGGCTGGGTAGAATGCGGATGGCCATTGGACCATTTATCGGATGACTTCACACCATTCAAGACTCGACAAATGGAGTTGTTCTCTCAAAAAGGCTGTGTCATCTGGGGTGATAGAGTCGTTATCCCAGAACGACTCCAAAAAGCAGTACTGACAACCTTGCACGATGGCCACCCTGGTATCGTGCGGATGAAAGCCCTCGCATGAAGCTACGCATGGTGGCCAGGCATCGACAAGCAAATCGAAAATTGGGTTAAAGCTTGTCATAGATGCCAGGAAGTAAGCAACGCCCCACCAAAAGCCATCCCTACCGAATGGGAGACACCACGGGGACCCTGGTCCCGTATTCACCTGAACTTTGCGGGGCCGACCAAAGGCCACACCTTTCTTCTAACCATCGACACCTACTCGAATTGGCTCGAGATTCACTGCATGACGAACACAACCACTGAAGCGGTTATCAAAAAATTGGAAAGACTATTTGCAACCCACAGATTACCAGACGTTCTGGTATCCGACAACGGGCCCCAATTTACCGTGCTGTCCTTCGAGCAGTACCTGGCTGACCGCGGCATCCGACATGCACTCACCTCGCCTGTTCACCCTGCGACCAATGGCAGGGCTGAGCGCATGGTCCAATTTGTTAAGAAAACTTTGCAAAAATTAGACTATGATAACATTGACGACAAAATCAACTGAATCCTTTTTCTACAACACATCACACCTCATAACGTCACCAACAAAACTCCCGCCGAACTGCTAATGGGATGAAAGCTCTGCTCCCACCTCGACCGGTTACACCCAGCTTATGAACCGGAAAAACCACTAGGATCCAGCGGCCGATGTCGTACCTTCCAGGTAGGCGATTTGGTATATGCTAAAAACCTATCAGGCAATCTGCTGTGGGTAGAGGCGACAGTAGTTTGTGTAACCAGCCCGAGATCCTATCTTGTACAATGCCTTGACGATAGACTATGGAAATGCCATATCGATCAATTACGATCACTGCTCCGGTCGGGCATTTCTGAACTCCCTTATGACCAAACTGAGGTGTGGGGGGGAGATACGGAAGAAGACAAATTTCAATTAGAAGAAAACCCGTTCGAAGGGAACGATGGTGGAATCGAGACACAGGAATTGGAACCAGAGAAGGGAATAGATTCACCTCAGGGAGTTGCCGAAGATATTGGTGATGACTGAAACATGAACTCTGAACCAGAGGCAACCCCGTCACCAAACAACGATCTACCTCAGCGAGATTGCAGCCAAATGCAAAACACACAGCGAAAATCAAAAAGACTTATAAAGCAACTGTCCTACCTAAAGGACTATGTAACTGCACCCTGTAAACAGAAGCCAGGAGGAAGGGGTGTTGTGAATGCATAGGGCTTAATAAAGATATCTTGAGCTTGGAGTCAAGTGCAGGGTTCTGGCCCTGCACTTCTGATTGACGGAGCGTTCTTATTGGTTAAGGGAGCTAGTGCTCCTAGATCATTATTGGTTAAATAGTTATTGGATTGCCTATATAAGGAGGGCTATAACTGCCATTCAGTTTGAGCAGTCACTATGTAAATAAAGAGCTGAAATTCACCGTTCCAGAGGCTCGTCTCCATTCTTTCTCGCCCATGCTCCATACTTAACAAAAGGAATTCCCCAGCAGGTTACAGCACTATTGTCTGAAGCCCCATGGTTTTCTTCAAAACATGAAAACAGCAACACTGTGCTCACAAACTCTAAATTAACCAAAACAAAACTATCTCCCCCCCAAAAGAAATAAAAGCAAGACCCCAGATCAAAAGGAAATGTGTACATTCTTAAAGATGAGCAGAAGAGAAGTAAAACTGGAAAAAGATGAAGCACAAAAAAGTGCAAGCAGAACAGTATATATACACACACCACACCTGTAGAACATACACACTCCCCATTGCAATAAAAGAATTTGCCCAGTTTAGCAAAAGTAAATGTATTGATGGACCCAGTCACAACCCTAAAACAGGCAACCATGTGAACAGCTATCTAATCTCAATTACTTTTGCTTAGCTTGCTTTATACACCAATAATCTCAATTTCCTACATTTGTCATTTAAAATAACAACCAAGTAGGTTTTTGGGGAGGAGGGCTCTAGTAAAATGGATGATACTTTATTATTATATTTGTATATATTTTATGCTTTTCATGGGATAGTATACAGTAGAAACACAACATTTAGTTGCTTTTCTTGTCATGCCTTTATTCCAGCTACTATAAATTGCAGCAGAATTGCCTTCACAGAAGTTCATAATCGCTTTTAAAATTAAACAAAATTTAATTGTCATTTGACAATAATTTTCCTCCTCTCAGGAGCTTAATTTTTCACACAGCTTTAATATTTATATGTGGAGATTTGTCATTGAGATAAAGCTTTCAAATGCCAAAATTAGATAATACATGTATACATGCCTAACACATTATTTCCTTTGGAAGTAAGTGCAGAGTGGAGAAATGGTGTAAGAAGTCAAAGGCAAAAGAAATGAAAGGTGGGCCAAAAGAAAAAGAAAAGGAAATCTACATTTCCTTTACATCAATCCTAAACCTATATCTCTCCATCCTTTTCTGTTCTATCAAACCAGCCTTGTTTCAGTCAAGTTTTTAAAGTTTTAATTCTTTAACGAAAAATATACTCAGAAACGACAATCTCTCCATAAAAGGTTTATAAATTTGTTTGGGACTTGTCTAAGATTTAAGACAGTCTTTGTTATCTCCATCTAATCCGCATTCAAAGATTTGCCAGATGTCTCCTTGAAGTCTCCAAGATAGTGCTTCAAGCCTGTGTTTAGTTAGAGTGGCTCAAGACATATATGATGCGAGTTGCCAGAATTGTGTATGGATGCATCTGAGAATTTAAAAAATGCTACGGGATTGTCTGTTGTTTCATGAACAGCTTGCCTTTTCCATCTGACCCTGTCCTCTAGATGAATAAGTTGATTAAAAGCAAAACAAAATATGAATATTAAAAATCAGAAACAAATTAAACTTGCTACTGAAAGTTGTTTTCTCCAAATCAGAATGCCTTAATGAAAGCATTAAAATGGCTATATTTCCTCCTGAAATTATTAAGGAAATAAAATGACAGAGTTTGAGATGATACATTCTTAAGGAGTGTGTGTTTTCATACATGAATCTCCACACCACAAGCCAGGCAAATACCTGGGCACAAACAGATCCCCCCGATACTTCCATCTCAAACACACCCCAACCAGGCACCCAGATGAAACCCAGCTTCCTAACTAATGATAGCCGTCCATTTACCCGAAGCCAAGCTGCACTAAAGGCCTCCAATAAAGTAACGCAATGTTGCCAGCCAATCAAGATACAAAAAGAGCCAAAAAAACAGACAGAAGAACACAGCAAATTCCAAGACCAATAAACACAGACAAAGACTCTCAACCAATCAGGAGGAAGAAAAAACCATTCTGTCACAGCAATAGGCTGCCCCAAATTTAAATCTGAAACCACTGTAAAAGTCTAACTCACAGATGAACACTATACAGAAGCCTGATGATGGCAGATGAAATTCTGCTGAAACGTTGCTACAACTTTAAAAGCACCACTACTATGACGTGGGAAAATACCCGAACAAAGCTGAATGCCAGATATATATATATATAAAATCTTTGGTTATTCGGGTTTTCTCCCACGTAAGATTGGAAGTATCTAGGCAACGTTTCGATGAAGTCTCATTCATCATCTTCAGGCTTGTGTCTTCGGTTCTGTGCTTCTCAGAGTGATGTGAGCTTGCAGCTGCTTCTTCCTTTTAACTGCTAGTGGGGGTGTGACTTGAAGCACATCCTAGATCTGACCAACCACTGCCTATCCAATACATACTTCACCTACAATGGACAAAAATAGGACCCATGGGATCACCCCTCTCACCTGTCATTGCAAACCTCAACATGGAACATTTTGAAACACAAGCTCTGGAAAAATATGATCACAAACCCAAACTCTGGTTCAGATACGTAGATGACACCTTCATAATCTGGCCACATGGGAAAGAAAAACTGAACAACTTCCACACACATCTCAACAGCCTACACCCCAAAATACAATTCACCTTGGAAACAGAAGCTAACAATCAACTTCCCTTCCTAGATGTCTTGGTATACAAAAAATTCAATGGCTCCCTAGGACACACCATCTACCAGAAGAAAACACATACAAACCACTACATGCACTCTCACACCACCACCCAGCACAGATCAATTCCATAGCCGAGACACTCATCTCTAGAACAAAATGCTTAGCTGACGAACAACAGCTAAAAACTGAACTACACACTCTCACCAATGTATTAACAGCCAATGGATTCCAAAGAAAGAAGATTACCCACCTAATCCAAAAGAAACCCCAACCAAAATCCAAGAGAGAGAACAAGAGAACGGCAAAGCCTTCCTCCCATATATAAAAGGCACTACAGACAAAATCAGCAAGATCCTCCAAAAACACAACATTAAAACAGCATTCTGCACAAACAGAAAAATATCCACCATCCTAAGAAACCCTAAAGACAAAATCGAGTTAGAAAACCAAGGAATATATGAAATCCCTTGCACTGCTTGTCCCATCACATACATTGGATAAACTAACAGAAGAATAAGTGCACGCATTGAAGAACATAAGAACTCAATCAAAAAAGAAGAACCGACCTCTTCCCTGGTCCAACACCTCAAAGCCACAGGACATGAGATTGACTTTAAAAATACCAGAACTATCGCCAAAACCGAACACTTCAACAACAGAATAATCAGAGAAGCCATAGAGTTAGAAAAACGCCCACACAGCATGAATAAACGAGATGACACCTCCCGCCTACCAGCCATCTGGAAACCCACCCTCGTGAACAGACGAATACCTAACATGAAGACTGACACCAGACCCACACCCATGAGGGCCACACAAGATGCCACCACCACACTTCCACATAGAAAGCAGACTCACACCCACACAGAAGATGAGACACGACCATGGACCAGAAGCTGCACTGCAGCTGCATCACTACCCACTTCAAACCCCTCCGAGCCATACATGAAGCAAACTGATACCCACCATGAAGATGCGGCACGACCACAAACTCGAAGCCAAACAGCAGGATCACAGCTCACCAGCTCAAATCCCCCAGCAACTAAGACTAACCTGAGCATAACCAAGCCCCCACCAACAGAACACGCCTCCAGCCAATCAGAACATGGCCAACCCCCCAACCAATCAGAACACAGCCAAACCCCCACCCAATCAAGTCACACCCCCATTAGCAGTTAAAAGGAAGAAGCAGCTGCAAGCTCACATCACTCTGAGAAGCACAGAGCCAAAGACACAAGCCTGAAGATGATGAATGAGACTTCATCGAAACGTTGCCTAGATATTTCCAGTCTTACGCAGGAGAAAACCCGAATAACCAAAGATCCACATACAAATACCCGCGAGAACCTCATAAATATATATATTTATGACGGATGGAGAAGCGTGGTGGTTAAATCTTCGCAGGCGCCCCAACGACCTCAAAAGAGGTCACGGGATAGGTGAGGTGAGGATATATATATATATATATATATATTTCTTCCTTCACTTTTAACTATCATAATCTTTAATCCCTTGCATAACAGCTTTTAAACACAGTCTATTTCTAAAGGCAGACTCTCCTAAAATTAACTCCTGAGTCTATTTTTCCAATGATATCCTTCAATATGTCCAAAGTTAATACATTTTGCTTCATTGTTTATATATAAATCAGTGACTGTTCTCTTTTAATTGTAATCTTTAGTTCCTTCCAATTTCTCCTTGTTCATTTTTTTAAAAAAACTTATATTATGTTTTCCCCATGGAACTCAAAACAAAAAATGTAATTAGCTAAGACTTGAAGAGAACATTTGGTGCTGACCAACTTTTCAGTCCAAAGGTTTCTAATAGCTAAAAAGCAATTAAGAAGCAATTTCTGAAAGTGATTAGAAAAGGAAATATGCAAATCCAGCATCCTTTCAAAGGCAACAGTCTTGGTTTGATCAAGATGGCTCTTCACTCATCTTCTAGACCAGGGGGGTCAAATTGGCAGCCCGCAGGCTGGATGTGTCATGTGCAAGCCATGCCCACCCTAGTTCTACAAAGGGGGAAAATGTTGTGATACATCATGTAATGGCAACGTGACACTGTGAGTTTGACACCTAGATCATTCAGGTATTCAGGCAGATCCAGAAGAGTAGTGCTAAAAAGATAACTAACCCCATTCCTATTGACCATCAGTACCTGCCAAGATCCAGCCACTCCTGGGTAAACTTTGCCTCCTGTAAGGAAATTATGTATGTGGATGAAAAACAGGAAAAGTAACAGTAGTTGGTTCCTACTGGTTCAGAGCAAGTATCCTCCTTGAAAGTTCTTGAGAATAAAAGAAGCAAGATCCTAGTACTGATTATACTCTCTGTCAAGAGTCACCCCCCTTTTGCCATATCTGATTTCCTTCTTAGCACTCTAACAGATAATCCAAACACAAATGTCTTTGATCTCTGATTTAATAATACTTAGAAGAAATGGTCCGTTTTCTCATGCTTTTTCAGGGCAAAAATTTGACTTGATTTATTTGTGAAGGTGGAACCATTTGCATATATTGATTACATTGATAAATGCTGGTAGCCTTTTTATCAGTGTGAGAAATTATGGTCGGATAGAAAATATTACTATCCACTAACAATCCACCAAAACGTCTTTACTGAGTCCTACCTAAATCTGGTTCCAACAAAAAACATAGAGATTCATACTTCTGTAGTGGTATGTCCATTTTCCTTGCAGAGTTCCGGAAACAGAAATTCTAGGACATGCTTAACCTTCTCTCAAAATGTGTGGGAGAAATGAAGATAGTTCTTGTCATCATAATTAACAACCTTTTAGTACCTAAAATATGATATGAATTGTGAATGTCATTATGTGCCTACCTGCTAGAACAATTATCCTGGAATATTTATTCAGTTCAGTTGAGATAAGACAGAATTAAAGATTTTACTGCTATTATTATGTCATGTTAATATTTGTAGTGGACATGAGCAGTTTAGTTTAACAATCACTGAGACATTACTAGTACATAAAAAGAAAAGGCACAAAATATTAGAATAGTAAATTGGATTTCACAATATTTTTCATGAATAACTTGTACTTAATAAATATTGACAGTACAATCTCATCATTTTCAAGCTAGTTCAAGGAGTACAGATGGTGTAGCTACCTATCCAGTGTTGCAGAACACAAGTTTGGCTCTTGCTAATTCTGCTTCTTTCCCTTGTTTCTCTGCCCAGCTGCTCTTAAGTTAGCAAAATTTTCTATACATTGCATGGCGCTTTGAAAGTCAGGTATCAGTGGCATGTTCTGATGTTGTTTACGACAGAAGTGTATGAATAGAGTTATTTTATAGTTTAGTCAGTAGGTAGCAATCATGAATGTCCTACTATATTTGTGTTCCTTTTAGTAGTTATAATAAAATTCTTGTCTTGCTTATTTTATACTAAAATTTACATTACAGGACCTAGTAATTTTTCTCCTGCTCTTTTATTTTCTGCCTCCTAAGGACTTTCAAAACAATCCATCATCTGTCATTCAATTTAGTAATCTTACAATCCTATTCTGAATCCTGATGTAGTAACACAAACAGAAGCACAGGAGAGGGACTTTTTGTAAAATTGTGTCCTCATCCTAGATTAGCTGTTTGTAGGGAACCATGGAGATGACTTTGAGGAAAATATTCAGAAGCCCTTACAGAAATAAAAGCTGCACAAATATAAATCCTGGGAAAGGGGAAAGTATTAGAAAGCAATTTGGAAAGGAAAAATAATCAGGCTTGCAAGATTCTGCTCCATAATTGTAGCCTTCTGGCAGAGAAAGTATCCTTTAAGAGACCGATAAGGTTTTTTTTTTTTTAGATTGAGGAACAAGCAGATGATCTTTCCTGGTGGTCTGAGTGCACTCATAGATATCTTGCATCTGATATCTTGCAAGATAGAACATACTCTTCGAATGTATTTATTTTTATTTATTTATTTATAGGACATGCATGGCTGCCTACCTCACATAATGATTCTAGGCAGCTCACAACTATCAAAGATAAACAGAAGTATCCTTACGAGCTCAGCTCCCAAATATCTCAATGCTGGAGGAAGAACAAGGTCTTCATGGTCTGTCTGGAAAGCTAAAAGGTTAGAGATCCCTTTCATCTCAAGTGGGAGGTTATCCCAAAGGGCTGGGGCAGCCACCAAGAAGGCAGAGTTGACCATATTTGAAGGCATGTATCTGGAATAGGTCTATCCCAGGGCTGTCAAACTCGTGGGTCGGATGCATCACACGCTGGCCATGCCCATGCCTGGTTTAGTGAAGGGGAAAAAAGTCATGTGACAATGCGAGTTTGACACCTCTGATCTATCTAATCTGGTGAGGTGAGCAGATACTGTCTCACGGAAACAATTGAAAAGACTCAAGAATCTTGAAAATCTGATGTTCTCACATGACAGTGTAACTATTGAAAATCCTGATGTTCTTTGTCCTCTTATAAGTGTGATATTACATGATATGCAGAGTAGCGCTAAAGGACCAGAAATGCAGAACTATATATTATAACATATTTAGCACTTCCTTCTTTTGGCCTTGAAACTTCCAACCAGGCTAAGAACATCAAGGGGGCTTGCATATTTCTGCAATGATTTCCAGGAACTCCTGCAGCTGTATTCCCTCTTCCATCAGCTGAAGTGGAGAAACTGCAATTAAAGAATTCCTGCAGACTTTAGCAAATGTTAACAATATGGCCAGGGATGCCAGAAACTAAGCAAATTAAGGGTGAAATGTTTTAAAAGAATATATAAAAAGAAAATAATAGCTTATAATTGTTATGGACTAAGCCAGCACAGCGATACAACCCTCAACAACTTTACTTTACAGCAGGCTTGTAATCCTGCACTTCTCATTGGCCCGTAGATAGCGAGTCGTGATTGGTTGGTTTTGGCCAGTCTGATTGGCTGTTAACGGGCCCCCCTGATTGGATGCTTGTGAAAGCGGTAAACTCAATTCATTGGTTGTTTTGATGGCAGCCAGCTCTATAAAAGAGCTGCTGCCCCCCAAGTATTTTGCTCTGTTCTTTCTTGTTAATAAAGAGTTGAAGTCACCGTTCGATGTCTCATTTCCGTTCCTTGTGCCCATGCCGAGGATTTAACACTGGCGACGAGGATGGGATTAGGAGACGATAGAGCTAACAAAGTACTCATCGAACAAGACAGAGCACATGGTGAAGAGCGCACGCAACAAACGGCAAGATGACCAGCGGCTCCATACCACCGCTCCATTCGACCCAGCAACTGAAGACTGGGACTTGTATATAGATTGCTTCCAGATGTTCCTGGAAACCAACAATTTAAAAGATGCTATGCCTGGCAAGAAACGAGTGGTGTTCCGGACTCATTGCAGTCCCGCCGTTTTTAAAATGGCTAAAGCACTAGCAAAACCGGCAGAAGTGAAGACCATGGATTGGGATACCCTCGCCCCAATCCTCCGGGCCCATTATGCACCCGCAGTACCTACACTGATATAAAGACACAAATTTTACCAGAGGGACCAACGGAAGGACGAGAGCGTTGGAAATTTCGTAGCCGACCTCCGGAACCTAGGAGGCCTTTGTGGTTTTGCAAACTTAGAGGAAGCCCTAAGAGACCGAATAGTTCAGGGATTAAATGTACCACATGTGCAGAGTAAGCTGATGGCGAAAGGCAACATCAGCCTTACAGATGTCATCACCGATGCTACTGCCGCAGAAGCAACCAGGAAGTCAGCCACTCGAATGCACCGAGCAAACGCACTGCTATGCCAACTCACCAACGAGAGCCCGCTCACCACTGAGAAGCACGCTACCACTACCCACCACGAAGACCTCAAGTCATCCTCAGACAGTGAGGAAGAGGAGGTCAACCAGCTCTGCTTGGAATGAGAGCAAAGGAACCAGAGACATCTGCGCCTATGTGCTGATTGCAGGGCAAACCACCCACGATCGGACTGCAAATTCCTCGATGCACTCTGCCGTACCTGTGGAAAAAGAGGCCACATCGCGAAGGTCTGCAGAAGCAGACGAGAGTCCAGTCCCAACCGAAAGAGAGAACAACCTCCGTCGGGAGATAGGCAAACCTCCTGAGAACCAGGACCGTCTGAACCACCAATGGAACAACCACCACTACTACAGAAACCAAGCACCTGCCTCTTCAACGAGACGAGAAGAGGCCCACCAAACCATTATTATCGGCCACGCTTCATCGTTTGATGCAAGAAAGATCCGCGTAAGGGTGACTATTGAGAATCGACCGTGCGTGATGGAAGTCGATTTGGGATCATCCCTATCGATGGTATCCTGGAAAACCCTCAAATAGCTGATCCCTGCCATCTGCCGCCAGCACCTCAGCACGCAACGAATCATCCTGAAAGACTACCAGGGAAACAGAATTCCAGTTGTCAGTTCCAGCAACGTCCAAGTATCCTTTAAGGACCGCACAGCAACGCTTTCCCTGACAGTCGTCAATCGTGACTGACCCAGCTTGTTAGGGTTACAGAGGTTTGCCTTACTCAGGATTGAACTAGCCGGCATACACCAAACCAGAAACGACAACTGGGAAGAAGCTCTCATCCAGGAATTCCAGGACGTGTTCACAGGAACATTACGCAAGTACAAGGGGACCCCTATATCATTTAATCTCAACCCCAATGTAGCTCCCATTCGGCTTTAGCCTCGTCAGGTACCTTTTGCCTTAAAACCGAAGATCAACGAGCAGCTAGATAAACTGATAGCCCATTGGAACCGATTGACCACGCCCTCTGGGAAACCCCGATAGTAACGCCCATGAAGTCAGATGGTTCGTTAAGAATTTGTGGGGATTACCGGGCCACCCTAAATCATGCTCTTCAACAGAGTGCTTACCCAGTACCGGTGGTTCAACACCTTCTTCATTCCCTGGTTGGCGGAAAAATATTTGCGAAATTGGACTTAGCTCAGGCGTACCAGAAACTACCTGTAGACGCAGCAACTGCAGAAGCCCAGACAATGGTTACACATAGAGGCGCTTTCAAGTGCAATAGACTCCAATTCGGAATAAGCGTGGCACCGGGCATTTTCCAAAGTTTAATGGAGAGACCATTACAAGGAATAAAAGGCGTCGTGCCTTATTTTGACGATGTCCTAATAGCTGCCCCCACTCAAGAGTTATTAGTACAACAACTCAGAAAAGTTCTTCAGAAATTCAAAGACACTGGTCTGAAGGTAAAAAGAGACAAGTGTCAACTTTGTACGGAGAAAGTGGAGTTCCTGGGATACCTTCTTGACAGACAGGGAATCCACCCCACCGAAAAAAAGCTAATCACAATCAAAAAAGCCCCAAGACTTAGGAATAAGACAGACCTCCAAGCCTTCCTGGGACTCATTAACTTTTATAACATCTTCTTACCCCAGAAGGCAACCATAGCCGAGCTCCTACATAGACTTCTCGATAAAAAGGGTTCCTGGGTCTGGGAACGGCGTGAAGAGAAAGCGTTCCAAGGGATAAAAGACCTCTTAACCTCTGATGCTGTATTAATGCAATACAACAAGACTCTACCTTTGACGGTTACCTGTGATGCCTCACCATTTGGAGTGGGGGCCATCTTAAGCCATGTCCTACCAAATGGAAATGAGGCACCTATTGCATTCTTTTCGAGAACTTTGTCTAAAACCGAAAGGAACTATAGTCAACTTGATAAAGAGGCCCTCACTATTGTATCTGCAATTAAACGTTTCCATGAATGGGAGACCCTTTACCATAATTACAGACCACAAGCTGCTACTTGGTATCTTGGCGGGAAACAAACAACTCCCCATATCTTATCACCAAGAATGACACGTTGGCCAGAATTTTTAGCTGCCTATGATTACCAATTGCAACACCGCCTGGGGAAAACCATTCCCCACGCTGACGCTTTGAGCTGCTCTCCACTACCAGACATTATAGAGGACCCTGCTACAACCTTAGCCATATTGCAAATCGAAACCCTCAAATCGCTGCCACTGACCACTCGAGACATCGCCTTAGAGACAAAAAAGACCCTGTTTTGGCATGAGTCCTCAGCTGGGTAGAATGGGGTTGGCCGGTCAGCACAACCAGTGACACATTCAAGCCATTTAGGAATCGTCAAACAGATCTATTCTCCCAGAAAGGCTGCATAGTATGGGGAGACAGAGTCATAGTCCCGGAGAAATTACAATATAGGAAATTGAAAATGCTGCACGATGGACATCCAGGCATCGTGCGGATGAAGGCATTAGCCAGGAGTTACGCATGGTGGCCTGGCTTAGATAAACAGATAGAGAACTAGGTAGCAAAATGCAGCAAATACCAGGAGACTCGCTCCGCTCCTCCAAAGACTCCCCCAACTCAGTGGGAAATGCCTCGAGGTCCTTGGTCCCATATCCACATCGATTTTGCGGAACCCACAAGAGGACACACTTTCCTCCTAACAGTGGATGCCTATTCAAACTGGCTCGAAGTCCACAAGATGAAAAGCACCACCACAGATGCAGTCACTAAAAAACTGAATAAACTATTCGCTACCCACAGACTTCCAGATGTCCTGGTCTCCAATAATGGCCCCCAATTCACTGCCCTGCCATTCGAACAATACCTTGCAGATCGGGGCATCCGCCATGCTTTAACATCGCCAGCTCACCCTGCGGCCAATGGTAGGGCTGAGCGAATGGTTCAATTTGTAAAACAGACCTTGCACAAAATGGACCACGGCGACATTGATGACAAAATAAACCGGATGCTTCTTCTCCAGCACATAACCCCAAACAGCACCACGAACAAAACCCCAGCTGAACTCCTGATGGGTTGCAAACTTCGCTCGCATCTCGATCGCCTCCACCCAAACTACACGCCGGAACAACCCCTGGGATCCAGCAGCAAGTGTCGGGCATTCCAGGAAGGCGACCTCGTGTTTGCGAAAAACTTTTTGGGTGACCCATTATGGATCCCCGCGACAATAACGCAACTTACGGGATCCCGATCCTATTGCCTACAAACTGCAGACGGTAAGATGTGGAAACGCCACATAGACCAACTCCATTCCAGATTAGCACCGGAACCTCTAGCTGGGGGGGAAGGAACATTGAGGAGGCCGAAGAAGAAATGATAATCGAAACCCAACAGCCCACACAACCAACCAGGGGGTACTCACCATCTGAGGGAGAATCGAGCCAGGGAGCGGCCTCGCCACGTGACAGCGCTGCGATGGAGGCGGATTTAGGGAACCCAGAAGACAGCACTGATGTAAGCAGGGAAAGCAGCTCAGGGCCACAGTCTTCACCATCCAACCTAGCTAGCAGCCCACCAGAACCAGAACCAGGACAGAAACCGGTGGAACAGCACAGGTCAAGCAGACAGGTGAAGCGACCTGCCTATTTGCGAGAATACGTCATCCCATCCCTCAAATGGAACCTAGGGGGGAGGGGTGTTGTGGACTAAGCCAGCACAGCTATACAACCCTCACAACTTTACTTTACAGCAGGCTTGTAATCCTGCACTTCTCATTGGCCCGTAGATAGCGAGTCGTGATTGGTAGGTTTTGGCCAGTCTGATTGGCTGTTAACGGGCCCCCCTGATTGGACGCTTGTGAAAGCGGTAAACTCAATTCATTGGTTATTTTGACGGCAGCCAGCTCTATAAAAGAGCTGCTGCTGCCCAAGTATTTTGGTCTGTTCTTTCTTGTTAATAAAGAGTTGAAGTCACTGTTCGATGTCTCGTCTCCGTTCCTTGCGCCCATGCCCAGGATTTAACAATAATGTTCTCGAAAGATTGACTTTTAACAGTTTATATTAAGTTTCCTGCAATCACATAGGAATCTTAAATCAGACTCATTCATATTAATTAGATTATTTTATTTATTTAAGAATTTTATCTTTCCTGTTTATTTCAAGAATGTTGTAGAATAAACAAGAGGGGGGAAAATCAACAGTAAATGAAAACAATATATGCATGTTATTGAAACACCAGATACTGAGGGAGAATATTTTTTTCAAGCAGCAGAAGCCCCAGAGGAAGACTGTAAAGATCTGAATAACTTCTATAGCATAAATAAAAAAAGATGTGTAAATTAAGAACATTCCCTTCCTCCCTGGTGCAGAAAAACTGTACCATGTGGAGCTCCCTAAAGAAAAGATTCAGAATTATTCCAAAAATGACCAACATAATGGATCTCCGTCAAATGGTCCCTTGCTAATATGAGGATGATAAGTACAGATCAAATCTTACAGATAAAATTCCCTCATCACTCTAGGTGCAATCTTATCAGTCCCCTAGTGAAGTAGTTAATTAAAAATGTAGACTCCTTATTATCTTGCCATTTAAATTTGTGCTTGCAGTTGTCTTAATGAATTTGCTTACATAAGGAAAGCATGCCAGAATAATTAATGCTCGGTGTGGTGAATTTTCATTGGTGAATAAAATGTCCATGCTTTAATGTATTAGTTTCTTGGAGCACTGAGCTCTGTTGTAAAATGAGCAGACACAAAGCTAATATGAAATTATAAGTCAGAGATCATAAGAAATGAGAGAAGCTACTGGGGACAAAATCACCTCTAATTCACTGCATTGGATCACAGAAGATTTAGATCATGACTAACTGAAAATATAATTATAGAGAGAATCATAGTTATCCCACTGCAACAATGGAAATTCTGTTTGTGATTTAACTGTATATACTTATTATTCTGGACATCAAAAGACTTAAATATCCAAGAGGAAAAATATATTTTGTTTTCTACTGAAAGAAAAGAGAAAATGAAAGTGCTTTATTATGATTATGTTGAACAAACTGTAGGATAAATTTATTTCTATCCTAATTTATGTAGTTGATGCAGTTAAATTGTCCAGGATAGGATTCAAAATAGCACTGAAGGAGAAGAAACCAGAAAGAGGAGAAATTAGAAATAAAAATGTGAAAAGGCAAAAATCCTCATCTATGATAGGAAACCTAAAAGGACCTATAGATAGGCATCCAATCTAACAAATGACATACTTTAAAAATGTGGGGATTAATTTTATACCCCTCTGCATACTGAAACTGTACCTATAACTAGCCCCAGCTCTGTCTGCTACTGACACAATGTGTTTGCCTCAATAGCCTGGATGAGATGCCACTTTTAAAAGAAATATATCAAAAATATTCCTCTGGGTCAGGGGTGTCAAATTCATGTTGTCATGATATCATCACGTGATGTATTGGGACTTTACCCCTTTTGCTAAACCAGGCGTGGGCATGGTCAACATGTAATGCATCGAGCCCGCAGGCTGGGAATTTGACAGCCCTGCTCCAGGTGAAGACACAAACCCAATAGTGCCAGAGTATACTGAAAATGGTGTGAGATGTTGAAAGTTATGGATCAACAACATCCAAAGGACTTCATCAACCCTGCTTCAAGTACTATATATTTGGCTATTTTATATGTTACAGAAAAAAATGCAGAAATGGACTCATGCATTATGACATCTGAATAATAAGAAAGCTATCTGAGAGCAATAACTCATAATTATTTAGATATGTTGGAAACAATTTGGAAGCCCAGACAGGATATGGATAGAAGGAAAAAGTGCTGAATTGGTATAGGATAATAATCAAAAGGAAAAACCTCTTGATTGTTTTGCTTCTGTCTTCTCCCTACCTGGTCTTTGTTTTGCCGATGAGGAAAGCTCCTTTCTTCTCCTATATTATAGCCCCTAGAACAGGGGTGTCAAACATCATCATGTTTCCCTTTGCTAAACTGGGTGTGGGCATGGCTAGCGCATGACGCATCCAGCCCATGGGCCAGGAGTTTGACAGCCCTGCCCTAGAGCCTAATCCAGAAGCAAAATTCATTTCCATTTCCATTTCCAAATAAAAGAGATAAGCAGATATATTGATGGGACTAATAAATGCATACCTATGTATGCAATCATATATCTTACTAGATTGATAGACTGCTGAGCTTTAGGTATGAAATTATGCATATATAGAAGTTATGTTTGTGGACTGGGAATAAGGATGCTGGATCTGTTACTCTTTTCCCTTTAATGTACCAATTTTCAAAGTACTGTTGTTCAGCGGTGTGGTGGGCTAGAGGTGATGATGCTCACCTCTCACTTGGAAGGTTGAGAGTTCAATCCTATGTAGTGGCAGATGTTTCACTCCTAGGGCACAAAGAAAATACTCCTCATAGGCGTCAGGAAGGGCATTTAGGCAGTAAATGCTCAACTCCATCCAATCTCCCTGACTCTACCCTGAATTAAGGGACTACAGAGTCATAAAAAGAGAGGGTTTTTTTAAAAGTACTTTTGTACAATGGTTATCAAAAATAATAGGGAAACATTTAAGATGCATTATTTGGGCATTTGTGTCCGGCTTCAGAAACTAGGAAGGGTTGGGCGTTGTTAGTGCTTGGTTGGGAAAATGCAAAAAAAATTAAACTTGATATTTGTTTGCAAATTGTGAAGATACTCTGGAAGAAAGCATTAGTCACTTCTATATTGCTGCTGAGCAATATATGGTGTGCCTTGAATTCTAAAAAATAAAAGTAGTATATAAACCAGACAACAAAAGAAGAAGACCATAAGTGTTTATCAAAAGCAAGATTCAGGAGAAACAAAAAACCACCCAGAAAAGTTCTCAAGGCTGGTTTACTTCTGACCAACAGCCCCTTGATTAAATCTTATCTTGTTCACATTCACTTAGCCTGACATTAGACATAGGCAATGTTCATGAGTATAAATAATTTCATTAGAATTAGAGGCAGATAAGTAGTGAAAATAGCTGCAAGGTTATGGCAATAGCAATAGCACTTATATAATGCTTCACAGTGCTTTACAGCCTCTCTAAATGGTTTATAGAGTCAGCATATTGCCCCCAACAATCTGGGTCCTCATTTTACTGACCTTGGAAGGATGGAAGGCTACATTAACCTTGAGCCTGGTGAGATTTGATCTGCCAAATTGCAGGCAGCTGGCAGGCTGCAGAAGTAGCCTGCAGTACTGCACTCTAACCACTGTGCCACTGCGGTTCTTAATATGGCAGGATCTGAATCAAATCTGCCTTCCATTTGCAGTCTTTCTGTTTTCCTTCATCGTGGTTGTTTTTTTCCCCTCACTGTGTACACAGATTTGCTAAATTGAAAAAGAAAACTAGACAATAAAAGTTATTTTTTCCTTGAAAACATAAATGCAGCAACTTATTTTTTAAATGAAGTATTTAAAAAGCTACGAGATCCTACCTTCATACTAGAAAATTGTTCTGCGAATGACAAAGCAGCATTAAATTATAGCAGTAGGAATCTCAGTGCTAATAAACAGTCTTGTGCATAATAGAAAACATTTTAAAATTCATAACTCATTAAAGAGGGGATCAGTGAAGGCCTTCTCATCTGTACAAGATAGGTGGAAGGAAAAAGAAGACTGCATTTGAATGCTATTAATCTTGTGCCATGGATAAATTATTATAGCATATTCCATCATTGTCGTACTGAAAAGGTGCAAAAATTTATCTTCAGTTTTATCCCCTCATTGGGAAGCAGGCATCATCCCACAGTTTGATAACCTAGGAAAGATAATGATTATACCATTTGAGCATTGCCAGGGTCTGAATAATTGGAGCAGTCTATAAATATTGTTAAATAAATAAAATGAAAAAGTTCCAGGTATAGATAATGCCAGAAAGTGCTAGAAACTGAATTTCTTCATATATGATCTGAAAATGGAGAGGGAAATAGCAGGGTTTGTAAATCCAGTTAAATGCTTAACTCCTCCATCTAGTAGACGGTGCAGCTATTTCTTTACAATTTAATTGCTGTTCTGCAAACTACTGAGGTCCTGTCCATGTTTTGCATAAATCCATAAAAGGAAATCCCATCTTATTCTAGTGTCCACATACTCCAGGGGTATCAAACTGGTGGCCCACGAGCCAGATGTGTCAATGCAGGCTACACCCACCTCAGCTCTGCAAAGGCAAAAAAATGTCATGATATATCACATGACATCAGGTGACACGATTGAGTTTGATACCTGTGACATACTCAGACCTGTTTATAAACACTTTCACACGTTATATTTGGGATCTGAAAGGAATCTTGAAGTGCATTTTCCTGAAAGCCTATTCAAGCTTAACCCTGATTGGGACTGCTGAATTATGGACTGAATTTGTATTCAACTAAATTTGTTTATGATTCCTCATTGGATGTTATGCTGAACTTGAAGCCTTCTTCTTTCTTAAGCAAAATCTCTACAGTCCAGATTAAGATCATGAGCAACATTTCTTCACAGAAAGGCTTCCTCATGGTAGGTTCCACTGAATGGGTCAATGACTCTGAATATTGGACATTTCTAGTCCATCCCTGAAGAGGTATACTCACTCTGAGCAGCTCAGGTGATGAGCTGCTCCCCTTTTATAACTCTTGAAGAGAGTTTTCTACAGTCAGGATATTAAAGACATATATGCAAACATCATGACTCTGTTATTTTATCCAGATTTATCTGAAGAAGTATGTTTGTTTAGAGCTTTTTGATCAGGGGTAAACCTGATGCGTCAGTTGTTCCCCAATAAATTCTGTTCTATACAAGTACTTCTTTAACTAACCACAATGGTAAATCCAGGAAGAATCAAGCACATATGTTATATCTAGGCAAACCACTCATTTACAGAGTGAATGTGCTTTATATGTATGTATAAATTCTCTCTCTCTCCCTCTCCCTCTCAATACTTTTTAGATTTTGCATTTTGTTTTGGAGTCATCCTCACTGCACCAAGTACTGTATATAGGTCAAATACACAAGGTGAAAATATTTTTCCCGTTTGCTGTTTCATTTATTATCTTGTTTATGGTAGAAGACCTGGTATACTAATTACCTCACTAATTACCATGCTAATAAAAAATCTACACAGGAACCTGATGACCTAGAAGTTTGCTGTCTTGCTTCAGTGATTAAACTATTCCACCCTGCTAAACACCATATTTTATGTTCTTGTCTAGTATTTATCGCCTATCCTCACTCAGCAGATTTGAACATTTCCTTCAGGAAGGTTACAGCTTAATAATGGTTGTGATTTATAAATCATTTTTCTGCATTACTCTGTTTCCTTTCTTATGCTTGACTGGCCTTATATGGTCACGAATCATTCTCTGTCACATTGTAAAGTGGAAAGAAGTCATAACTTTTTAACAATGCTTTAGAAGAATGATTTGTTTTTCATGAGTAATCCAGGTCTCAACTTTCTAACTCCTATAGGATTGCTACTTCTGTGCAACCAACCATAATAATAATATATAGAACTTAAATGCTACTCAATTCTCAATGGCTCTGGGTGGCTCATAATAATCAAAGAAATTACAATAAAACCAATAAAACCTAAAAGATAAAAATAAAATATGACAAGTGTGATGAAGTGAGGGCTCTCACTCTCCTGTGCCAAAAAGTTGGGTAAAGAGGCAGATTTTCAAAGTTCTTCTAAGCAACAGCAAAGAAGGGAGAAACCTCGTTCAGAGGGCAAGCACTGCTACAGCAAAGGGGCACTTTGGAGGTGTCAATAGATGGCATTGTTTAATTAAAAGAAACCCAGAGTGCACTAATCCTGCAGAATTAAAACAGCTAGTCACATATTATGGGAGATAGATGATCTCTCAAAGAACCAGGGTCTATGTTTTGTAGGACTTAGAGAAAACAAACAAACCAGCACCTTGAATCACACTGAAAAACAAACCAGAAACCAATGCAGCTTGGAGACGAGCTGGTGGAAACACTGAACTTCAAACTCTTTATTTACATATTATGACTGCTCAGCTCAAAGGCTGCTCAAGCCTTACTTATATAGGCAACTCATTAACTACTCAACCAATAGCGAACCTGGAGCGCTAGCTCCTTTTAACCAATAGGAATGGTTTGCTAGTGGCCAATCGGGTGCCTCCAAACAGGCCAATCCAATCGGGCCATCAACAGCCAATCAGAAGTGCAGGGCCAGAACCCTGCACTAGACTTCAAGCTTTATGATAACTTTATTGGTATTATGCATTCACAACATTTGCTGCCTGGATGACTTTGGGCCAGTCACTCTACTCAGGTCCAGTTCACCTCACAAGTTGTTGTTGTGGAGAAAATAGGAAGAGAAAGGAGTACTGGTATATTTGCCACTTTAAATTATTTATATAAAAACAATAATGATGGGATAAAAACATGCCCCCCCCCCCTCAAAAGGGGGAAAAGGTCTTGCAGGATCTGATATAATCTAAGGTTTGGAAGAAAAAGGTCAAGTCAAATGTAACTAATAACCTGTTTTGAAGCTCCCTAGAATAAACCATTATTCTTATGTGAAGCAGACAGAATTTATGTCTGCTACTTTGATATGTTGTTACCCTTTGTTGTATAGTATAATATACTGTATAAAAGTATATACAGAGGATTTATTTATAGGAAATAAGTTCATCTAGTTTCCTTTAATGTTGTTTGTTTAGTACTTGGACATGGTCGGAGTAAATGGAGACAGCCTCTGAATGTGAACTTTCAGCTCTTTATTGCATAGTGACTTCTCAAAACAATAACAGTGAACTCTGCCTTATATAGGCAACCTTTGTGAGAATTGTCCAATAGCGAGCTATGAACGCTAACTCTTTAAACCAATAATAATCCTCTGTTAAGGGCCAATCGGATTCCTAAGAACTAACCAATCCGATCTGGCCACCTAACAGCCAATCAGAAGTGCAGGGCCAGAACCCTGCACTTTACCTCAAGCTCATACTTTATTAACTATGGTACATACACAACACCCCTTCCCCCTGGCTTCTTAAATTACGGTGTAGTTATATAGTCCTTGAAATAGGACGGTTGTCTTTTAAGTCTTTCGGATTTTCGTTGGACTGGTTGATTGCAGTCCTGTTGAGGTAGATTGCTGTTTGGCAGTGGCTCTGCTTCTTGCTCAGGTGCAATTTCTTGCGGTGCAAACAATTCTCCTTCCTGCTCCATTTCCTGAGTCTCACTTGATTCGTCGCTCCCTTCGAGCAGGTTCCCTGGAACGTCATCTTCTTCTGTACCTCCCCCCCCCTCGGTTTGGTCATGGGGGAGTTGTTGACTGGCCATTGTGAGTCGTGACCGAAATTGGTCGATATGTCGTTTCCATAGTCTATTGTCACAGCATTTCACTACATAGGATTTGGGGCCGGTTACTCGCACTACCGTTGCCTCTATCCATAACGGCTCACCCGATAAGTTTCGTGTGTAAACGTGGTCTCCTACCTGGAAGGTGCGATAGCAGCCACTGGATCCTATTGGCTTTTCCGGTTCATAAGCAGCGTGCAACCGGTTGAGGTGGGAATGGAGTCTTTGTCCCATCAGTAGTTCCGCGGGAGTTCTGCGGGTGACGCTATGTGGAGTTATGTGTTGCAAAAAGAGAATTTGGTTGACCTTGTCATCGATATTGTCATAGTCCATTTTTTTCAAGGTCTTTTTAACAAATTGGACCATGCGTTCTGCTCATCCATTGGTCGCAGGGTGCACAGGCGAGGTGAGCGCATGGTGGATGCCACGGTCAGCGAGGTACTGCTCGAACATTAGTGCCATAAACTGTGGCCCGTTATCGGACACCAGGACGTCAGGCAACCCGTGGGTTGCAAAGAGTCTATTTAGGATCTTGATCACTGCTTCAGACGTTGTGGCCATCTTACGAGGAATTTCTAACCAATTGGAGAGTGCATCGACTGTCAGCAGGAAGGTATATCCTTTGGTTGGCCCCGCGAAATCCAGGTGGATTCTGGACCAGGGTTCACATGGCATCTCCCATTCAGTAGGCATGGCTTTTGGTGGGGCGTTATTGGCTTGTTGGCAATTGGCACACGCTTTGACCCACTGCTCGATTTGCCGGTCCATGCTCGGCCTCCATGCGTGGTTTCATGCGAGCGCTTTCATCCACACGATGCCGGGGTGGCCCTCGTGCAGAAGTTGTAGCAGCATCTTCCGGAGTCGTTCTGGGACAACGACTCTATCGCCCCAGATGACACAGCCTTTTTGGGAAAAAAGTTCAGTCTGTCTTGCTTTAAATGGCGCGAAGTCATCTGGGACTTGGTCCAATGGCCATCCGCATTCCACCCAGTTGCGCACAATGCAATATATTAGCAGAAGTGGTTTTTTCAGTAGAAAAAAATCACTATTTTCTATTATCTTTCAACCTCTCTAGGTCCTCAAAACTGGTCTGGGACTTTCAAAGATTTTTGTTTTGTAGATGCAAGATATATATGGAGAATAGTAGGACTGTGTGAGTGAAAGTCAGAATAACAGAGTTGGAAGGGACCTTGGAGGTCTTCTAGTCCAACCTCCCTACTCAAGTCAGAAACCCTGTACATCAACTAAAAAGATGCTCCTTTGGTCTATTTAGCTGTCAAAAAAAGGGAGTGGGGGAAAACAAGGCATTCTTGAAATGCCTAGATAATCACCTCTGTATCCCAAAGTTGTCGGAGCATAAGAAGGTTATTGGAGGGTATGATGGATGACTCTTGGAGACAGATGTGTCCCATTGGAGAAGTCACATCCAGGGGGGTGGAGGGGGAAATGTATGATGTGATTTAGTATCAGCTGCACCCAGCAACATGCCAACATGACAATTTCTAATAAACCAATTTACTTTTTCTGAGATGCTGCTAGAGACTTTTGCTTTGAATGAAGGTGGATTTGTTGGAGCCCTGACATTTTAAACAAATGGTTGTCCAATGTCTTCTTAAAAGCCTCCAGTGTTGGAGCACCCACAATTTCTGGAGATAAACCATTCCATTGATTAATCGTTCTCTCTGTTGAGAAATTTCTCTTTTATTCTAGGTTGGTTCTCTCCAATCGCTCTGATATTAATGAATAGCTTTGTGGACTTGTTTGGTTTGTCAATATTTTCTTTAGGGGATCTTATACAACGTATCTCCTGATGGACAAGTACCAAGTTATTGTGTAACTTTAAATGTACATACTTTTAACTGAAAAGTTAATTTCAGTTTCTATTAGGTTTCTTGTACATGATCCATCATCTTTTTAGATCTCTTTAAAATGGATCTCTTCCTCTAATAATATGAGATAGATTTTGAAAATGTGTTTTTTAAAAAGAACATCAGTCTTCTATCAAGTGCTTCCATCACCTGCTTATTTTTATCCTCTAAGCAAAATCTAAATTTAGCATCAAACTAGACAAGATGTTGAATGTGTATTCAACACTTTCCTCTTTTAATTTTTAAAATTGGAACTGGTGAACTTTTCTGCTGGACCAAATAGGACATAGCCAAGAAATATCCCCTGTAGAGTACGCTATCATTCATATCCAATCTATTAGATTAATAATTTGCCACTCCTTTGTGAGTTGAAAGCTGATATTTCTCAAATAATTTCCCCCCCGAATAACAATCTTATAAGATTGTTTGAGCTAAAGGAAGGTGACTAACCCAACATGAGTTTCTATGGTTGAAACTAGATTTTTGGCTATCTCTCCATCCCCTTAGTTCAATGCTGTAAATAACATACAACATCTTTATTGCTTGTTTGTTTTAAAAAATTAAAAATATATTATACATTGGTAATAAGTGTTTTTTTCATTTGCATACACTGTCTAACAGCCAAAAACTGTTACAAAGAATCATATATCTGCTGGTATAATAGCAGATGCTATGCAAGATCATTTAAGTAACAACAACTTGTTACCAGTCGAACAGAAGGCAAATTGATGAAAACAAGTGACACAAATGACTGGTTTTTGATCAATAAAATGGTTGTGGAAATTGTAAAAGAAGAGGGTGTTGCATGTTGCTTGAAAAAGATGCTTGACTCATTATTAAAGAATTGGATATTAGATTACTTGAAAATTACTAGAGTGAGTGATAGCATTTTAAAAAATGTTTAAAAATAGAAAAATGTAGCTGATAGTGAACAGTGAATAAAGTGCTAAATTAATATACACAGAAAAATATTTCAGTGAAATTCACTCTTACCATGATTATTGGTAATATGTTTGATTCCATTGTAAACAATTTGATGGAAAGTAAACATAAGAAAACCAGAGGTAGAGCTGCTTGGCACCGAATGAAAAGAACTGTGTTACTAATGGGAATGTTACTGTGTTACTAATAGAAAATAAGAAAAAGGATAAGTAGTTGGAGTATGAAAACAAAAAAGTCGTAAATGAGAAAAAATGAGAATGGGTAAAAATATTGCCTAATATTTATGGAAAGTATAGGAAATCCAGCATGAATAAAGTCTGGAAAAGTAAAGATATCAGCCTCTCAATCAAATACAGATGAGTCAACACAATAATTTTTCCAAATGTTACTCATGGCTGCAAAAATCCAAGATAAGAAAAGGATGGAGGCCTTTGAACTGTGGTACTGGAGATGACTATCACACATCCCACGGTCTGCAAAAAACACGAAGAGGTCCTAGAATAAACCTCACCAAAAATATCACGTGAAGCCAAGATTGTCAAACAAAAGCTATCATACTTTGGCCATGTCACACAAACTGACTCACTTGAAAAGTCAATCCTATTGGGAGTTATCTGCGGAAAAAGGAGAAGGGGCTATCCTAGCTCCCATTGGCTGAGCACTATAAAGCAGGGGTGTTAAATTGTAAGTTAGATGAAGCTCATAATATTCTTGAAAAAAGAGCGGAGCACTTTGAATAAGAAAAGGTAGTGTGGAAGTCAGCGCATGGAACCAAGGAAGATTTTCAAGAAAATTATGGAAAGATATTTAAATACACCATATTTATGGTATAAATGAGATTTAATTACTTTTTTCCCCCTTACCTCATATTTTAATTTCGTTGGCTTTTGGTTTTCCTTTATTCCTTTTCTTCACTATGCATAATGTTGATTACCTCCAAATAAGAGTACACATTCATCCAAAGTAATCTTTGTTTTTACCTAAATATGATTAAAATAATGAAAAATGCAAATAGGCTTGTGATTCCTTTTCCTACTGTCTTTCTTTCATTTATAGTTATGAAATATTTGCACTTTTTGTAGAATGTTTTCACTTCTGTTTCATATCCTGTTTTCTTCTGGAAACTAGTCGTATTCCACATCACAGAACTGGTATTTTTTATAAAAGCCTTATCTTTTCTTTTACATTTTGAGGACTGGGAAGAAGACAAGGTCAAAAAATGCATGTTTCTCTGCTTCACACCAGGTTGTATTAATAATCTATTTGTTGGTGTGCATTTCAGTGAGTGATGACCAATATTTGAGAGAAGCAGAACATTCAAAAGAAAATGAATTTTGTAGGTTTGGCAGCAGATAGTTAAAATACAGAGAAAGAACTTAGACAGACCTGTCTCCTATATACTTGTTAATACCAGAGACTTTTTGGTTCAAGACATTTTGTTGCCTAAGAGAAGAAAAAGTTTCCTTTCCCAAGTTATAGTTATGTTGTACTTGAAGCTAATAAGGTTATTTATTTTCCTAAGTTTCAGAAGAGATATCTGATTCTCTCCTTTGAGTTGCTCTTAATGTGTCTTCCTTGGGTGCAACTTGAAAGTGCAGAAAAGCTATGGGTATCTAATTCTTATGCTACTTTAAAAGTATTACACAGAAATTCCGTCTTAAAATCCAAAAGGCAAGAGAGCAGCAAGGCAGCCGAAGAGACAATTCCAAAAAAGAAAAAGAGTTTGAGACACCATTGTCTTTTAATGGCTAATTTAAACAGGCCTCCAGATTCTGAACAAAGTAGGATTTCCATAAACCAGAGGTGTCCAAACTTGGCAACTTTAAGACTTGTTATAGTGTACTTGTCTTACAGACTTGTAATACTGCATTCCTATTGGACAGTTACTATCGCTGGGCGATTGGTTAATAACGACAGACCCGATTGGCCACCTAAGCAGCAGGAAGTTTAAATAAATGCCATTGGTTGCAAGCTGCAAGCAGCTGCTATAAAAAGGGCTGCCGCGGCTCGACTTTAGTTGAAGTTACTTGGTTATTAAATAAAGAGCTGAATTCAACTCCGGTCTCAAGTCTGCTTTGTTCAACTCCCAGAATTCTCCAGCCAGCTGTGGCTGGAGAATTCTGGGAATTGAAGTTCACAAGTCTTAAAGTTGCCAAGTTTGGGGACCCCTGCCATAAGCCTTTGCAACCAAATATCTATTTAAAATCTTTTTTAACTGTGGAAGATGGCAACAATTCAGGCTTACATTTCCTGTTCGGGGTTGGGAGATTTGATTCTGGATTCAGAGGACCTTATATACAATTGTGGCTAGTGGTGGGATTCAAATTTTTTTACTACCGGTTCTGTGGGCGTGGCTTGGTGGATGTGGCATGGCTTGGTGGGCATGGCAGAGGAAGGATACTGTAAAATTTCCATTCCCACCCCACTCCTGGGGGAAGGTTACCACCGGTTCTCCGAACTACTCAAAATTTCTACTACCGGTTCTCCAGAATTGGTCAGAACCTGCTGAATACCACCTCTGATTATGACCTCAGGTGCAATACCATTTTATTAGAAGATATTTTTGTATGAAAGCACAGATTGTCCTAATAATTAGCACATTTCTTAATTCAGTATACTGAGCTTTGCAATTAAGTGAGAAAAGGTAACACAACAAACTGATTTTCTTTAAATAATACAGATCCTATGCATCTCATCAATATTTACTTGTTGGAGGTAAATTAGCAAAATTAGATGCTTTTTAGCTCTTTAATAGCAGTAGGGGGAAAGATCAAATCAGTTGGCCCAATAGTTAATTTTCTTAATGGATTCTGCTATAGAAAATGGGCCCATTGTTACTAATGCTACAGAGTGACACACAATTATTTAATGAGTTCCTATATTACCCTTTCCTTTCAACTCTATAATTATTGAGTTAATTGAGAAGTGAATTCCAAGATAAACATGTCTTTTCACAAGCTACTTTAAGATTAGGAAATAACTTCTTTAGGCTTTTTTTTTTTTTTTGCCTTTCTTTGATAGTTAAGAAGCCTTCCCGATTCTTACCATCCATTTGAAGCTTGCTAAACTAACTGATTATGGGATTTGGCAAGATGCAGAAGCAATAACAGTCAAATCATTTGGTTCCTCGAACTGTAGAGCAGAGGGCAACCATGTTCAAGCAAGGGGCTTGTTTTACAATATTATTTCCATTTCTTATCATCTAAATGCAATACAGAGCCCCTTTTACACAGTTTATTCTAATTCGGTGATTCCCTGTGCACAGCAATGTGTGGATTCTGACAGGATTTAAACTGGTTTCTGTATAAAGACCTGCATACCACAACATCCCTTTCTTCTGGAAAGGATGTTAGAAAACAGAGTAGGAATGTTCTTCCTTGAAATTTGTTTGAATATTAGTAGCTCGGATTGGTAGTTAGGCTATTGGTTTGAGCTCCTAGCTTGGCAATTTGGTTGCAAACATTTTATCACCATTTGAGGAAACATCGTCAGGGTTAGGGTTAGTGCTCATCTGTCAGGTTTTAATTTAGCCTGAATGTTGTTTGTTGTTATTCAGACTAATTTGCATCTCATAAAAAGGTATTGAAAGACCAGTGTTCTGACAGACAAGCAAAATTCAAAGCGTACTGATGATGTCTCCTTGAATGGTGACGAAGCATTTGCAACCAAATTGCCAAGCTTGGAGCTCAAACCAACATCTTAATCTTCTTCCTTTTCCAGATATGACAATAGCCCTATTGATTTAAAAACTCTTTGGAGTCACACGGTAGAAGAACTGACTGAGACAAGTTTGCAGAGCTGTAGTTATACTCTTGCTATAGATCAGGCTAACCTTTTCAGCTTGGTGTGACGAAAATCAGGAAAAAGTGTAGCCTTCTTCGGGTCATGTGTCACTTCAAGAAATATCGATAATTTGGTTTATGATGGACTGGGCTGGGGTGATCACACAGGGCTGTGAAACTCTTCTTCCTGGTCTCAGGGCTGCAGGTGCAGGATGTGGGAATCAGAAGGCCACCTTACAGGGCTGTGAACCTCATGGATCTCCTTTCCTCCTGTAGCATTCCTGAGGTAATGAAACTGACAAACCTCAGTTTAAGGTGGTTAAAACTGGTTCTCTGCTGCAAAGATCTTGCGGCAGCGGTGACACCACTCCTCCACGAAACAAGCAGGGAGCAGGGATTGGAGCAGAGCACAGGCATCCTCTAAATATGCAGGTTTTCCCCACACCAACAGGCGTGTCAGTCAAAGTGCCTCAGCGTGTCACAAGTGACACGCATGTCATAGGTCACTGCTATAGATGTAAGTTTGTTTTGTAGACTTAATGCCTAGCAGCAATGAAATAGTTCTGAACTACAGGCTTTCTCTTTTTATCAATACAAGAATATCACATGGTACGGGTATTGCAGTGCAAAAGAAATATGTATGTATGTATGCATGTATGTATGTATGTATGTATGTATGTATGTATGTATATGTATATATTGCATGGGGATAGCAACACGAAGCTGGCTTTTGAAACACTGAAACATTTAATTGAGGCAGCTCCAATCTTCTAATACTTTGACAGCAAAAAAGACTAAAATAATCCGCAGAGGCTTCCAAAGTATTGTAGTTCCATTGAAACAATCCTTTTGTAAAAGTATGGTATTTATAGAGAGGCCTGTGATGTATGTGTGTGGGACTGTTACAGTATTGAAGTCTTATATGCTTGTATTAAACAGAGGGCTTTGGCTCTGATTTATAGTGATTGTGCTTTGTTTTTATAAGCTTCTTAGATTCATTTTGATTGAAATAGCATAAAGGCATTTGTAAACAAATCGTGTTTGCTGAGATAGACACAAGCATTTAGTTTCTACTGCTGCCAAGACTCTGTGATAGATTCTGTTAAGCCTGGGTTCCCCAACCAGGGTTAAGGAGACAAGCTAAACAGAATGTGCAGCGTTAGTCAGATAGGCACACAGATAAATGAGTGAGATAAGTTTGTATGTTTGTTAACATACAGTAAAAATAACAGATACGCTTGTGCTATCAAAAATATAGTTTATTCCATTTTGAGATAATAGCATAGTCAAAATAACAGTCCATTAGTCATGTATCGTTTTAGTCAGTCCATTCAAGGATATTCAGTTAGCAAAGTCCATGTAGAATATCCAATGTCAGTTCACTTACAAATCAGTCCTTTGTCTCTCCTTTTCAGTAGGGGAAAAACGCAGTCTTCAGTCTATCCAGTAATTAGGGATCATCAAGCCAGAGAGAGCAAGGTGACGTTCCTTGCTTCTTTTATGGTGCTTTCACAACCACTCCCTTAATTACATTCCTATGTTTAAAGTTGCAGACACTTTAACAAACAAACTATGATAACATATTTATTATTTTACCTAAACCAGTTAGGGTAAACAATGTTATCCCTAACATTCTCCCCTTTAAGGTAAATATAATAATATTATAACTATTTACATCTTTAAATCATATTTGTTACAACTCTCTTTAAACTTAATTACTCCTTGAGCTTTTGTAAATTGGTCTGCAATGTTTTCTTCTGTCATGCAGTATTCCAATTTAATTAGCCCATTCTTTACAGATTCTCTAACATTTAAGTATCTTAAATCAGTATGCTTTGATCTAGTTTTTACAGCAATATTAGTAGCTAACTTTATGGCTGCCTGGTTGTCCTCGTACACAACAATGGAATCTTTAACAGTTACACCCATGTCTAATAATAACTGTACAGAATTAAGTCAGTGCATAGTAATTGTTAAGTTTTGAGCATGGGCGAGAAAGAATGGAGACAAACCTCTGAACGGTGAACTTCAGCTCTTTATTTACATCGTGACTTTCTCTATTTAACAGCAATAAAACCTGCCTTATATAGGCAAACCTTGTAACGTTTAACCAATAACGAGCTAGGAACGCTAGCTCTTATAACCAATAAGAACTCTCTGTTAAAGGCCAATCGGATTCCCTGGAACGGGCCAATCCGGTCCGGCCGCTTAACAGCCAATCAGAAGTGCAGGGCCAGAACCCTGGACTTACTCCAAGCTCACACTTTATTAATCTTATTGCATACACAACACCCCTTCCCCCTGGCTTCTTATTTCAGGGCGCAGTTACATAGTCCCTTAAATAGAACGGTTGTCTTTTTAGTCTCTTTGATTTTCGTTGTATCGGCTGGTTGCAATCCTGCTGAGGTAGATCGTTGTTTGGCAGTGGGGCTGCCTCTGGTTCAGAGTTCACTTCTACGTCGTTGCCCACATTTTCTGCAATTCCCTGAGGTGCAAACATTTCTCCCTCAGGCTCCACTTCCTGAGTTTCTATTAAATCGTCGTTTCCTTTGAACGGGTTTCCTAGGACTTCATCTTCTTCCGTACCTCCCCCCCCTCAGTTTGGTCATTGGGGAGTTGCGGACTGGCCACTGCAAGCCGTGACCGTAATTGGTCGATATGCCATTTCCAAAGTTTATCATCAAGGCATTGCACAAGGTAGGATCTGGGGCCGGTTACACGTACTACTGTTGCTTCCACCCACAACGGGTCACCCGATAGGTTTTTTGCATAAACCAGGTCTCCTACCTGGAAGGTGCGACAGCGGCCGCTGGATCCTAGTGGTTTCTCCGGTTCATAAGACGGGTGCAAGCGGTCGAGGTGGGAGCAGAACTTTTGTCCCATTAGCAGTTCAGCGGGAGTTTTGTTGGTGACGCTATGTGGGGTGATGTGTTGCAAGAAGAGGATTTGATTGACCTTGTCATCAATGTTGTCGTAGTCTATCTTTTGCAAGGTTTTCTTCACAAATTGGACCATGCGTTCTGCTCAGCCATTGGTCGCAGGGTGCGCAGGCGAGGTGAGCGCATGGTGGATGCCGCAGTCAGCGAGGTACTGCTCGAACGCAAGTGCAGTAAATTGTGGGCCGTTATCGGATACCAGGACATCTGGTAATCCGTGGGTTGCAAAGAGTCTGTTTAAAATCTTAATAACCGCCTCGGAGGTCGTAGTCGTCATGTGATGAATTTCGAGCCAATTCGAGTAGGTGTCGATGGTAAGCAGGAAATTGTGGCCTTTGGTTGGTCCCGCGAAGTCCAGGTGAATTCGGGACCAGGGTCCACGTGGTGTCTCCCATTCAGTAGGCATGGCTTTTGGTGGGGCATTGCTGACTTCTTGGCATTTGGGACAAGCTTTGACCCACTGTTCGATTTGCTTGTCAATGCCCAGCCACCATGCGTAGCTTCGCGCAAGGGCTTTCATTCGCACGATGCCGGGGTGGCCATCGTGCAAAGTTCTCAGTAGCGCTTTTCGGAGCCATTCTGGGATAACGACTCTATCGCCCCAGATGACACAGCCTTTCTGGGAGAAGAGCTCGGTCTGTCGAGACTTGAATGGTGTGAAGTCATCTGATAACTGGTCCAATGGCCATCCGCGTTCTACCCAGCCTAGGACTCGTGCTAGGGTGTGGTCGCGTTTGGTTTCTCTCGCGATATCTCGGGCGGTCAGTGGTGGCGAGTTGAATGCCTCAATTTGCAGCGTGGTTACCGTTGGTGCCGGATCATCGAGAGTCTCTGGAAACGGTGCTCGGCTCAATGCGTCGGCGTGGGGAATGGCTTTCCCTGGGCGGTATTGCAGCCGATAGTTATAAAAAGCTAAGAATTCTGACCATCGGGTCATCCTAGGGGATAATATGCAGGGAGTCGGCTTATCTCCGGCTATTATCCCTAACAAAGGTTTGTGGTCAGTCACAATAGTAAAAACCCTACCATACACGTATTCGTGAAATCTTTTCACAGCTGAGACAATGGCGAGGGCTTCTTTATCAATTTGTCCATAGTTCCATTCCATTTTTGAAAGAGTCTTTGAAAAATATGCAACAGGAGCTTCGTTCCCATTAGGCAGTACTTGGCTCAAAATGGCGCCCACCCCGAAAGGCAATGCATCACAGGTTATAACTAACGGCAAAGTCTCATTATACTGCATGCGTACAGAGTCAGAAGTGAGCAGTTTTTTAACATTTCGGAACGCCTGTTCTTCACGGTAACCCCAAAACCAAATTGCTTTTTTATCTAATAATCGGTGTAACGGTTCAGCGACAGTTGCTTTGTGCGGTAAAAATACATTATAAAAATTGATGAGGCCTAGGAACGCCTGGAGATCAACATTGTTTCGTGGCCTGGGAGAATTTTTGATCGCTTTTAATTTACTTTCGGTAGGGTGAATGCCCTGGCTATCAATCAGGTACCCTAAAAACTCAACACTGTCAGTACACAATTTACATTTGTTTTTTTAAACCTTAAGACTGGCCTCTTGGAATTCTTTTAGGACTAATTTTAACTGGTCCTGTAAGAATTTTTTTGTAGGGGCTGCAATTAATACATCGTCAAAATAGGGGACCACGCCCTTAATTCCTTGCAATAACCTTTCCATAAGGCTCTGAAAAATCCCCAGGGCTACACTCACTCCAAATTGCAGCTGGGTACATTTTTCCCAAGGCGGTGGAGTGGCGGTCAGCAATGGCCGCCACGAAGAAGCCAGCAACCGGGTAAGATTGCGCTGGAGGAAGTAAGGAGTGAAAGTGCTGTCTGAGCCGGGTCAAGTAACATCTTGCAAATTGGCTGGAAATGAGCTGTCTGAATTGCTGGAGGATACATTGTATCCCTAAGAAGATTGAAAGCGGCGGAGAAGCTGTTAAAGGGAACTTTTTTTTTTCTTCACTCTCCCACCCCATGGAAACAGCAGATATGTTTGGATATACTGGATATTGAAAGTGAATTGTTTTGAGAGTTGAAGCTAAGGGACAAAAGGGTTTTTGGACATTGAAAAACTTAAGAAATTGGAAAACCCTTGTTGGAGGTATGGATTTCTGATTATTTAAAATTGATATTGCAAGTGGGAAGGGAGAGGAAAAAAAAATTGGAGCAGAAGCTGAAAAAGGAGGAGATTGCCTAGAATCCCAAAGAAAGGTATATGGTAATTGGACCTCTTTGATTAAACATTAACCCCAGAAAGAGAAAGAGAAGAAGGAAGAAAAATATTAATTTTTGGAATTTTTTTTTTTTTTTGAATTATTCTTGATTAAAAATATTTGTGGTTGTTTTGGGAAAAGTTTCTTTTTTCATGATGGCATCGCTTGTGGATGAACTAAAGATTGAATATCAAAAATATAAAAAAGAAGATACTTTGGGCAGTTTGTTTCAATTCTTAGAAATGGCGTTATGTACTTATGAAAAGTTGATTACGCAGCAGAAGGACTGGGACAAAGAAGAAGAAGAAGCCATCTTTGATGAACAATGGGTTCTTTCCGGGGAGGAGGAGAAAAAGGATAAGAAAAAGGGGATTTTAAGAATTATAAAAACAACCAAAGAAGAGAAAAATGAGCGGAAAGGTGGAGGCAAGGTTAGGAAGCAAAGGAAAGGGAGTAAGAAAAGGGAGGAGGAAAGACAAAGGGGTAAAAAGGGCAAGGAGAAGAATAAGCAAGAGAGAAAGGGGGGGAGGAGAAGCCTCAATGAGGGGAAGCAAGATCTAAAGAAAAAAAGTTTATTCAGAGACAATGGGTGAATTTAATTTAGGAGAAAAGAGGGATTCTGGAGGGTACATAAGATTGTGTTTTTTATATGTGTATTTAGAGTATAAAATTTATTGTGTAATTTTAGAATCTTTTAAACAGAATCCCAAGAAAAATTGTCATATGAAGTACTTTTAAGTTAGGGTAATGAGTTAAAGGTGTCACTCCAGTTAGTGTATAGGAGAAGTATAGTAAAAGAAAAAAGATGAATGGATAGTTGGAAATAGAACAGACAAAGAATGTTATTGAAAATGGAAATAAGATTTGGAAGGATATATAAAGGTTTTGTTATTTTTTATTTTTTTTGTATATTGATAAAAGGCAATAACATTTTAATCAATAAGAAATAATTTGGATGAAAAGGAGAAGCTGGAATAAGATATGAAGTTAAATAGATAAAGTATTGGTTTGTTCTTTAATTATTATTATTTTTTTAGGAAAGAATTTATAAGCTGTTATGCCCTGATTGTTTATGCACTGTTTTTGTAAAACTGATAAAATTGGTTTATATATATAAAAAAGAAAATGATAATAAGATATGGAAGGATATATAAAGTGAATATGATGTTTGAATTTGTGTCTGTGTGAAGAGTTTCAACCCGGGATCAGGCAGCCTTCAGAAAAGATGTTTTAGTTTTGTTTATGTTTTGTGTTTTGTATGTTTATGAAAGGCAATAAAATTTTAATAAGCAAGAAATATAATTTGGATAAAAGGAGAAGTTTGGATAAGATATGAAGTTAAATAGATAATGTAAATATTGATATTACAATTTGGAGTTATGTTCTGTTGGCTTTCTTCTTTAATTATTATTATTATTATTTTTTAGAAAAGATTCTTCAAGTTGTTATGCCTGGATTGTGTATTGTTTTTTTTTTTGTAAAATTAATAAAATTTGTTTTAAAAAAAAAAAAAAAGACTGGCCTCTTGGAATTCTTTTAGGACTAATTTTAACCGGTCCTGTAAGATTTTTTTGGTAGGGGCTGCAATTAATACATCGTCAAAATAGGGGACCATGCCCTTAATTCCTTGCAATAACCTTTCCATAAGGCTCTGAAAGATCCCCAGGGATACACTAACTCCGAATTGCAGCCGGGTAAATTTAAAGGCACCTCGGTGCATCACAATAGTTTGTGCCTGTGCTGTTTTTTCATCTACTGGTAATTGCTGATATGCCTGAGCTAAATCCAATTTAGTGAAAACTTTCCTGCACCCCAGGGAATGGAGGAGGTGTTGCACCACTGGAACTGGATACGTGTTCTGCTGCAGGGCGTGGTTCAAGGTGGCCCGGTAGTCCCCACAAATTCAGATTGACCCATCTGGCTTAATGGGTGTTACAATAGGGGTTTCCAACGGGGAGTGATCGATGGGCTCTAACACCCCCTGAGCTATCAGTTTGTCGAGTTGTTCGTTGATTTTCTCTTTTAAGGCAAACGGAACTCGACGGGGTTTCAAGCGAATGGGAGCTACTTTTGGATGAGATTGGAGTCCCCTTGTACTCACCTAAGCTGTCCGCGAAGACGTCCCTGAACTCAGAGATAAGGTCTTCCTCCCAGTCACAGCCACTGACTCGGTTTATGCCGGCCACTTCAATGCCGAGTGGCGCGAATCATTGGAGGCCTAGTAGGCTAGGCCTATCTCTATTGATGACCGTTAAAGGTAAGTATGCTGTGTGCTTCTTGAAGGAGACTTGGACTCGGCAGGACCCGATGACGGGGATTCGATTCCCCGGGTAGTCCTTGAGGATGAGGCATTGGAAACGGAGATCTTGGTGTTGAATTGTGGGGATGAGTTGCTTGAGTGTCTTCCAAGACACCATCGAGAGGGACGATCCCGAGTCGACCTCCATGTGGCAAGGCTGGTTCTCGATGGCTACCGTGACTCGGATTTTCTTAATGTCCAAGGCTGAGGCGTGACTGATAGTGATAGTATGGTGAGCCTCTTCTCTTTGTAAAGCTCGATTTCTGTAGGAGTGGTTTACTGGCTCTCGCCTTACAGGACAGTTTCCTGTCGATTGGCGATAGTTAGCCCCTTTTGAGGCCTAGCTGGGTCTTGGCAAGCTGCGGCAGACCCGTTCGATGTGGCCTCGTTTCCCGCACTCATGGTAGAGTGCGTCGCGGAATTTGCATTCGGACCTGGCATGGTTGGCTGCACAGCCAGTGCAAGGGCGTAAGGGCTTCGGGTGAGGGTCCCGGTTGGACTGCAGTCGATGGACCCCTTCTTCGTCGCTGTCTGATGACGAAGAGAGGTCCTCGTGGTGTGTTGTCACGAGCTGCCCTTCTGAACTAGGTGAGATTTCGCTGGCCGGTGGTGGTACCAGAATGCAGTTTCGGCGTAGTTGTGCAGCCGACTTCTTGGTTGCTTCCGCTGCGGTAGCATCGGCGATGGCGTCGGCAAGGCTGAGGTCACCTTTTGCCATCAGCTTGCTTTGGACGCCTGGCGCATCTAACCCCAGAACTATGCGATCTCTTAGTGCTTCTTCTAGATCGGTGAATCCGCAGAGACCTCCCAAATTTTGGAGGTCTGCTATGAAGTCGGCCATGCTTTCTCCTTTTCGCTGGCTTCTTTGATAAAACTCGTGGCATCTCACGAGCGTAGGCACGGTCAGAGCGTAATGGTCTCGCAGGATAGGTTCGAGGTCGTCCCAATCCATGGCCTTCACTTCTCGGGGTTTGGCTAGTGCTTTAGCCATCTTAAATTGGACCACAATGCGTTAGGAACACCGCCCGTTTCTTTCCTGGTGTGGCGTCCTTTAAATTGTTCATCTCTAGGAACATTTGGAAGCGATCCATGTAGGACTCCTAGCTCACACTTTTTTAATCTTATTGCATACACAACAGTAATGACAGACATGAAAATTCCGCTTCCATCCTGGACAAGCTAATATGCTGTTGTCTGATTGACCTCCATCCTATTAGTGTCTTACCAAATAATATAGCCATCCCAGATGTTGATTTTCTAGTGTTTATGTCAGTTGCAAAACTTGCATCTGCATAGGCACTAAGACTCAAATCACCCTTTGGTTCTATATACAATGCATGGTTCATTTTTCCTTTAAGATATCTTAAAATTCTCTTTAATAATTGCCAATTGATGTGGATTGATGTGGATCCGAATTAAAACGTGCCAGCTGATTAACACTATAAGCTATATCTGGCCTAGACCAATTGCTTATATATGATAAGCTACCAATCAAAGATTGATATATAGACGTATCAAATTTGGGACTTTGATCATCAGTTTGGCAAACTTCCTGACTCATTGGAGTCTTTGCTGGTTTACAAAGTTCCATTTTAAACATTTTAATTAATTGGCAAATTTTATCTTCTTGAGATATCTTAAATCCATTTTTTGTTTTGTTAATTGTCAATCCTAGATACTTTTTAATTTCACCTAAATGCTTTAATTTTATCTTTTTGCTAATAATGATATAATCTAATTAGCTTTCATTACTAGTCTTAGTAATCAAAGCAATATTATCTGTAAATAATAACAATAATGACACCGTTCCATTATTTTCTCTTTTAAACACACATGGATCTGCTAAACCAGATTTAAAACCTATATTGTTTAACTTTTTCACAATATATTGGTTCCACTCAAAACCAGATTGTTTCAACCCGTAAAGACTCTTTTTGAGTTTCCAACAATCATTACTATTTACTTTATTGTCTTTTATAATAACTGGCTTTTTCAAATATATAGTGTGCTGCAATGGTGCATGCAAATAAGCAGTTTCTACATCTAAATGGTTAATGACATAGTTTTTCTTAGCTGCCCACACTAAAGCTGCTCTCAAAGATGTTGCCTTAAGACTTGGTGCAAAAACTTCATCGTAATCAGATGCAGTTTGATTAAATCCTTGAGCTACCAACCTAGCTTTATGGGTAACAGTCCCATCATTTCCAGTTTTTACTTTAAATATCCATTTGCACCCAATGGATTTTTCTCCTGGAGGTAATTTAGCATCTTCATATACTTTCATTACCTTCAATGAATTTAGTTCTTTTTCCATTGCCTTTTGCCAATTCTCTTGATCCTTAGCAGGATACATCTTAAGTTCATCTATACTAGTTGGAACTTTAGTTACTTGGCAAACTATACTTGCTTGATACCTATCAGGTGGTCTAGTTACACGTGTAGTACGTCTAGGTATTACAGGACTTACAGGTGGACTTTCATTTATTAACTCTTCTTGATTATCTAACTCTTCCTGATCAACAGTTTCCTCTTGTTTTGGTCCTATTTGTTCTTCGTGGACTTCTTCTTTAATTGGACTCTTCTTATAACTAGTCTGTTCATTCTGCCTTTTGTAGGGTTCAATAATTACTTTGTTATTTAAATCTTGCTCTAATCTATTCCATCCTACATGTTCTAGGAATTTAGCACTAGCACTGTTGTAAACTCTAGATGTACCTGGTTCCCAGAATCTATAAGATCTATGATTAGATTCATATCCTACAAAAAATAATCTCTTAGCTGTATGCTGTCCTTTGTGTCTGAGTTTTGAAGGGATATGCACCCATGCTGGTGCTCCAAATATGTGCATGTAACTTAAATCAGGTTTTGTACCATGCCACAATGTGAATGGTAATTCACCTGTTGTTGAATTAACAACATTATTTAATATATGATTACCACACATTATTGCTTCTCCCCATAAATTGTCAGGTAATCCTGAATCAGACAACATAGTACATGCCATTGACTGTAGTGTTTGGCCTCGTCTCTCTATAAAGGCATTATGTTGTGGCCTATATGGTGCAGACTTTTTATGTTGAATACCTAACATTCTAAGTCTATTCTGGAATTTATTATTTGTAAATTCCATACCATTATCTGTTATAAGAGTTACTAATTTCTTTTTAGTTTTCCTTTCAGCAAATTTAATCCAATTAAATAGATTTAGATACGTTTCAGTTTTGCTCTTCATTAAATAGCAAAACCCATATCTAGAATAGTAGTCCATTATACTTAATATGTATCGAGCTCCTCCTACACTTGGTTTTTTTGGACCTATTAAATCAGCAAATACTACTTCTAAAGGCTCTTTGGAAGTAAATCCATCAACTCTATTAGCCGGTATGACCCTGCTTTTGCTTTGATTATAGGCAAAGCATTGCAAATACTTATTACAAGGTTTCAAACTTATTCCCTTAGATAATTCAACAGTTTTCTTAAGCATTTTAAAATTTAAATGCCCTAGCCGTCGGTGTAACAAGTGAATACATTCATCATGAGATTTCTTATTATCAAAAACCGTGTTAGCCATTTCTAAACCATTATCATTTAACACATATAATTCACCTCTTAAAGATGAAGTAATTTTCTTATCTTCTTTCTCAATTATGCAGTTATCTCCTTTAAAGGTAACTACATATCCTAGTTTAACCAAAATTCTAACTGAAATTAAATTAAACTTAAGTTGTGGTACATATAACATTTTTACATTCTCTTTTATAAAAGAACAATATGCTATACCTTGACCTTTAGCTTTCAGTTTCCAGCCATTGGCTAACGATATCTGCTGTGTACTCTTGGACATTTTAATAAAATTTTTGTTATCATTTGTTATACAGTGGGATGCTCCACTGTCAACCACCCATAAATTATTTTTTACAGCTCCGTTAGTATACATGGCTCACTCTAAATTTTTATTTATCTTTTGGTTACTTTTAGTATTCTGGCCAGCGTTCTGGCGCTTTGCTTTTTTACAAAATCTTGCCAAATGTCCTCTTCCTCCACAATTAAAATACTTTTTAATTGCGTATGCAGTAGGAGATTCAATATCTTCTTTTTGAGGTTGCTCCCTCCTTAACTGATCTCTTTCAAGTCTTCTTCTTGCCTCTTCAATCAATCTGCCAGTTATATCAGTTAAAGTTAAACTTTCCTTAGGCAAAACTTCAAGGGAAATGATGTAATTATCATAACTTACATCTAGTGATGATAGAATTATGTAGACTTGGTGTAGTTCAGAAAAAATAAGCTCTTTCTCGTGCAGTTCTTGAAAAATGCTTTTTATAGAATTCAAATGACTAAGCATATCACCATTCTTCTGGAGATGCATCCTGAAAAGCTTCTGTGTTAGATTTATGTGAGCACCAACATTATCTCGGACATAAATCCTCTTCAGCTTCTGCCAACACCCAACAGCTGTTTGCTCTCCATGGATATGAACAAGTTGCTGGTCAGACAGTGTTAGTCCTATTATGCAAATAGCTTGTTCATTTTTTTGTATAAATTATTCTATCTTTTGTCTATCTTCCTCAATCTCTGGATCCCATTCCTCTACGTTTGGTGGGTTTTCAATTATGTTCCACAGACCTTCTCTTTGTAGAAGTAGACTACATTTCATAGACCATGATACATAGTTTGTTCCATCCAACTTGGATATAAGGGACAAACTTTGTAGATTGACTTGTGCCATGTGTTCTTTATATGGATATAAAACTATAATTAATAAAACACAGCTGTCTGTTTACTGTAATGTGTAACAACACAAACTCTCACTTTTTACATAAATCTGTTTTATCCTAGTTAAACTGACTTTGCAGCCTCTGGGCCCATAACCAATGTTAAGCCTGTGTTCCCCAACCAGGGTTAAGGAGACAAGCTAAACAGAATGTGCAGTGTTAGTCAGATAGGCACACAGATAAATGAGTGAGATATGTTTGTATGTTTGTTGACATACAGTAAAAATAACAGATATCAAAAATTTGTGCTATCAAAAATATAGTTTATTCCATTTAGAGATTATAGCATAGTCAAAATAACAGTCCATTAGTCATGTATCGTTTTAGTCAGTCCATTCAAGGATATTCAGTTAGCAAAGTCCGTGTAGAATATCCAATGTCAGTTCACTTATAAATCAGTCCTTTGTCTCTCCTTTTCAGTAGGGGAAAAACGCAGTCTTCAGTCTATCCAGTAATTAGGGATCATCAAGCCAGAGAGAGCAAGCTGACGTTCCTTGCTTCTTTTATGGTGCTTTCACAACCACTCCCTTAATTACATTCCTATGTTTAAAATTGCAGACACTTTAACTAACAAACTATGATAACATATTTATTATTTTACCTAAACCAGTTAGGGTAAACAATGTTATTCCTAACAGATTCCCTTCCAAATTTTAGCAACTTTTTTTCCAGTTATAGTTTTATGATTTAACTTTAGCCATAAGCTTGCCAAAGAACTGCTGATACTCTACGCAAGGCGAGTGATAAAATTATGGATCAGGATGATCTGGAGGAGGATGTTGTACAGATCACTGAGTTTTGATAAAATTATCCAGTTGTGGCAAATGTGTTGGAGCTACAACTCAGAATGCCATGTTGCTTATGTATCTGAAAGCTCTTTTTGATGATTGGCCAACCCTCTAAGTTCCATATGTTACGAACTAAGCAAACACTTTAGCTTAAAATCCTAACAGTTTTGTTTCCACAGCAGGCTTGTGATCCTGCACTTCTGATTGGCCCGCGAACAGCAGATTGTGATTGGCCAATTCTGGCTAATCTGACTGGCTGACAGCGGGTCGCCGCTGAATGGCCGCTACCAGCATGGCAAACTCAAACCATTGGTTATTGTGACAGCAGCCAGCTCTATAAAAGGAGCTGCTGCTGCCCAGTAGCTCTGCTCTGTTCTGAAGTCACTAATAAAGAGTTGGAGTCACTTTTCGATGTCTTGCCTCCGTTCCTTGCGCCCACGCTCCAGATCTAACACCATACTTTCCATTTTTGTAGACCATTCTGTAACTGAGACACCTTAGTTAAAGGTCACAAGATAATTCTTTTCTTGTTTTTCCAAAACTTGATATGATTCAAAGGATTCATGAAGAACAGCTTGGTATGAAAAAGTGTAAATGTTGGGAAAATTTTTATTTTGGCCAAGCATTAACAGAGATAATGGGAATGCAGTGCATAGTTGAACTGCTTTTAGGGGGATAAAAAGGAGCTTATATAGATCAATAAGGACATGCAAGAAAGTTGATACTGTGGGTCATTGATGTGCTTACTTCAGGAGTAGTCAATTAATTTCCCAAAGGAGCCATGTGAAAAACTGGGACTGTTGTAGAAGGGTGCCCTTCTGTACCTCACTTCCATTGCCACCACTGCTCCCCAACCACTATGGCCAGAAAGGGACAACCAAAGGGCCTGAATGTTTTCTTCATTTTCTTTATTCTGTCTTAGTTTACATTAGTGTGTTTGTGCATGTGTGTAGAGAAAGAGAGATTGTTAATGAAGTACCATTGAGAAGTAGGAGAAGGTTAATTAGAAATCGGAATGGCCATAGAGATAAAGACCCAGTTACTAGCCGTCAATAAACAAATCACATAAATAAATTTACAAACAATTCAAAAGAGATAATAAAAAAGTTAAGAATACATCCTCTCCAGCAGTGAACACCCAGATAAGCAGAGACTGACACCAGGCAAACAATCAAGCAGAAGGCAATACCCTACTCAAGAAGAAAACTACACCCCTGCCGTCAATACTGGCACAGAAAACTGTATATAAACAGGGACATTCACTGGCTCTGATGATGTTACAGAATTGGGTAATATAATGTCCTCAAGGAAACAACCTAGCTTAAAGTTTCACCCTCAGCCACAGATAATTATCTTTTAGGTAATCAGAGGTTTCACCCTGCAGAGACCAACCAGAATATGCAGAACTCTAGATTGATTCCTTGAAAAATGCTAATGATCTGTGTTACAAATATTTATATTATTAAAGTATTACATTATATTTTATTCAAATTAGAATAGTTGTGGGAGTAGCACTATTCTTTAAGAATTGTTTTGAGGTCAGAGATTTGGTCAAAGCTGCTTTTCAGAGCAGTAGTTAGTTTAGGCAGGTCGGCTAATTGTTCTATAGACTTGGGCATTTAAATCAACAACAATAGAAGAGTTCTTGTTAGCTCGAGGCAATCTTTTATCCATATGAACATGACACAGCAGGAGAGTTATTATCCCACATTTTGAAAGAATTCATAGGAAAGACTTTTCCTGACGCATTAAAGCTTTGGGACAGTCAGTTCTCACTTTTCTACAATCGTTTGACATTCAAAGGGATTTTCCATGGAAATCAATATAAGCAATATAAGGTCTATTTTGAACTAATAAGATTAGGTTATACTATTTTGAACTGTAAATGACAATAAGGGCTAATTGAAAATAGCACCTAATATATATGTGTTACCTTAATTAAAAATTTAACCATGTCTCTTATTTCAATGTATAGAAATATACCATACATCACAGATCATTTAGTCAGACATCTGCTTAATTCACTGGTTACTCACAGCCCTTTACAGTAAGTAGGATGATGTTTTTCTATAACTTTATGATTCCATTAGCATTCAGAATTTGGCAATTAGGTTTTTAACAAGTGACATATTCTTTTAAAATATACTTAGCATTTAAGTACACACTCAATTCAATTAGAATAGCTTAATTGGACATTTTCTTTTTACCTTTTTAAATAATGAGAGAACATCTCTGAAATATTTTTGGCATCCATTGAGATAATGCCATCATTTTGTAGAGCAGTTAAGTTGTCTGACTTTGTGACAGACCATGTGTATGTTTTAATGCAATTTGGAAGATCTTCATTAGATACCAGTTATTTATTTTTCTCTTGAACCACTGTAGAACCTGATTGCACTAGTGAAAATTTTAAGCAGTGGTGAAATAGGGCAGAAAGATTTATGCCAGAAAAGCTGAATTCAAGCATTTTACAGGTAGTCCTTGACTTATGACTGCTTTTGAGCCGGCAATTATGGTCATAAGTTGTGACAGTCAATAAATGAATTTCCTTTGCTCATGCATGGTTAGTTTTGTAATGGCCATTAAGCTAATGTGGTGGTTGTAAAGTGAACAGCATGGTCATTAAGTAAATGCCATAATTATTACCATATAACATTATATGTTATGTGGTTTTTCACCAGTTTCTGGCAAAAATAACAGAAGTTACAATCACATTAGGGGATGCTGCCAACAGCTGTTAATATGAGCTGTGGGCTATCACTTGATCTAACAAGATCCCGTGTCTGGAACGTATATTTTATTGCTTAGCCTGACAGGAGGGAGCTTTCTAGTAAATTGAGTGTCACTTCTTGAAAAAGCAATAAGAAAATTCTACAGCAATTTTTCTATGGAGATTCTCAGTCATCCAGGTCATGGTTCTTCCAAAGCTGCTTTTTTCAAGAGGCAACAAGACTTTCTGGTTTTTCTTTGAAGACATTTCACTTCTCATCCAAGAAGGTTCTTCAGCTCTGACTGGAGTGTAGCAAATGCAAATGACCAGCTATCTGCAAGGAGCATTAATCCTTTCATTCCCCACCATCCAGTCAGAGCTAAAGAAGCTTCTTGGATGAGGAGTGAAACGTCTTCAAAGAAAAACCAGAAAGTCCCGTTGCCTCTTGAAAAAGCACCTTTGGGTGTGCAGCAATTTCATCCAGGTTTCACACCAATCCTGTTCAGGGTTGTTTCTCAGTCAAGGCACCTTGAAGATTTTTGGATTTTAACTCCCAGAATCCTTGGCTTGAGTACTCTGGGTGTTGAAGTTCACCCATCTTCAAGTTGCCAAGGTTGAGAAACGATCTTGTATGGTAAGACAGGCTGACAAATAGTGTTAGGTCTAAAGTTACCACATGAATTGCATGCTTTAATGGTCATATAGACTTAGAATGATTGATTGACTTGAATAACTGGCATACTTCCAAACAAAGCATCATTTTTATTTCTAAGAATGACTGCACAGCCAAGAGGCATACTTCGAAAATAAAGTGATGCTTGAAGCTGGTATTACATTTGGAAAATGTGACAATTTTTCATTTGTATTTTACCGATCTTTTTTTAAAAAAATAATTCAAGTCAGGAGCTGCAAGTTACCTGGCATCAACAGAGCAGTAATTAGGATGAAACTACTCCATCTTTCAACCAATTCCTTCATATTCCTCATGTTACCCAAATTCTATTAAATGTTTTTTCTTTAATACAATGTATATATTTTATTTTTATTTTTTTGCATTTTATTCCAGTAATAAAAAGAAAAATAGTTATATAAAGATTCTGACTTCTTTCCATATCTGTTTTTAAATGGGATTCTTGACAAACACCCGATGACTATTAATGATTAATATGTTGAGGGAGTTTGTGGAGATCCAAGATCAAATCTATTGTCAGCTTTAAAATGTCACCGGTCTGGATTATCACAGTGTGTCATCCCAATATGCCTTATTTATTAAGTATTTATTAAATTTACATGCCACCTATCTTCTCAGGGACAATCCAGGTGGCTTAAAAACATTAATAATAATAATAATAATAATAATAATAATAATAATAATAATAATAATAATATCAGATATCACAATTGTGGAGAAGAAAAAAGTATGGATTGTTGACATTGCCATACCTGGTGACAGCAGAATTGATGAGAAACAACTTGAAAAAGTCACGAGATATCAGGACTTGAGAATCGAACTGCAGAGACTCTGGCATAAACCAGTGCAGGTGATTCCAGTGGTACTCGGCACACTGGGTGCTGTGCCTAAAGACCTAGGCAGGCACTTAAAAGCAATTGGCACTGACAAGATCACCATTGGTCAGCTGCAGAAGGCCACATTACTGGGATCTGCTTGCATAATCTGCTGATACATCACACATTCCTAAACACTTGGGAAGTGTTCAACTAGTGATTTGTGATATGAAACCCAGCATGGTTATCTCATTTTCTGTGTATACTGTCATGTTTGTGTATAATAATAATAATAATAATAATAATAATAATAATAATAATAATAATAATAATAATAATAATAATAATAATAATAATACCAATAATACCAATAATACCAATAATACCAATAATAATACCAATAATAATAATAATAGGCTCCTTGGAAAGATAGATCATGGACAACAATCCAAAAGCATTACCTTGTGCTGCAGGATGGAATACAGTAGGTTATTTAAATGAATAAATGAATGAAATGTCCTGTTAAATGTGTTTAGTTAAAAAAAGTTTGAGAAATTCATGAGGTTCTGAAACCAACAAAGAACTGCATATGCTGAGTACATCAAAGTCTTTTTTTAAAAATATGCAGTACAAAGTATCACTGTGATTCACAAGTTTGAATTGAGGACATCTGTGGTGAGCCAGTTGTCTTTAAATTAGTTTTTTTTTTTTTTTCACACTACATTTGTAGGAGCAGAGTGGAAGAAAAAAAAATCTCATTGCTGAAGAAAATATTTTAGAGAACTTGTGATGATTTTGGAAAGTTCAGACTACGTGTGATCCATACATGCTTGTGTATTAGAGACAGTAGTTCAGCCAGAATTATCTTAAAAACATTTTTCTTGCTTGCCTTGTTCCACTTTTGTCATTACTTTCCTGTTACGGACACAATTTTTGTTCTCCAGAGCCCTTCTTTTTGATTGGCATTCTTCTCATAGACTGTGATACAAATGAGCCCTTTTGTAGGAGGATTTGACAAAAGCTTGATGGAGGAAGGTAGACTTTCATAAGAATAGCTATTATTATGTCACAGTTCTTATATATATTATATATATAAAATGTCCTCTATATTCAAATCGTCACCCAAGGTCAAGAATCACTGTCATAAGGATTCAGAAAAAAATGTTGAAAGGAAATCAATAATTCTTCAGAAGTTCCAGCATATTAAAACAGGATTATCTAATTAATTCCTATTCCCTCTCCTTAATGCAGTCTGATTTACTGAGAAGATGGAGGGACACTTCCTCCACAAATCCAGTTGAATCCAGTGTCATTTTGTTTCTCTTTGTCGGCACAGCAAAGTAAATATAAGGTGAATAAATGATGATATCCAAGCTTGGGTTAGATCTAGTAGACAACCTATAGACAGCATCCAGAGACTGCACGACTGGAATACAGCTGCTGAATATTGGCTTGGAGTAGTACAAGCTTATGTGTTTGGGGGGGTACATGTAATGGTTGCTGGCTCTGAGGACAACTGAGAAGGACGATGGGGAACATCAGGGGGACCTGGAAGGCTCTATGACAGGAGAGGATGGACGAGACGAGACTGTGCTGGGAACATCAGGAGAATCCAAGGGGGCAGCCAGTTGGACAGTTTGAAGAAGGAGTGTAGCTGCAGCCGATCAGTGCTGACAAATGGACACTTTCATGGGACAGAAAAGAAACTCAGCTACAGCAAGTCAGTGCAGAAGAGGAGGAGTTGCCACTCCCACCAAATCCCATTGTGGCGTTGAGGGCAACAGAGGTTGGCAAAGCTACTTGCGAGAAGGCAACTTTGCCCCCCCCCCCCAATGACCACCAGTTGGCACCTACCGTATATACTCGAGTATAAGCCGAGTTTTTCAGCACATTTTTTGTGCTGAAAAAAAAAACCCTCGGCTTATACTCGAGTCAGATTCCCCTCTGAAAAAAAAATGGTGTGGAGCTCCGAAGCTGGGCAGCCGCTTCCCTGCTTCCGTGTTTTCTTTGCAACTTTTAAGCATGGGAGGGGGAGGCTTTTCTGAGCTCTAGGCTGAAAAAGCAACGCGAGCGGAGGTCGCTCCACTCAGTTTCATTTCCTCAGCTCCAACTGCTTTCAGTCTACTCGGGAGGAGGGGGAGGAGGGGGAGGAGGAGGGGGAGGCTTTTCTGAGCTCTAGGCTGAGAAAGCAATGCGAGCCTAGGTCGCTCCACTCAGTTTCATTTCCTCAGCTCCAGCTGCTTTCAGTCCACTCGAGAGGAGGGGAAGGAGGGGGAGGCTTTTCTGAGCTCTAGGCTGAGAAAGCAATGCGAGCCGAGGTCGCTCCACTCAGTTTCATTTCCTCAGCTCCAGCTGCTTTCAGTCCACTCGGGAGGAGGGGGAGAGAGAGAGAGAGAGATATCATAAGAACGGCTCTTGGTTTTTTCTTGCAAGGGAGAGAGTGACTCCTGCCTACCACTGTCATCATCATCATCTTTTGGGTTAGTGAATCAATCAAACCTTTCATGATAGTGAGATCGTTTCCCAAATTTCCCTTAAATCAGGGAAGA